>CM022706.1:10160992-10624492 GCA_012295165.1 Asparagus setaceus | reverse complement strand
TATTCTTCAAGCGTAGTTCTCCTTTCGAATGGGGATAACTCCATTAGAGTTTCGACAGTGAGAAGTCTCCAATTGAACTGATGTCATATTAGTAGACCGCGGTCTTGTGTTACGGTTTCGGCTTGAGTACCTCGGCATCAACCGGTGCTTATAGAATATCTTTAAAAATATAGCACTTCTTTGTCGGTGTCCCAATATCTGTGATATCGGCGATAGTGGGATCATCCACCTTCCACCTTCTTGAGGCCTCTTATTTCTTTGGGAGCTTTAACTTGTTATTCTTAGGCGGTTGGAATAAATATCGACATGCTTTTCTTTGAAAGAATATTGCTTAGGCGGTCTTGGCTGACTCGGCGGCTTGCCTTGCTTGGAGTGAACAGCTAGTATCGGCGGCATGAATATCTTTCCTCCTTGACCGAGGGCATTATCTTGACCATGGCCATTTTGCTCTTGTCGACCAGCTTCTTGGCTTTAATTAGATGCGACAATCTCTTCCGCATGTTCCCCTTGGGACACCATTGCTTCGAGGAGCGACACTCTGCAACCCCATCGAGCCAAAGAGAGTGCGGGTTATCTTAAACGAGTTTCCACGAGTGGTTTGTGTCATCCTCGCTGGCATCGCAACGCCATACTCCGGAACCTTTTCACAAAAGCCTTTATCGATTCCCACGGCTTTTGTTTAGTGGCGAGAGTAGGGGCCGGATACTTGATGTCATCTTCAAAGAACCTAGTCGAGCTTGACCTTTCCAAATCTACCCACTTCGAATAGATCCGTGGCGGTTTATGAACCATTCAAAGCGACTCCCTTGAGAGTGCCAATAAATAGACGGCTCAAAATAGCGTCGTTTGAAATCACATCTCCAGTCTGTGACTTGAAGTAGTAAACGTGCTGATTCGGCGAACCTGTGCCATCGAAGGCTTGCAGAACCGGGGCTTTAAATTTTAGAGGGTAGGGCGCTGCATCCCACTCTGCAGGATATGGCCTCACGACCCCCTCGTCCTGGAGCTCACTCCTATTAGCGATAGCGTTAAGATGAGCTTCGAATTCATCCATTTTGGCCGATTGAAGATTTGATTAGTTCTCGGCCCTTTTCTCTCAACCGGATGAAGAATCTATCACGGTGAGTTTCTTGATGGAGGTTTCACCCATCTTTCCCTTACGCTTTGAAGATTGACCTTTCTTCGTGGCGATTCGGTTGAGGTATTGGACCGACCATGTGAGCTTGAGCCCTATCGCAACAAGTTGGGCTATCATGTCTCTAAGTTGGTTAATGGTCTCATTGCTAGACCGCATAGCTTCTTGTGTCATCGCCTGGTATTCTTCAAGCTTCTTCTTAAGATCTTCGGTACCCTCAGTTGTATAAGCCACGCTCTCGTGTTCCACGAAGAATTTGGAAGGCTGAACCCATAGCTTCTGAATGCTCATCTTGAGGTTCTAACCCAGGCGACCTCGATAATTGATAAGGGGTATAACTCCTGTCGTGTTCAGTCGTGATAAATCCTTGAACTTATCGAGATTTCCTTAACTTTTCGGGTGGTCGATTCGTACGAGCTGGAAGATGCCAGCTCCTCGCCGACCATATTGATGGTGACTTGGGATATTCAGTCTCTGAGGTTCTCCTTCTGTGGAATCGCCTCTGTCTCTTGGACGGGGTTGGATTAGTCAACCGATCAAAGACCGATCGTCTAGGTGCAGGTGCACAACATTGACATTCGGAGAGGACCGTAGCAATCAATGCGTTAGCATGGGCGCGAATAATGCGACTTTGCGTCGGTCTCTCTCTTGATAATAATTCTCTCAAGTCGAAACTTGAGGAATGTTAATCCGGATCGGTAGTTTGAGCTGGAACTGTCCGCATCATTTGAGCGGGTTGGGTCGAGTGGACATGACAAATCCGTCGGCGTTTTGAGGTGCGGAACACAAGGGTCATGTTCTTTTGTGAAGCGTGGGCACGAGGTCCGTTTAATGGTGAAGCAGCGTGAAGTGCGTTTAGTAAATGGAGCAGCGGACACGGGGGTCGCGTTTTGTTTAATGAACGCCACCACGAGGTTCGTGTTTGGTTGAAGGAGCGGTGCGTCGAGGTTAGCGTTTGTCGAAGCGGTCTTGGGACCAGCGTTTTATTTAAGAAGCGGTCTTGGGACGCGTTTTGTTTGAAATGCGGTCTTGGGACCGCATTTTGTTTGGACGACGCGCCACCGAGGCTCGCTTCAACGCCAGGTCGGGCGCCTGTAATCAGAACGCCGAGACTCAAAGTCACGTTGCCTTGAGGATCGATTTTCGGAGTTGTGCTCTGAAGGGATCTTCTCTTCTGACGGCGGCGTTCTTCTTAGCTTTGTCTTAAGGCTTTTGTGGCATCCACATTTACGTCAGTTGGGTTCGATGCCACGATAGGCCTCTTATGACCTGATACCTGTGGTGTAGGCTCAGGTGTAGGATCTTCCATCTGCTCAGTCGAAGCCGGTCTTTTACCCTTAAAGGATATCTTGCGGAACCATCGATTTAATGGCAAAATCTCCCTTAGGTGACCGAGGCGATCGGTGTCTTGATCTCCTAGAGACTTTATGACCTTGCGATAGCCTGGGGCTAAGGGATCCGGAAGAGAGCAATTCTTCGTATTTGGCTTGGTCAAACTCTACAGTGAGAGTTTCTACCGTAGTCCCAATGAGGCTGATGTCGGATTGTGCCACCACTTCTTCATCTGTGAAGCTTGTCCCCAGCGGAGTCGCTATCTTTTGTTCGCGAGGAAAATTAAAGCTGTAAAACAAATGTTATCCCTTCTAATTGACTTTAAAGAAAGAATAAATACAACTCTCTCTCGAATGGAATCTCTCTCTCTCTCTAACTGACTTAGATAAAAAGAAACTACAAATTCCTCGATCGGTAGCCCGATTTACAAAAGAAGGAAGGGTCAACGGAGATCCTTCCTTTTGTTTAAAACTGGGTTCTTCACAGTGGCGGTAGGAGCTTGAGCCTTGTATCCCGTGGACAATCCGACCGTCTTGCTCGTGGAATCACGTCGAAAAGGACTTGCAAGGCAAGTTTAAGAACTCGCAAAGCAAGTTTCTAACTCTAACGAGTTTGATAACCCGAAGAACGTGTTTTGTAACTCTGCACGAGTTTGGAAACCAAGCCAAATTGAAGAAAAGCCGATGTTGAAACAGCTCAAGGTCTCTCTCAAGTCGATTCACTCCTCAAGTGCTCAAATCTCCAATCTTTTTCCCACACTTAGCTCTCCCCCCGAATTCAATCCCCCACCTGCCTTTTATAGGTATTTTAGGGGTGTAACTGACCCCTTAGAATTAGGATTCGTGGCCCTCAAATCGTGGAAAACGGTTTTGGAATCCGTTTAAGTCGTGTTTAAAGAGCAAAAACGCGAAAGACCCGCGTTCTTAGATGCCTCTCGCGCCTCTGGCTTAGGACTAGAACGCGTGGGTTGAGATCCGCTGCCGAACATGGCCATGACGCTCGCATTTTGAACTTAGACGCCGAGAGCTCCGCTGCTTTGAGCTTGACGCAGCCGAGCTCCGCCGCTTTGAGCTTAGAATGCGGCCGAATGCTTCGCTTTGCTTTTAAACGCACTGAGATCTCCGCTTTTGAGCTTGACGCTACCGAGGGCTCCGCTTTGAGCTTGACGCCGAGAGCTCCGCTTTGAGCTTAGAATGCGGTGAATGCTTCGCGTTTTGCTTTTAAACGCAGCTGAGATCTCCGCGTTTTGAGCTTGGACACGATGCTAAACCTCTTGATTGAATCTTATCCTTGTGTTTGTGACTCTACTCTATTTCTTTAGAAGCCTTCGAACTGTGACCTCGCTCGATGATATCTCGGTGGGTCGTAGCTTATCAGTAATAAAATTTTGACAGCCTACACGGTGCAGTTTGAAAACAAAAAAAACTAGAAAAAGAAGGGGCGAGGCTTGACACGTCGGCGGCGCAGGGTTGCTGCTGCCAACAACGACGCGGGCCGGCCTCCCTACCGACCTCGGATGTAGGCTGTGGTCATGGGCACGCCGCGAATCCGCTTTCTCCAAGATCTTAGGGTTTTGAAACCCTAGGGGCAAATCCATAAATACAATTTTTTTAATTTCTAAAAATTATAGAAATATGTTTTTAAATCATAAAATTATTTAAAAATAATAAAAATATCTCAAAATTTTAGAAAATATTTTTATATTTTCTTTCAGAAATTTTGGAAAATTCTGATGTGAGGCCCCCTAGATTTCATAATAGAGTTGCTTTTTGATTTTAGAAAAATAATTTTTGAACTTCAGAAGTTTAGAAAATTTATTTTTATGCACCAAAAAATTTAATTATAAAAATTCTAATAAAATCTTGGAGATTTTGATGGGTAGCTATTCCAGTGGGAGCGCCCAGGGCGCATACCAATTTCACGAAAAAATAAAATTCCTAATAAAATTGACAAGATAAACTAGGTAGTTAAATGTAAAAGTGAATTTATTTGTTTGTGTTTGTCATGCCTCATGTTCAGACGCATTCTAGTTAAATAAATAAATAATTTCAAGTGAGAGATTTCGTGTCGAGATGGTAATATGATTTAACAACATAATCTATTTTTATCTCTAAGAAATCTAATATTCCATTTACAAAAAATTTATAACGATTTTAAAAATTATATCTTTGAACACTGTGGTTAGGGCCGATGTAATTTTATTATCGATATAAAAGGCTTGATGAGATGGAATGTTCTTCGGGGAAGAATAATACTCTACGTAAATGCCAATAATATTAACGTATCCGTAATTAAAGTGTATTAATCCTTCTCTTCAGGTACCAAGATACTAATTTTGACGACAGTCTGGGACTGAGTAGTTTGAGATATTTTTGTCAGAAGATCCATTTTCTCCTGAGAGCAAGAGATTTTGGTGTGTACTGAGGCAGTAATATCCGAGTCAGAACAAGGTTTAACTAGAACTTTCGTTTGAGGCCGGTCGGTACAAGATCCGGAAGCGAAAAGATTGTTGAAGTGGTTCCTTTGGGTGGGTGCAAAGAGAGACAATCTTATTAAGGATTCGAGGATAATCTGAATGCAAAGAACTTCCGAGATGCTCTTAAATGTGAGATTTGGACAAGTCTCTTCAATGAGGATTCAAGTTCTTATTATTAAGTTGGATTCAAACAAAATAACTGCTGGTCAGAACATCGATTTCTCCTTCGTATGATGACCTCTATGATTAGGGATCATGAGAAAGCTGGAACTGCGTCGAGCTAGGAGCGGCAGATTCGGACGATTATCTAGGCTACATAACTCCAAAATAGACATTTGCTACTTTTATTGCACACTACAGATGTGAAACATCCACGGATGTGCGAAAAAAAGTAAAGTTAGAGTCTAAACATCAGGGTGTGTTCAAGACTAAAATGTCTACTTTGGCTTTGGAGCTGACCAAGGCACAAGGCTGAGAACCTAGTTGCAATTGGTAAACTTAGAGATTTTTCAAAATAGATTCTCAAATAAAAGAAACTGATTAAAAGGTAAAAAGTCCAACTAATAAGAAAGATCAATTGATTTCACTGCAAATAAGCCGATCATCTCGCACATGAAGGCACATAACCGAGAAAACCTGGGACTCGCGGATAGCATCTGCAGGGCAGAGGTAGTATTGAGTCCTAAATATAAGTAGAAAGATCTAGGTATGGATTAGGTAACGGTGCTGGGCACTGATGCATAGAAGTTTCCTCTGAATTCAATGAACAAATAGATCTTCGACCTATTCTATTTACTCTCACTAAGAGTAAGAAATCGCCTCTAAGTTAGAATTGTGGGATTCTAGTTGATTTCGTTTAAGGGTAACTTACTTAGATTTGAGGCCCCTAGATTTCATAATAGAGTTGCTTTTTGATTTTAGAAAAATAATTTTTGAACTTGAAGTTTAGAAAATTTATTTTTATGCACCAAAAATTTAATTATAAAAATTCTAATAAAATCTTGGAGATTTTGATGGGTAGCTATTCGATTGGGGCCGAGCATACCAATTTCACGAAAAATAAAATTCCTAATAAAATTGACAAGATAAACTAGGTAGTTAAATGTAAAAGTGAATTTATTTGTTTGTGTTTGTCATGCCTCATGTTGGGCGCATTCTAGTTAAATAAATAAATAATTTCAAGTGAGAGATTTAGGTGTCGAGATGGTAATATGATTTAACAACATAATCTATTTTTATCTCTAAGAAATCTAATATTCCATTACAAAAATTTATAGCGATTTTAAAATTATATCTTTGAACAACGTGGTTAGGGCGATGTAATTTTATTATCGATATAAAGGCTTGATGAGATGGAATGTTCTTGAGGAAGAATAATACTCTCGTAAATGCCAATAATATTAACGTATCCGTAATTAAAGTGTATTAATCCTTCTCTTCAGGTACCAAGATACTAATTTTGACGACAGTCTGGGACTGAGTAGTTTGAGATATTTTTGTCAGAAGATCCATTTTCTCCTGAGAGCAAGAGATTTTGGTGTGTACTGAGGCAGTAATATCCGAGTCAGAACAAGGTTTAACTAGAACTTTCGTTTGAGGCCGGTCGGTACAAGATCCGGAAGCGAAAAGATTGTTGAAGTGGTTCACTGGGTGGACTGCAAAGAGAGACAATCTTATTAAGGATTACGAGGATAATCTGAATGCAAAGAACTTCCGAGATGCTCTTAAATGTGAGATTTGGACAAGTCTCTTCAATGAGGATTCAAGTTCTTATTATTAAGTTGGATTCAAACAAAATAACTGCTGGTCAGAACATCGATTTCTCCTTCGTATGATGACCTCTATGATTAGGGATCATGAGAAAGCTGGAACTGCGTCGAGCTAGGAGCGGCAGATTCGGACGATTATCTAGGCTACATAACTCCAAAATAGACATTTGCTACTTTTATTGCACACTACAGATGTGAAACATCCACGGATGTGCGAAAAAAAGTAAAGTTAGAGTCTAAACATCAGGGTGTGTTCAAGACTAAAATGTCTACTTTGGCTTTGGAGCTGACCAAGGCACAAAGGCTGAGAACCTAGTTGCAATTGGTAAACTTAGAGATTTTCAAAATAGATTCTCAAATAAAAGCTGATTAAAAGGTAAAAAGTCCAACTAATAAGAAAGATCAATTGATTTCACTGCAAATAAGCCGATCATCTCGCACATGAAGGCACATAACCGAGAAAACCTGGGACTCGCGGATAGCATCTGCAGGGCAGAGGTAGTATTGAGTCCTAAATATAAGTAGAAAGATCTAGGTATGGATTAGGTAACGGTGCTGGGCACTGATGCATAGAAGTTTCCTCTGAATTCAATGAACAAATAGATCTTTCAGCCTATTCTATTTACTCTCACTAAGAGTAAGAAATCGTCTCTCGGAAGTTAGAATTGTGGGATTCTAGTTGATTTCTCGTTTAAGGGTAACTTACTTAGATTTGCTTCAAGATTTCTCTGCTTATATAAGCGAGCTAATTAGTTAGTTGATTCTAAAATGTGACTTATTACTAGATAACCGGGTTATCTTCTAGTTTATATTATATTATGAATTAAGGTTGGATCTAATTTATGGTATAATAGACTAAGTCACATAAGAGTGTAGGCATCAAAAATTGCTGAAGAACCCCAAATATGACTTAATCATGAGAAGATCGAAGGACGACGTCGTCAAAGATTCAGGAAGTCAATTACAGGGTGAAACTAATGCCCGAGACACTTTCTTGTGTTGCTATTGGCGCGACACCTTTAATCTCGCCTTTGGCGAACACTCTCTTGTCAGCGCCTTTGGCGAGACACTCTCTTGTCAGCGCCTTTGGCGAGACACTCTCTTGTCAGCGCCTTTGGCGAACACTTACTATCTTGCGCCAAGGTGAGACACCAAGAATGTCTGGTATGTGCTCTTGAAGCGTTCAAATTATTGCTTATGGGGGCTCACTTGATTTTTTCAACGCAAAGAGACGTTCAGCCACGTTAGTGGGCGGTTACACGGTGAAAATACACCCACTAAGAGTGAAATTAGGGCATTTAATCGTGCCTAAAATAGAGGAAAACTGTTATAACAGCGGGAGACGTCACCTCTTGGGGCGCGGTAGTCAACATTGTCTCGCCAGCATGCGCGACAGTTCGGTGCCCGGCAGTCAACACTGTCGCGCCCACTACGGATTTTAGACACTTGATGACTTGTGTTCTTTTCAGTGGTGACGCCTCCCAAAGGTTATAAATACCCCTCTACGTCCACTTGGGTGGAGATCAGATTTTTGGAGATTGAGAGAGCATCAGAAATCGGAGAATAGAGCTTTTGCACATCCCAGATCTTGAGTTAGAGATTTGAGGAGGAGATTTTAAGCTTCAAGAGTTCAAGAACATCATCCACGTAGAGATCCCTCGAGTTTAAGCTTAAACTTATTCTTAGAAAGAGTAGATATCTTACCTTGCTAAGATATTTGTTTAAGTTCTTGTTTCCTTTGCGAAGCATCAACTCAACCCCGTCAATCCGACGATCGTTGCTCGGTGGTCCACAGACAGCGTCCGACCGGACAAAGAACCCATAGCGGGGAGATCTACGTGAGTGTCTTCTGTTCGTGTTTGTGAGAAAGCGACTCAAATTACTTTGTAATAGAGAGTTACACGTATAATTTTCTCTTATTTTCATTGTCAAAACGTTTTGTGATGGAAATAACAAAGAAACCTGCTTTCTACCGAAACACGATGGCAACCACAGTGGGAGCCAATAGTCTCAACGTTGAGACTATCGTGTCGCAGCCTTGCAACGATCAAGCCGACCTCATGGTCGATGGGTTGGATTACGTCTTCGACCAAGCCAAGTTCGAAGAGTATCTCTCCTCCTCATCATCGAAGTTCTCCTTGCCCCACAAGCAACGGAGGATCTCATCTCCAAGGAGGGAGGTCCATTCTATCGTGGTGCACAACGAATCTCGTTCGCTCACGACGGAGGCGATTTCCTCTCGCAACAACACCCCGAAAAATCTCAAAGCCGGGAGCTCTGCTCATGGTGGCTCTATTCAGAAGGAGTCATCTTACAAAGTCTCCACCGCTCTGACGAAGAGGGCTCGTCAGAGACAGCGTCAAAAGTTGGCCCGTCAGTTTGCCAAGGCCATGGAGTCAACGGACGGAGTTCACTATCACACGAACTCAAGTGATCAGAGGCGTCAACAGACTACAGCGCCTCAGTTTCAACCCGTCAGCACTCCTGCCAAGGAAGAATGGGTCCTCGTCAAGAGAACTCATTTGACGAAGAAAGAGCGCGCCCAAAAGCGTCGTGCGCGTGTCGCTCGTCTGCGATGCCATTGTTGGCAAGGCACAAAAGTCGAAATCAATCAAAGGTCGACTCAAAATTGCTAAGTCTGGGCGAAATGCATGCGGCGGTGCAAATTGTCTCGGCGGCGTGTGATCCAGCTGCAGCGCCTTTGGCGAAGACGATCTAAGCTATGGCGCAAGCAGCGGCAGCGAGCTGTCGCGCCAAAGACCAGGACGAGACACTCCTAGCTGCCGGCCAGAGCTCTTCTCCGCCTACTCCATCCACCTCTCCTGTTGATGTACCAATGGCGAATCCTCCAACTTCGGTGTTCAGTCGCCTTGGTCCAAAGTCGGGAGCCAAAGACAAGGCACCCGTGATGGAACATTTGGGTCATCCAATCTGCACACAATGGTGTCCCGAGCAAACTGGGATATCTCAAGATTTAAGAGTTCCTATTGCTTCTCGTTTGAGCATCCCTCAGGGGGTCCGCGAGTCTGCTGAGAAGAAAAAGTTGAGGCATGTGACTCGCAAAGTCACGAGAGATGACCAGACCCTGGTGATTCATGCAGAAGCAACTTCAGATGACGAAGCCAAGCGACGGAAGTTGTCTCCCAAGTCAAATGGCCGACATCCCCAAAAGAAGACGTGTCCTCCAACTAAGGACAACGTTACACTTGGGGGTGGAAGTCCAATCTGTGACAAACCACACCATCAGGCTGGGGGTGACAACACACAAAAAAGAGCAATCGACGAAACAGGTTGTTCTTGCTCGTGTCTTGGTGATTAAAACGTTGCTATCGGGATGTGCACCTTTCGAATTGAATGCCCAGTCACAAAGAGCTTCAGTATTCGAGAGGCTTTCCCTACCAGCAATGAAAGATTCGAAGCCAAATTCAAGAAGTTTCCGGAGAAGAAGAAGATCCGCTATTCGGCAGGATGAATTCCCCGAAGTCACCATTAATATGGTGAACAAAGGAAAAGGGCCAGCAACGGATGCGGACCCAGACTTCACTCCGGCAGGAAAAGTCAGCACCCGGGTTTCCCAGAAGATGTCTCGATTGCAACTGCGAGCCATGTTCGCGAGGAAAATTTGAGAAAATGTAAAATTGATCTATTCTATTTGAAGAATAATGAATACAATCTCTCGAATGCAATCTCTCTCTCTAACTGACTTAGATAAAAAGAAATTATAAATTCCTCGATCGGTTGCCCGATTTACAAAAGAGAGAAGGGTCAACGGAGATCCTTCCCTTTATTTAATCTGGGTTCTTCACGGTGGCGATAGGAGCTTGAATCTTGTATCCGTTGGCGATCAGGCCGTCTTGACTTCGTGGGGCGAGGTTGAAAAATAACTTCGCGAGGAGCAAGTTTAGAACTCGGCGAGTTAAGAACTCTTTGATAGAGTTGATTTTAGAAAAGGATTAGTAATCCTTTTAGCCAAGAATGGCGGAGAAAGAACTTGCCATGCAAGTTTGAAAACTATGTCGAGTTGAACTCTCTAGGAGAGTTGATGCGATAAAGGAGGTTTGATCCTTTCTTTAAAAGAAAAGACATAGATCTTCGGTAAAACCTCAATATCTCCAAATCTAACTGGTAGAAATCAATCTCCACCGTTCAGAATTAGGAACGACGAGTGTTGAGGCTTCCCTCCAAGTTTCACTCTGATCAGACCACGGATGAAGGTCCGATCGTCACGCCGATCACAGCTGCGCAGAAGAAACCGTTCTCTGCACTATTGGTTTTGGTAAAACCTTGATATCTCCAGATCCAACCGGTAGAAAGCAATCTCCACCATTCAGAATTAGGAACGATGAGTGGTGAGGCTGACCTCCAATTTTCACTCCGATCAGATCACGGATGAAGGTCCGATCATCACACCGATCACAGCTGCGCAGAAGAAACCGTTCTCTGCACTATTGGTTTCGATAAAACCTTGATATCTCCAGATCTAACCGGTAGAAAGTAATCTCCACCGTTCATAATTAGGAAGGATAAGTACTGAGGTTGCCCTCCAATTTTCACTCCGATCAGACCACGGATGAAGGTCCGATCATCATGCCAATCACAGCTGCGCAGAAGTGGCTTTTCTTTTCTCCCTCCTCTCCTTTTTGTTCTGTTCTCTGGCCAAACCCTTTCAACCTCCCTCCATTTGGCTGTGAAAACCCCCCATTTATAGGGATTAAAGGGGTGTAACCACCCCCTTAAATTGCTTCATAATGGGGGATTAGTGGGGTGTAACCGCCCCCCCCTTAAATCTCTCAAACGGTTTAGGAACCGTTCAACTCATGTTTGAATGAGTCAAAACGCGAGGTTCGCGTTATGGAGCAAGCCTCGCGTCTGCATTTCTATGCAGGAACGCGGGGATGGACCTCCGCGTCTACGTTTTAACTAGGGCCAGCGGGGCTGGGCAGCGTTTTGAGCCGAGCGGGCCATGTGCTCCGCATTTTGAATTGAAGCGGGCCATGTGCTCCGCATTTTGGGCTTCGAGCGGGCCACGTGCTCGCATTTTGAATTGAAGCGGGCCATGTGCTCCGCATTTTGGGCTTCGAGCGGGCCACGTGCTCGCATTTTGAATTGAAGCAGCGGGGAAGCGTCCGCATTTTGCTTTGAAGAGATCAATACTTGTGATCTCTTTTCACAAGGGTTGTCAACTTGTAATCCTTGTACTCTGGAGACATTAACCGATTCTCCTTTGTTGTCGTGAAAGTCGTCGACTTGTAACCTTCATTGATAGTGTTTAGCGGATATTGGTGTCTTGATAATTTTTACGACCTCAGAACCCCCTCAAAGTTTTGAAAGTTCGCGGTTGGTAGGGCGAGCTTTGAATACTGGATATCTTCTTTGTTTGATTAGAAGGTATTGCTCCTCATTACGTCTTCAAAAATTGTGTTACGCTTTTGTCCACGCTAGTCATTAGTCTTGCATGGGTGAACTCCGGCGTTTTGCTTTTTTAAATGCGAGGAGTGGCCGTAGCGCCTTGAACTTTGCTACGTGAGGCTGATCCTCGCGATTTGAGGTTGAAACAGGTGACCATCGCGTTACGTGTTTAAAAGCGCGGTAGCGACCCTCCGTTTTGTGTTGAAGCGGGGTGGTCCTTCGCGTTTTATGAGTAAATCGCGGGGATGAACCCCACATTTTCAACTAAGTCTTTTAGACTTTTCTTTAAGGTGCCAAAAGTATAGTGTTAACTTGGCATGCCTTTCATACTTGTTGTTTGAACAAGCTTTTGGGGACTTATCACTCTATTGCAAAGAGTTGATAAATTAGTTTTATCATCAGAGGTGGAATTTTTTAACTTGATGATGATTTTTGAGGACTTATCGCTCTATCGAAGAGAGTCGATAAGTTGATTTTATCAGAGGTGTGGAGTTAACTTGATAAAGTTGGGTACTTATGGTTTGAACAAGATTTTGAGGACCTATCGCTCTATTGAAGAGGGTCGATAAGTTGATTTTATCAGAGGTCTGGAGTTAACTTGATAAAATTGGGTACTTGTGGTTTAAACAAGATTTTGAGGACCTATCGCTCTATTGATGAGAGTCGATAAGTTTAGGTTTTGTCGGGGGATAAAATATAAAACCTGTGATTTGAACAAGGTTTAAGGCCTGTAATGTGAATAAGGCTTACATGGCTTGTGGTGTGAACAAGGCTTTGGGCTTGTAGTTTAAACAAGGCTTTGGGCTTGTGGTTTGAACAAGGCTTCGGGCTTGTGGTTTGAACAAGGCTTTGGGCTTGTGGTTTAAACAAGGCTTTGGGCTTGTGGTTTGAACAATGCTTCGGGCTTGTGGTGTTAACAAGGCTTCGGGCTTGTGGTGTTAACAAGGCTTTGGGCTTGTGATTTAAACAAGGCTTTGGGCTTGTGGTTTGAACAAGGCTTTGGGGCTTATCATCCTATTGAATAGGATTGATAAGTTGACTGTCAGAGGTGTGAGGTTAACATGACAAGATTGTGTTGCGATGTGAGTAACTTTGTGGACTTATCATCCTATTGAGGAGGATTGATAAGTTGGTTATCAAACTCTACTGAGGATGTGTACAGATTTTAATAGGATTGTATTGTAATTTGAACAACTTTGTGGATCTATCATTCTATGTGATTTGAACAATTTTAAGGAACTTATCTGCTGGAGAGGATTGATAAGTTGATTATATCATCAGACGTATAGTGTTGTCTTGATGAAGATGCGTTGCGATTGGAGCAACTTTGAGGACCTATCATCCTGTTGAGGAGGATTGATAAGTTGATTGCGATTTAAGCAAATTTGAGGACTTATCATCCTATTGATGAGGATTGATAAGTTGTTTGTCGTGATTAAGATGTGATTTGAACAACTTTGAGGACTTATCGCTCTCATTGAAGAGTGTCGATAAGTTGATGTTAGAGGAGTTCGCCTCGCATGTGACGTTGTGCTACGATGTTGAATATGTAGACTTTGTCATCTTTTACGGGCAAAGACTAGCCGACAGCGTGTTGGCGTTGACTTTAGGGTTATTAGCCAACCCCGACCATCAGCGGACTTGATGAGCCTTCTGGAATCCGTTTGAATCGAGCTAGCATGCAGTTATCTAAATCCGTTACGCATGTGGCGTTGTGCTAAAGAATAAAACTCTTTTAGGCAATGCTACGATGTTGAATCGTGAAGCCGTCTTTCTCATGGGAATTGACTACGGTGCATGTATTAGATGCGGGCTTATCTACTTAGGTTTGAGATAAAATTCCCAGTTGAATTACGGTGTCTTCTTTGATCGGTAAAAGACTAAATCGGCAACGTGTGTTAGGCGTTGACTTACCCCTACTTAGGATTTGGGATAAAATTCCCCACACGTGTGAGGCGTGGATTGTGGTGTTACTAATAACAACCTTGAGGACTTATCGCTTTATTGAAGAGAGTCGATAAGTTGATTGTCAGAGGTGTTAGGTTAACATGACAAGGATACATTGCGATCAGAGCAACTTTGAGGACTTATCGCTCTATTGAAGAGAGTCGATAAGTTGATATTAGAAGAGGTCGCCTTGCTAATAACGAGACGAGCTAATCTTAACTTTGTGGGGATTGCGTTGCGATGTGAGCAGCTTTGTGGGCTTATCATCCTATTGGAGAGGATTGACAAGTTGGTTGTCAGAGGTGCATTATTAACCTGACGGGATTGTGTTACGATTTGAGCAACTTTGTAGACTTATCATCCTATTGGAGAGGATTGATAAGTTAATTTTAGTAGTCTTCTTTGCGTTGAAGTGCTTACATTGTCAAAAGTATTTTGTTAACTTGAGTATTTAGAATTTATTATTCTACTAGGAAAATAACCGATAATCAACCCCGATCTGTAATTATTCTAGGTTGATACTAGCAGAGTCTTGACCTCGCAATTTAAATGGGTCATCAATAGCGAGTCTTGAGTTAGCCTCCTCTTCTTCAGCTTCAATCCTAGCAATAATTGCTTCAGCCTGTTCGCCCTGGGAGACTAGTTGTTTCCAGGAATGATATTTTGCAACCCCCATTAGAGCTAGGAGATTGATTTGTATATTGTGCCGACATGTGTCAATCAGAGCAGACTGTGTCATACCTGTCGAGCATCGA
This sequence comes from Asparagus setaceus, assembly GCA_012295165.1. NCBI lineage: Eukaryota > Viridiplantae > Streptophyta > Magnoliopsida > Asparagales > Asparagaceae > Asparagus > Asparagus setaceus. Next base: position 10,609,669 of record CM022706.1, on the reverse strand, counting down.
AGAGCCATGCTTCGGAACCGTTCGACGAAGACTTTGATAGGCTCTCCCTCGTTTTGCTTAATGGCAAGGAGAGAAGTGACAGTGATTTCCGTGTCATCTTCAAAGAATCGTGACAGGAAGAGTCTCTCTAAATCTGCCCATTTCTGGATACATCCTGCAGGCAGTTTCATGAACCATTCAAAGGCAACCCCCTTGAGGGTGCCAATGAACAAACGAGCTGCTATGACATCGTTTGCCATCACATTCGATCTGTGACCTAAAATGATAGATGTGTTGGTTGGTGATCCCGTGCGTCGAAAGCTTGTAGCGTCGGGATTTTGAATTTTGGAGGATAAGGAACCGTATCCCATTCTGCGAGGATGCGGTCGACAACCCGATCTTGGAGCTTCGCACCTATTAGCCATGGCATTGGCGGGCTTCGGTTCTCGCATTTTGCCGATTGAGGACTTTGCTCATTTTCGGCCTCTCTCCCTTCTTTATAGGAGGATTCTCGTGATGGGCTTCTTGATGGGAGCTTCATTCACTTTTCTTTCTATTTTGGGGATTGACTCCCCTCGTGATAATTAGGTGAGGTGTTGAGCTAGCCATGTGAACTTGAGCCTATCGCAACAAGTTGGTTTATCATATCTCGAAGTTGATCGATGGACTCTTGTTGTGATCATGAGCTTCTTGCATCATAGCGATGCTCTTGAGCCTCTTCTTGAAATCTTGACATTCTTCGTCGTGTAGGCGGCTCACATGCTCCACGAAGAACTAGAGGATTGAGATTGCGATGGTGAATCGCATCATCGGACTCAATTCCTTTAGCCAACTTTTGGTAGTTGGCGGGGATATGACTCTGTTAGAGTCAGAGTATATCGGCAAACTCGTCGAGTCATTCAAAGCCTCTTTCAATCGGGGACCGATTTGCCTCAGCTTATTGGAGCTAGAGATTGATGGTCGCCTACTCCGATCATGTTAGAAGTGACTCTAAGGTATTGACCTCTGAAGTCTCCTTCTGTGAGAATGTCGTGGATTCGATTGGACCAAATGATATTTGTCAATCGGTCAAACACCGGCGGCTTGGCGCATGTGGCGGCGTCGATATGCGATGATTTGGCACTTGGAGCGAAGATCGCGTTTGAGCACTGAGCGAGGTTCGGACCAGCGTTCTAGATTGAAACGCTAGGTTGGCGTTTGAATGCTTGGGCGGGGTTGAGACCCGCTGCCGTGATAGGGCGGAGGGTCGCTTGCAACCTCCTGCCGAACGCGAGGTTCGCGTTTGAGCAATTGAACGCGGGGTTGAGACCTGCGTTTTGATTTTGAAACGTGCCATTGAGGGTTGCGCTCACCGCTTCGTGGAGGCTCAGATTCGGGCACATAAGCGAGGCTTGCGTTACGTAAAAAGCGAAGCTTCGGGATCGCGTTTTGGCTCCTAAGCGCAAGGTTCGCATTGGTTGGTCGATTGGCCATCTCGGGGCTGTATTCTTCGGCGAGCAGCATGGCTCCTTTTCGCCTGATTTGAAGCTTTTGCAGCGACATCACCATCTTCTTGATCACATTAGCCCGACAGAAGAGACTTTGGTCTCCTTAGAGCTTTGTGGATCTTAGCATAGCCTTGGGGCTAAGGGATCGGAGGAGAGTGCCTCCTCGAACTTGGCTTGTCGAACTCTACGGTCGAGTTTCAACGATCGTCCCGATGAGCTTGGCGTCGGTTAGCCACCACCTCTTCATCGGTGAAAGAGATCTTCCCAGTAGTCGCCATCTTTTATTGAGGAAAATTTGAGAAAATGTAAAATCAATCTATTCTATTTGAAGAATAATGAATACAATCTCTCGAATGCAATCTCTCTCTCTAACTGACTTAGATAAAAAGAAATTACAAATTCCTCGATCGGTTGCCCGATTTACAAAAGAAGGAAGGGTCAACGGAGATCCTTCCCTTTATTTAATCTGGTTCTTCACGGTGGCGATAGGAGCTTGAATCTTGTATCTGTTGGCGATCCGGCCGTCTTGACTCGTGGGGCGAGGTTGAAAAATAACTTCGCGAGGAGCAAGTTTAGAACTCTGGCCGAGTTAAGAACTCTTTGATAGAGTTGATTTTAGAAAAGGATTAGTAATCCTTTTAGCCAAGAATGGCGGAGAAGAACTTGCCATGCAAGTTTGAAAACTGTAATCGAGTTGAACTCTCTAGGAGAGTTGATGCCAGTAAAGGAGGTTTGATCCTTTCTTTAAAAGAAAAGACATAGATCTTCGGTAAAACCTCAATATCTCCAAATTTAACTGGTAGAAATCAATCTCCACCGTTCAGAATTAGGAACGACGAGTGTTGAGGCTTCCCTCCAAGTTTCACTCTGATCAGACCACGGATGAAGGTCCGATCGTCACGCCGATCACAGCTGCGCAGAAGAAACCGTTCTCTGCACTATTGGTTTTGGTAAAACCTTGATATCTCTAGATCCAACCGGTATAAAGCAATCTCCACCGTTCAGAATTAGGAACGATGAGTGGTGAGGCTGCCCTCAAATTTTCACTCCAATCAGATCATGGATGAAGGTCCGATCATCACACCGATCACAGCTGCGCAGAAGAAACCGTTCTCTGCACTATTGGTTTCCGTAAAACCTTGATATCTCCAGATCCAACCGGTAGAAAGCAATCTTCACCGTTCAGAATTAGGAAAGATGAGTGGTGAGGCTGCCCTCTAATTTTCACTCCGATCAGACCATGGATGAAGGTCCGATCATCACGCTAATCACAGCAGCGCAGAAGTGGCTTTTCTTTTCTCCCTCCTTCTCTCCTTTTTGTTCTGTTCTCCGGCCAAACCCTTTCAACCTCCCTCCATTTAGCTGTGAAAACCCCCCATTTATAGGGATTAAAGGGGTGTAACCGCCCCCTTAAATTGCTTCATAATGGGGGTTTAGTGGGGTGTAACCGCCCCCCCTTAAATCTCTCAAACGGTTTAGGAACCGTTCAATTCATGTTTGAATGAGTCAAAACGCGAGATTCGCGTTATGGAGCAAGCCTCGCGTCTGCATTTCAGTGCAGGAACACGGGGATGGATCTCCACGTCTATATTTTAACTAGGGCGAGTGGAGGCCGCATTTTGAAACCGAGCGGGCCATGTGCTCTGCGTTTTAGGCTTCGAGCAGCGGGCCATGTGCTCTGCGTTTTAGGCTTCGAGCAGCGGGCCACGTGCTCCTCATTTTGAATTGAAGCGGGCCATGTGCTCGCGTTTTGGGCTTGAGCGTGGGCCCGTGCTCGCATTTTGAATTGAAGCGGGGGGCGTCCGCATTTTGCTGAAGAGATCAATACTTGTGATCTCTTTTCACAAGGTTGTCAACTTGTAATCCTTGTACTCTGGAGACATTAACCGATTCTCCTTTGTTATCGTGAAAGTCGTCGACTTGTAACCTTTATTGATAGTGTTTAGCGGATATTGGCGTCTTGATAATTTTTCTGACCTACAAGCCCGCAGCGTAAATTATAGAAGGATGCATGAAGGAGACTCATCACGAAAACGAGACTTCGATCGTGCTCGGCGATGGCGTCGATGACACAATATCAAGCATGGGTCATCAAGCTAGAGAGCTTATATCATTACTCACGAGACCTTAGCCCAAATCTTTGTAAGAAGCCTTAGCTAAGCGAAGAGCTTAAAGTGAGATGAAAATGGAGATGGAGTTAGCCATGCAGCATATGAGGGAGTTACAAACCCAAAAAGTTACACAGCCCGAGTCCAGTCAACAAGGTGGATCCAATCACCATATCTCACATGCTATAGAAGACAGCGATACGGAAGTGGATGAACACATCCTTGCCGACCAACCTCCGAAGAAAACTATATCCGGCGCTCAAAATGGAGATAGCCCAGTCCCTCCTACTGGGAGTAATCCAAAGCAAGGGGAGGACGACGGCGAAAAAATAAAGGAGCTTGAAGGCAAGATCAATGCTCTAATGTCATACGGAAGTCAAGAAGACCGGCATCCGTGTCCATACAGAGAAGTGGGACTCAATTCCCTACCCGTCGAAATTCAATTTGATTAACTTCACGCCATTCGACGGAAGAGGCTCGCCCACACAACACTTGATCTATTTCAAGTCGCACTTAGGGGTGATCTCGGGGAATGAGCCTTTGATGGTTCGGTCATTCGTCGGCACCCTTCGTGGGGTTGCCTTCGATTGGTATCGAAGACTCAAGACTGGGAGTATTAACTGCTGGGATAACATGGAGAGTTCCTTTCTCAATAACACCGATGATGATCGGAAGTTTTGATAAGAACCCTCTTAGACGAGAAACAGAAGAACGGAGAGAAGGTGGACGCCTTCGTTAAGCGCTTCCGTAACAAAGCCGTGAACTGCAGGGATCCAGTCACCGAAGAATTCATACCGCAAACATGCCACAGCAATCTTTCTCTGGACTTGTTAAAAGCCATGGGGGTTGTAGCACCGACTACATGGAAGGATTTGAAGCTCCATGGAGAACAAGTTGAGCGGTTCCTCAAGAGGAAGAAGAGCGAGAGAGGCGAGCCAACGGCGGCTCCTGCAAAGTCAAACTTTGTGCCCCGTGACAAAGAAAAGATCGCCAGCTACTGCTGTTAATGCGAACCAGACATTCCAGTAGCAACAATAGCAATCACCACAGCAGCAACAACCGCAATTGAAGTTTCAACAAAAACCTCAAGAATCACATAAGGCTCCGGATGCTAGGTTCCTGAGAACATACGCCTTCAAGGAAGATGAAGTTCCGGTCCTCTTCAAATACCTCTTGGATAACAACAAGATCAAGTTACCTCCAATCACAAATCAAGAGGAGGCTACCAAGACTTCGGACCCCAAGTATTGTGCATATCACAGGAGGGTCCATCATCCTACCAAGAATTGCTTTGTACTCAAGGACAAGATCGGGCTTTGATCGATGCGGCATCATCCGTGAAGAAGAAGAAACATTTCGAACATGGTGGCTATCAACTTCGGGTCCATGCCACCCATACCATACCAGCAGAAGATTATTCCAGAGGTTGAGGTCAAGACAGTCAACGATGATCCACATGGGCAATGCTAGAAGGGGTTGATATCATATACAGCCCCTAATGGCGAAGTACTTTGGGTTCATCCAGACCTTCTTCAAGGCGGCGATGGACGGGTCATCCTCGGCCCGAAGAGCGGTAGCAAAAGGCAAGTCATGCGGTCACATTTCAGTAATTTCGGAGGAAGGTGACGAAAAAGTCCCAACTCTTTCGTCGTCTGAAAATAAACATGAAGTTCTTGCTACGGAAGGAAATCCAGCTTATGCCACTAGGAGCGGACACGAGTTCAGTTATAAGTATCCTGAAGCCTCCAATCCGAACGTCAAAATGTTAACGGAGCTGGGGGTGAATATAACTCCACCTGCGCGACCTGAAAAGTCACAGCAGCAGGAAGTAGCCAAAGAAGATATGACCAAGCGAAAGGACAAGCAACCCCAAGAAGTTTAAGCCCCGAGGCAGTTCCGATTCAATCGTCCGATTGTAAGGGATAAACCGAAAAGTTCAGGCTCCTCGTACCGCTTCGATGTCATGGCTCAGTTGGCCAACATCCCTACGAGAATAACTCTTTATGAGTTGCTACGTCTCTCTAAGGAAACCAGAGAGGCTCTACAGGAAGCTTTGGCTGACTCGGAAACTTTCATCACACAAGTCAAGCAGGTTCCAGAGAAGCCAGAACACTGCAACTTGGCAGCCACGCAATTCCCGTGCATAACCTTCAACCGAGATGATATGCAAGTGAGAAATTCAAAGCACGACAGGCCCTTGTACTTTACTGGGTATATTGGCTCGGTTGCTGTCAACCGAATTCAAGTCGATCCTGGATCTGCAGTCAGCATCATGCCACTCCGATTGATGTATCATCTCGGAATTTCGGCAAGCAAATTGGCTTCTCTGAGCCTTGTCATTTACGGAGTTCAATACCGGTAGGTCGGACCTTTAGATTGACCTTGGATCCATGGCGACCTTATAGTCCCATCCATGTTACATCGATTAATGCGAGTATGTCGACGCGATAATGTAGTCAAGGCGGTGGTCGCGGATAGCGACCATTCAAGGGGTTAGAAAATTATTTCTGGCTCTCTTTTATGCGGCCGAATCCGATCTTGAACCATCGGCCCGAGTGCAGACAGTAGCGAAGGCGTCACAGAAGGGCTCGATTCGATGGAAACTTTATACTTAATGATATTGAACCCTTGTAATCGATCTTGGCGGATCTGAATCGTCGAGGAGGATGTTGTAATTGGCGACTTGCCGATGAACATATAATAAATGGCGATTTAGAGTATGTACCTAGTGTTGATACTATAGCAGTCTTGTATAAGGACCATGGTGCCCATTACCACTCTGTCATCAAGCGGTGAAAAAATACCTTCAAAGTTCGATTGGGTCAACTTTCATTCTCCCTTCAAAGGCATAAAGCAAATAATCTTTGGGAAAGGTATCTCCTACGAGACCCTTGTTGGGAATCGATGATAGCAATGAAGGCCCTTGCAAATATTTTTCCAACTATAGTCGCAAGTGCACTATTATATGGAGAAATGGGGATCTGATCTGGCATACGGACCTGGTCTTTATTTGGACCGGGGTTGGGTTCCACCTAGACCTTCTCATGTCAGAAGAAAAACCCGATCGCTATTACGAACACAAGAGAAGTGCGGGTTCGCCTCTTCATCTTCAGGCGAGTCTTTGTTGGCAAATCGATGATCATGGCGATTCATCGATTCTTGACATGGGATTGGGCGTTAGTCTCGGTGAATTGTTCAAAGGACTAATGTCTAATATGATTCTGATAGCTGGTAGAACCCTAAGAGGATGATCACTCACCAACTTGGGAAGACCCTTAGACTTCCCATTTGAACATCAATACGGTGACAAGTTTGAGCAGAGAACCACATGGCGAAGATGTAGTGGTCCAAGTCAATATAGGCGTGAAGCCAATTGAAGCCCATATTTATGAGTGTGATCTTCCTCAGGAGGAAGAAGTGGTTGCTGGTCGGGGAGTATATCGATGTTTTAAACTTGGAATTACGAAGATATGCGAGGACTCGACCAGATGTGGCGATACACGTCTTAATATTAAATCGGAAGCCAAACCCGTAAAATAACAACTGACGGTTTAGTCCACAAATTATGGAAGTGATTGTAGCTGAAGTAAAGAAACTTATACAATCGGGCTTCATCGAGAGAAGAACAACATCAGTTGGGTGGCAAATATTGTCCACGTTCTAAAAGAATGGGACAATTAGAATGCATTGACTTGAGATCTGAACCTTGCATGCCCAAAGGATGATTTTACACTACCCATCACAGATGTCATTATAGACAACACTTGTGGGTTTGAAAGAATGTCGTTTATGGATGGATTCTCTGGATACAATCAAATCAAGATGCATCGACGATGAGAAGCACACCTCATTTCGGACGCCCTGGGCATCTTTGCTACTGCTGTCATGCGCCGGCGAACAGCATGACTCGTATCAACGGCGATGGCGAAGATCTTCAAGAGCATCTCCAGAAAGACCGTCGAGTGTTCGTCGATGACTTAGTGGTAAAAGCGCAACAAAGTGATCACATCAAAGATCTCAAAACGGTATTTGACCTCATGCGGAGTCATCAATTGAAGATGAATCCAACTAAATCCTTTCTAGGAATGGCCAGTGATAAATTCCTTGGTTTCGTTGTCACATCAAAGGGAATTCATATTGATCTTGACAAAGTAAAGGCAATTAATGAATTACAACCCCCGAATAACCTCAAAGAACTCAGAGGGTTGCAAGGAAGATTGGTTTATATTAGACGGTTCATTTCAAACCTTGCAGGCAAATGTCAACCGTTCTCCAAGCTTATAAAAAAGGGCGTCTCGTTCGTATGGGACGATGCTTGCCAAAAGGCTTTTGATGATATCAAAGTATATTTATCAAATCCTCCTGTTCTCGTTGCACCGAAATCAGGGAAGCCGTTCTTGATTTACGTTAGAGCGACTAACCATTCATTAAGTGCATTGTTGTACGGGATGATGATACTTGATCCGCGAGCAGGCAATCTATTATACGAGTGGACGATGGTGGGTGCGAGTCGATATCGAATATTAAAGGAATGCGGCCTTGGTGTTGGTCCGAAAATACGCCATTACGGTTGGGCCGGACAATACATGTCATCTCGGATGTTAACCCAATTCGGTATTTATGGCGCCTTGACCTCTTTGAACTGGCGATTAGCAAGATGGGCATTACTCCTTTCACAATATGACATTCACTTTAAGCAGCAGAAGTCGGTGAAGGGACAGGCAATATGTGATCTTCTAGCAGTCCGACCCAGCGAGGACAAAGCTACACTGCATGAAGATTTACCTGATGAAACCTATGAGGTCAACCACACTTCCCATGAGCGCGTGTGGCAATTGTATTTTGATGGCGTTTCTCGCGTAACCAATGTGGCAAGTGCTCCTGGATGTTCTAAGATTTCTGCCGGAGCCGGAGTAGTCTTAGTTTTCCCAGAAAAGTATATGATGCCTCGGGCTTATTCGCTGACCGAACCGTGCTCTAATAATATGGCCGAATACAACGCGCTACTTATTGGGCTCAGTTTTGCCAAAGAGCTGGGGGTCGAATATCTCGAAGTCTTGGAGACTCCCGACTCATAGTCGACGATCCGCGGAGACTACGGTCGAACCGGATTTGGTCCCATATCATGAAGCGGCAATAGAGATGGCGAGAATCATTTGAAAGTTTCTTCATCGAATATATACCGTCTCCGTAACTTATGCAGATGTACCGGCGGCAAGTATCGCTTGCTACAGCAACCCCAAAACGGAGCAGCTCATCACCGTGAGGACGACGCTCTTTATACCGAATGCGCCGGGACATCAAAGAAGCGCATGCCACTCTAACCGATTCGAGCCACGAGATTGGCTTTCCCATCATAGATTACATCTTACGGTATTCTACGGAAGATATGAAAGAAAGAATCGTCGAAGAAGGGCACGAGATTTTACTATAGCCACGTCCCAAGCGGCTCTATCGTCGTGCGTCGATGGGTTGCTACTCGATGTCTTTCAAGCGAAAGTAGAAGCCCTCAAAAAGCATCTTTGGTACTTGCGGTGCTCATCGGCTAGGTCCTAAACTAGGAGATAGGCTGAGAAGATTGGGCTATTACTGGCCAACCATGATCAAAGATGCGGTTGAATCACGCGAGGCGTTGTCCGCAGCGTGCCAAATACATGCTAACTACAGCACCACCGCCGAAGATCTACATCCGTCGGCTACTTCTTGGCGTTTGAGACTGGGGAATGGATGTGGTAGGACCCATCTTCCCCCGCCTAAAAGGTGACCATTTTATTTTAGCAATCACCGATTACTTCTCTAAATGGGTGAAATAATTCGCTCAAAGAAGTCAAGGCAAGTAATGTCATCAAATTCATCAAACACCACATCATCTATCGATCGGTGTCGAGGCGAATTGTGCATGACAACGGCCCCATTATCAAGAACGCTTTATCGATCTCGCAAGAAATTCGTAATCCAAGACGCTGCCTACCTATAATCCCACCGCAATGGTTTAGCAAGCCTTTAACAAGACTATCATCAAGATCTTGGCAAAGCTAGTGAGGACCAATAAGCGAGATTGGGACGACAAGCTCGGTGACGCTCTTTGGGATTATCGCACCACAATCCGAACACCTACCGGGGCCACCCCGTATTCCTTGGTATACGGATGTGAAGCCGTCCTTCCATTAGAAATACAAATCCCATCCCTTCGCGTCGCACTTGCGATGAGTGACGGATGACGAGCAATATCAGAAGCGTCTCGAAGAGCTTGAGATGTTAGACGAAAAACGCTTGGAAGCTCAACAGCAAATTGAGTTGTACCAGGCCAGAATTTCTAAAGCCTTTAATAAGAAAGTCCGGCATCAGGTTTTCAAGGAGGGAGACTTGGTGCTCGCCGTCCGGCGACCAATGATCCTTAATTCCAAGAAAAAAGGCAAATTTCAGCCCAAATGGGAAGGACCGTTCGTAATCGATACAGTCTACTCAAATGGAGCATATCGCCTGATCACTCAAGACGGCGACAAGTTAATGATGCCAATCAACGGGAAGTTCCTGAAGAAATATTACCCCTAATATACTCAGGATAACCCATTCCTACAGTTTTAGATGATCAGACCTTGGAATTGTCACATTCACTAAACTCCCATTTGGTCAAACCTTCTAACAGTTAGGACCAAAATAAAAATATCTTTATCATTACTCCCACTTGACCAAACTTTTGAACAGGCAGGGTCATTTCAAATTTCCACTCCCACTTGGCCAAAATTCCTAACGGTTGAGGCCACCAATAAAATCAAAATCTGTTCTCGATTTCCTTTATGAATGAGAACTCCACTCCAGTAATGGGTTCGTCCCTGCCCCAAGAAGTGATAAATTTGAGTAACCAAATCCCTTAGGTTTCTCTAACTTTCACCTTTTACTCACCTGAGTTTAAAAAGCCCTTTTTATCTCTGAGTCAAAGCCACGTGGCCCGACTTCAATATGATTCTCGAGGTGGAGATCCCACTTTGAGTTTCTTTATAGATTCTCCGCACGCATCGTGAATTCTTTTCACTCTCGCCCACGCGGAACTAATAGTCATCAATTGAAGTGGGAGATAAGAAAATATCTTCTTCTTCTTCAACACAACGGGTTCGTCTTTGCCCCAAGAGAAGATACAACGGGTTCGTCTTTGCCCCAAGAAAAGACAACAAAAAAAACAACAATTAAAGTCTACGTATTCAATATCGTAGCATAGATGTCATTACCTAATGACACCTAAACTATGCCCTCATGCATAGGGATGTTATCTCTGTCCCTTACCTAGAGATAAGCCTGCATCTAACACATGCTGCCTGGTAATCAATTCCCGCGATAATTGATCAAGCCTACGTGTTCAATATCGTAGCACAAAGTCTAAGAGAATTCACTCTTTTAACACAACGTCATATGTAGAACGGACTTAAACAATCTACATGCTAGCCCAATTCAAACGGTAGTTGGTAAAGGCATATCAAATCTGTTGATGGCTGAGGGTTTACCAAAAATCCTATTGAGATTATATCCATTCGTTCAAAGCAGAATAAAGAACGTAATGAAAGTCGACAAAAGTAAATTTTATTTCATAAATGATGGGATATAAAATACATTATCGACTAAATGAAAATCAAAAGTGTCCTATGGGGAGAATTGACGGCGGCGGATTTGTTCTTCCAGCTCCGAGAGCTCAGCCTGGTATTCTTGTTCTAATTCCTTTTCGAAGAGGACTCTAGAAGCATCATTAAGAGTTAGAAGCTGAATGATCTTTTGATCCAGTTCAGCGGACCTTTCATCAGATGCCTTTAATTGCTCTGCCAATTTAGAACAAGTCTTCTCTGAACTAGCTAGATCAATCTTGAGGAAACCGCAGCCTCTTGGCGTCTTGAGCTTTCTTGGTGGCGATCTCGAGTCATCGTCTCGGCGGGCCGGACCAAGTCAGCATTGGTCTCATCCCATATAGTCAAGCTTGCCCTTAGCGCTACGGATCGAGCCGTGACTTGTCAGAAGTTCATCCTCAACAGTTCTTCGCTTGGCTTCCCTAGCTCGCATGATAGACTCAACTCGAGAAGAGATATAAGAGGAAGTACCCCCGGACCGAAATCTCTGAAGTTCACCAAGTTCTGTTCTAGCGAACGGATCTTACGCAATAGAGTCGACCAAGTCGGAAAACCCTCTTCTCTTATGATATTCATATGCGTCGAAGCCGTTTTGCGGTGAAGGAAGAACTTTTATTCACGACCTTTTCAATCAATTTATTGAGAAGGAACATGAAACCCTCAAGCTCTGCACTGATGACCATCTTCTCCGGGTCTTCATCCGCCATCAAAGCTCTAATCGTGTCGAACAATACGGAAGGAGCCGCTGTGAAAGAGGAAGTGTAAGTTTTTGAAGACCTTAAATCCTGAAACTCTCACAAGAAACAAGATTAGGAGATATACCAATGTGGCTAGAAGATCCTCCAGCTGGCATTGTCTCCCCCACGTTCGCCGATATAGCCTCGGAAACCACCGGAGTTGATTCAGGTTCAACTTGAGTAGCCGGTGGTCCAAGTTGAACAAGAGAACTCTCAGCTAGAGTTGAGACGATGATGGACTCAGTTGGGAGGACGAGAGGTTGAGTCTCCAAGTGCGGAACCGCCGGAGCTTGCTCTACAATAGTAGTAACGGGGTCTGCAGGTAAAAATACCATCAAGTATCAACTATCGGCTAGAAGATTGAGAATATCTGAATGATAAAACACGTACCGGCAGAAGATCTAGCCTCTACAATAGATTCTCTCTGAGTATGTTCCGATAACATCTCAGAAATTAGATTCTGGTCGAACTCAGAGAAAGAGATCATCTGAGCTAGGCTTTGTTCAGACGACTCCTCGAAACCCTCTTCATGTGCGGGCTCCGTTTGCATCTGGCCTTCCACTGTGACATCGACAATACACTCTGGGTGTTAGTTTGCATATATTTACATATGTTAGAATCATAATAATATATATGTATATACCGAGAGCCTGCCTCGGGTTCGGTGACTTATCTAGCCGCCCCGCTCAAGTCAGCTTATCCCTCAGCCTTTGCTCCTCCATCACTGTAGCTACAACATGTTAGCTCTTTAATACAAAAGAATGGGGAACAAAGTAGGGTTCCAACTTCATATCAAGAGTAGACTCCGCTTGGCTAACACTTGCGCCCATTTCTTAAAGTTTTTTTAAAAGAATATAAAGCGCATTAGCGATTAGCGGAGGAACAAAGTCAGATTCTCTCAACTCTTTGAGTTGCCATCCGTGAGGAGGTATTCGTACTCCGCGAATTTACGCCTCTGAACATGAGGGATGTCAACATCCGCGGCCGATGAGCTTGTAGGCATCAAAACTCCAAGAACCCCAAATGTAACTTAATCATGAGAAGATCGAAGGACGACCTCGTCAAAGTCTCAGGAAGTCAATCACAGGGTGAAACCAATGCCCGAGATACTTTCTTGTATCGCGCTATTGGCGCGACACTTTATTGTGTCTCGCCATTGGCGAGACACTTACTTGTGTCGTGCCAAAGGCGAGACACCAAGAATGACTGGTATGTTCTCTTGAAGTGTTTAAATTAATGCTTGTGGGGCCCACTTGACTTTTTCAACGCAAAGAGATGTTCAGCCACGTTAGTGGGCGGTTACACGCTGAAAATACGCCCACTAAGCGTGAAATCAGGGCATTTAATTATACCTAAAATAGAGGAAAGTTGCCATACGGAGACATCTCCTCAAGGCTAGCATGCGCGATAGCCGATGCGCTGGCAATAATACCGCCGCTGCCTACTTACGGGATTTTGGACACTTGACGACTTGTGTTCTTTTCAGATGTGACGCCTCCCAAAGGCTATAAATAACCCCCTACGTCCACTTGGATGGGGGAGGAGATTTTTGGAGATTAAGAGAGCATCAGAAACTAGAGGATAAAGCTTTAGCACATCCCAGATCTTAAGTTAGAGATTTGAGGAGGAGATTTCAAGCTTCAAGAGTTCAAGAACATCATCCACGCGGAGATCCCTCGAGTTTAAGCTTAGACTTATTCTTGGGAAGAGTAGATATCTTACCTTGCTAAGATATTTGCTTAAGTTCTTGTTTCCTTGAAGCATCAACTCAACCCGTCAATCCGACAATGCGTTGCTTTCGGTGGTCCGCGGACGATCGTCCCGGCAGGCAAAGTACTCCATGGCGGGGAGATCTACGTGTAGTGTCTTACGTTACGTGTTTGTGGCGATTCAAATTACTTTGTAATAGAGAGTTACCGTGTAATTTTCTCTTATTTTCATTGTCAAAAGCGTTTTGTGATGGAAATAACAAAGAAACCAGCTTTCAATCGAAAACACATGGCGCACTACGTTGAGAGTCAATAGTCTCAACATTGAGGCTATCGTGGTCGCAACCCAGTGACATCAAGCCGACCTCATGGTCGATGGGTTGGACTTCGTCTTCGATCAAGCCAAGTTGAAGAGTATCTCTCCTCCTCTTCGCCGAAATCCTCCTCTTCCGCAAGCATCGGAAGATCTTGTCTCCAAAGAGGAGGTCCGCTCGTCGCAAAGGCGCAACGATTGCACACCGCTGATGGAAGTTTTCCTCGCAACAACACTCAAAATCAAAGCCGGAGCTCTACTCATGGTGGCTCTATCCATAAGGAGTCATCTATTAAAGTTCCACCGCCTCGACGTAAGAGGGCTCGCCGTGAGACAGGCCGAATTGGCTCGCAAGGCCAAGGCCATGGAGTCAAAGGGCGGAGTTCACTACCACACTAACTCATCGGATCGAGAGCGCCAACATATTACAGCCACTGCCTCGAACCCGTTAGCACTCCTGCCAAGAAAGAATGGGTCCTCGTCAAAGAGAACTTCGTTTGGCGAAGAAAGCGCCAAAAGCATCACGCACGCACGCTCGTGCACGTGCCGTTGTTCGCAAGGCGCAAGAGTCGAAATTAACCAGAGAATCGACTCAAAATTGCCAAGTCCGGAGCCCAAATCGCATGCGATAAAGGTAAATTGTCTTCATCGCCGCTGACAGAGAGGCCGCCGCGCCAGCCTACCAGACAGTTTAAATCTGCCGCGCCACCGCTAAAGAATAACTATCGGGCTAAGAGACTTCAAGACCGGACACACCTAACCGCTCTACTAAGAGAGCTTTTCTCTCGCCTTACCCATCCCTGATGTACCAACGGCTAATCCTCCAACTTCTGTTCAGCCTTTGGTCCAAAGTCGGGAGCTAAAGACAAGGCACCCGTGATGGAACATTTGGGTCATCCAATCTGCACAACGGTTCCGAAAGCAACCGATATCTCAAGATTCAAGAGTTCCTATTGCTTCTCGTTTGAGCATCCCTCGAGGGTCAGCAGTCTGGCGAGAAGAAGAAGGTGAGGCATGTGACTTCATAAAGTCACGAGATGACGGACCACGATAATTCATACACAAGCAACTTGGAGGATGAAGCCAGCGGAAGTTGTCTCCCAAATCAAATGGCGGCGTCCCCAAAGAAGCGTGTCCTCTAATTAAGGACAACATTACACTTGGGGTGAAAGTGCAATTGTGATAGACCACACCAACCACACCATCGGTAGGTAGCACACCACGAAAGAGCAATTGATGAAATAGGTTGTTCTTGCTCTTGTCTTGCTGACTAATTAAGGCGTTGCTCTCGGGATGTGCACTGCTCACGAGTCGAATCTTTCGATCTAAAAACCGATATTGAGAGGCTTTCCCTACCGCGATAGGAGATCGAAGATGAATTCAAAGGCGTTCAGGAGATGAAGAAGATCCGCCGACCGAGGGATGATTCCCAGAAGTCAACGTAGGCGTTAAAATTGCTTATCGGTGCGGAACAAGACTTCGTAAGCGGTGGGTTGATAGCAAAGCGATCCATCAAACGAGCGCGTCGGCGTGATTCGCCAAAAGCAGCGTAAAGCGGTCGGCGAACCCATGAAGTGGTCGGCGTCTGAGCAATGAAAGCGGCGTCGTGGAAAACCGGCAGCGAAGCTCGGCGGGCGGGTTAACTAAACTTCGAGCGCCAGCGAGGCGGAATCAAGCGTACTTAGTCCGTCGATGCAAGCGAGCGTTCGAGCTCTGGAAGTTGATCGGACCACGGACTTCGAACACAATGGCGACATCGAGGAGCAAAACTAAGCCGGGAAGACCAAGAAGAATCGGGTCGGCGGAAAGCGAGCGAGGCGGCCGGGCGCCCTGGCCGCGGCACCTCGACCAAGTGGCCAAGGTGGCTCGGCCACTTTAGTAGAGCCACCTCGACCAACGGCAGGAATGCCTCGGCCAACTGGTAGGTGCCTCGACAGAAGGCTGGGGTGGCTCGACCACCATGGCGAACCACCTCGACTGGCTTGCTGGCTCCGACCAAGTGAGGACCACGAGTCGGCCGCCCTCCTTTGTTTTGTATAAATAGGGGGTCTTGCTCATTCAAGTGGTTGGATTTTTGGGATTTTGGCGTGCCGAAGAGCCCTCGCGAGATCTCGACGCGGTTAGAGCACCGTGAGCTCAAGTCAGTCGACGTCGGATCTATAGGCGGAAGGTAAACAAACTTCGGGTCGAACTCTGAGATACCCTCTAGGTTAAGCTTCGTCTTAATCTCGGGGATAAGCGTGATTTCTCCTTGTAGATCTCACCGCTCGGCGATCCTCGCCTTGAGTGTGTGATCCCCGAGGCGATCCTCTCGCCGTGAGTGTGATCCCCTCGGTAACCGTTTCCTTCGTGAAATGAGCCCTCTCGTCTGTAGTTCGAACCGGGTTTACACGGGGATGAATTGCGGTGGTCAGCGGACGAACAAAAGTCCCGACACGGGCAAAAGAACCCGCATAGCGAGGATCCGGATAATAGAGATCCTGTGTTTGTTCTAAAGGAAGAAAGTTGTAATTTTCGTTTTCATTATGCGCTTTGAAATAAAGGCATTTTCTTTGTTTGAAATTTTGTTGTAGGCCAGCGAAGGCGTAAACAAGTTCAAGCGAGCAATGAATAACAAACCAACTTTCCCCGAACAAAATTGGCGACCACGGTGGGAGCAGCGGCCTTCAACAACAAAGCGTCGTGCAACGCAGATCCGATCCGGTCATCGAGTCGAGTTAATTCGACCAAAAAGTATGAGAATACCTCTCCTCCTCGTCGAGATCGGTTCCCCGCAAGTCGAGGTTGGTCTCCGCTACAAGGAAGACCCAATCGACCTCTCGAATCTTGAGGCGAGAAAATCCACCACCACGCTGTCAGGCTGCGGGCGGCGGTGGTTCCCGGCTACTAACGCGGCTAAATCGTGAACCCTATCTTTGCGAGAGTCGATTCATGATAAGCGTCGTGACTCTCTCCAAGAGGCCCGTCGAGCGGCGTCGGCGCTGGCGAAACAATTAGCCAGGCGAAAGAATCAATGGATGGGGTCGCTATGCGGATCTAAGATCTAAGTTGACTCGGAGCTGAAGTCGAGATGCGTAGCCGATTCCTGGTGGCGGCGAGCGAATGGGTCGAGTCAAGCGGAACCGTTCTACGCCGAGGCGTATCCGGGCGCCAGCTCCTCGCTGGCGGGCTTTGGTGCAACAAGCCAGTGAAGTGACCAAGAAGTCGTCGACCATCGGCTAGCTTGGAAACCCAAGTCCGTCGAGGCTTCAACCCGGCGAACCCAACATCAAGCCTTCTACGCGTGAGGCCAACTCCGCTCCGTGCTCAAATGTCGAAATTGTGGGCACCTCAACAAAAGTGGCATTGGCCAAGTTACCTCGGTTACGCACCCAAACTTCCGTGAAGCCAACTCTGCGCCCGACCGGCCGGGCTTGCGTTAAGGATCGCCTAAGGTCGCTAAAGGAATCCGCGGGTCACTCGATCGAGTCGCACACAAAGACAAGAAGAAACCTGGGCTGCGCCGGGCTTCAAAGTCGAAGTCAGAGAGCGTCGAAGATTCACACTTTCGCGAGAAATGCGTGTGGCCAGTGACTTATGAAAAGCCTATTTGTTCTCGGGAAGAGGCGGCTCTCACTGGCGATGACAGCGTTATACACGAAGTTGTTGCCAACACGCGATAGGTTGCTCCGTATTCATACCAGGCGGGTTGTACTATCGTCTTTGGGGGTAAAGTAAATCGAAGAGGCGCCCGAATCAAACATGCCTTGCTTGTGCTCGAAGCGATCAAAGCGGTGTTATCGTGCTGGCACTAAGCGACTCAGGAAAAGGCGTCGGTCTTTGATAGGCTCGGCTACGAGAATGCGGACCAAGTCAAGGCGATTCCGTAAGAAAAGGTGGACACCTCGGGGTGATGGTGCCGAGTGTTACCATCAATATGACCCGTGAGGGCGTCGTCACGTCGTTCGAGCGTCATAGCGAATGGCTTCGATTGCGGTCAGGGACTGTTAGGCGACCAATTATCGCCAAGATCGAGAAGGGATTACCCTCGGATGATGAAGTGTGGGATCTGGCTCATGGCTAGATAGCTTACAATTTCTATGGGACAACCTTGCGGCGTTCATGATCGTGCGGATCAAGTGTCCCGGATGCTTGAAGAGGCCCTAACAAGCAAAGGATAACTTTAAGCTTGAAATGGGCCAGCCATCTCGTGAGATGAGAGCAATGCATGACCAACGAGATCCGGCGATAATGAACCGCCAAAGCGAGCCAAGTCGTCGCAATAATGTCAACTTAACGGACGAAACCGGGCGGGGAAGGAGGCCAAGCGGTGTCGTCTTTTCGGCAAAGCGCTAAGCGATAACACCGTCATTCCTCCCACAGTTTACCGAGAGAGCAGGCGTAGGGGAAAATGAAAATAAAAGACCTCGAGAGCAAAATCAATACTTTGATTTCCGCTCAAGAAGGTAAAGAAATTATACCATGTCCTTGCAAGAGGAGTGGGAATCAATCCGTATCAGGCAAAATTCAACCTCATCAACTTTACACGTTTGGCCGGGAAGGATCGCCCACTCGGCCTTGATCTACTTCAAGTCTCATCTGAGTGTTATCTCCGACGAGCCCTTGATGGTTGGTCATTCGTTAGCACCCTTAGCCGGGCTGCCGATTAGTACCCGTAGTCTCAAACCGGGGCGTTAATAGGCTGGGATGATATAGGCCATGTTTCTCACCAATTTCTTCGGCGATGACACGAGGTATCCATCGGTTCTTTGTTGGACGAGCGAAAAGCGGAAACGATGGATGCCGTCAAGAGTTGAAATAAGGCAATGGTGCCGGGGACGTCGCGGAGAAATTCATTCTCAAACTTGTCATAGCAACTTGTCGTTTGGCGTGTTGGAAGCAATAGGAAGCTGCACGTCAGAGACACAGGAAAGATTTAGGATACGTGGAGAGCAAGCCGGCGATTCACGAGGAGGAAGCGGAGAGAGAGTCGCCTATAGTGGATGCTCACAAGCGAACTTTGTCCCGTGGCAAAGGTAAAGCAGAAAGTCTGTAGGCAGCTAATCAAGCGTTCGAGCTGCAACCACAGCGGCGGTGCAACAACGTGCACCACGACAATCGCGGCCTCAATGCGGCGCCAACAAACTCTGTCGAAACCATCAGGTTCGAGGTTTCCCAAGACTTACTCGTTCAGGGCGAGGAAGTTCGGGCATCTTCAAATACCTACGGAAAACAACAAAATCCGGTTGCCCCGATTGTAAAAAGCGGAGAGGCAAACAAGGTTCTGAATCCGAATCGGTGCACCCACGAGTACATCATCCTACAAAGTTACGCTACCATCTCAAGGACAAGATTCAGGCCTTGATGATGTTGGAGTCATTACTCCAAAACCCTCTAAAGAAGAGGGGAGCAAATCACGGTCTCTATAAGCGGATCAGTTCCGGTTGGTTCCAGCAGAGCGCCCGGTTGTGAAGGTAGGAATGAAGATGGTGAATGAAGATCCTCCGCGAGGCAGCGTAGAAGGGGCTCGTGCCGCGTACGGCGGCAAGCGGAGAAATCCTTTGGGTCCACCACGACTTCTTTGGAAGGCGATCGATGGACTACATCCTGGGCCATAAAAAGAAGTCCAGGGAAAAGGCAAGCTATGCCATCTTTGCCGGCAATTCGAGGAAGAAGAATGATGAAAAAGTAGCCACCTTCCAATTTCCTAAAGAGAGAGGCTGAAGTCTTAGCTACTAGGGAGACAGAATATAGCTACAAATATCAGGAGGCTCAAATCCAAGCAGCTAAGACACTTGGTGGGGGTGACCACGACTCCTCTCACTGCGTGCAGAGAAGCAAAGGAGAAAGCGACCTGAGTCGAGCTCAACTCGGCGATCCGATTCAATCGTCGATTGTGAGGGATAGCAGGAACATCGGAGCTCTCCATACGTTTTGGCGTCATGGCCCGTTGGCGAACATCGGCGAAATAACTCTCTCTGAGTTGCTCCAATTGTCAAAACCGGGAAGCTCTACAAAAGCAGGTGACTCGAGGTGTTTCTCCCTCGAATCAAAGCGGATTAGGAAGAATCACGCACAACAATGCAACAGCAGCCAAGCACTTCCGCATTACTTTTACAAAGGAGGATATGCGGAGAGATTCAAGCACGATCGGCGCTATACTTCACGGGTATATTGGCTCTAGTAAGTTAGCGGATCCAAGTCGATCCGGGTTCGCTATGAGCATTATGCCCTGCGCCTCATGTATCACCTTGGAATCACCGATGAAATTTGGCATCCAGCGAACACAATGATATCATTGAATGATTCAAAGTCATGATTCGAATTGGTGGAGTGGAGCCGGATCCGCGGTAGCGTTATAGTCCATCTACTCTTCATCGGTGTCTCAAATATGTGAGCCACGAATAATGAGTCAAGGCGGTGGTGGCGGACAGCAAACGTTTAAGGGGTGGAGAATTATTTTCTTGATTCTCTCCTCTCTGATAATGAGTCCGGCTGAATCATCGGCCCAAAGAGCCGCGGACGGTGAAGAGAGGCGTTCGAAGCGGGCTTGATTATAGTGGTGGTTTTGTTTTAAAGACATTGTACCTTGTAATCAATCTTGGCGATGAAGAATGCGTCGGATGAACATTATAGTGGCAAATTAGATGAATCAATAAATGGCGATTTAGAGTACCCTTTGTCTTTGAATGATGTAATGGCGAGGTTTATACAAGATCGAGTTGCACTGCAACTTCGGTCTTCTTGCTTTACACAAAAGCAATTCGGGACTCCTTTGGGACAACACTCGTCATCCGAAGATCAAGTAGTGAAAAGACTTGGTTTCACGGAAAAGGAGATCAGTTCCAGCGAATCATTTCTCGAGAAGATAGAAGATGACAGCGGGCCTATCCTCAACACATTCAGATATAGTCGAGAGACGGGTATCATGAAAAAGTGGGAGTGCGACTTGACACAAGGAGAGGTCTATGTTTGGTGAGGTCCTCGAGTCCCTCTAAAAGCGACATATGTCCCAAAGGGGCGGAATAACTACTATGCATTTAGAAGGGATTGGGATCTGAATCCTCCTCGAGAAGATGAATGCTCATGGCTAATTGATGATATATCCGATAAGGGAGGCGGACATTAAATGCGATTCTTGGCAGGATTGACACCGACCTGGAGAAGCTTTCAAGGCTTTGATGTCAAATATGGCTACGGTCGATCCGCTACTATTGAGGGTGATGAAGATATGCCAACATGGGAAGACCCATGGATCCATCAACTTCGAGAGTTTGGGGATAGATGAACAAAGAACCCAGCTGGGGCGAGGTAGTCGAGTTAATATGGGTGATGAGGAGCATCCTAGGTCATAAACATCGGCAATACCCTTCCCTCGGAAGAGAAAGAAGAGTTGATAAGCCCTAATCGGGGAATATATCGATGTATTGGCTTGGAGTTATGAGGACATGCGGGACTCGACCCTAATGTGACACATCGCCTCAACATCAAGGTGGATGCCAGCACTGTCAAGCAACCGCAAAGGCGGTTTTAGTCCACAAATCTTGCGGTGTCGTCGGCGAAGTGAAGAAACTCATAGAATCCGGATTCATCGAGGAAATTCAACATCAGGATTGGGTGGCGAATATAGTCATGAAGAAGAATGGTTCGTCGGGGATGCGTATGCGACTCTGAGAATCGAATCTGCTTGCCCAAAAGCGACTTCCCTCTTCCAATCACGATGTCATAGTCGACAACGTGTGGATTTGAAAGAATGTCGTTCATGGATGGTTTCTCGGGTTACAATCAAATCAAGATGCACCCGATGGCGTAAACACCGTTGAGCATGCATCGGTATATTTTGCTACGGTCATGCCGTTCGGCTTAAGAAGCGGTTGACATACCGTGAGCAATAGCGAGAATTTTCGGGATCATCTTGGAGCGGTCGAATGCTACGTCGGCGATTTGAGTGCGTAAAAGCGTGACAAAGGAGATCACATCAAAGATCTTGGAGCGGTATTCGATCTCATCGCGGACTCATCAACTAAAGATGAACCACACTTAAATCCTTCCTTGGGATGTCTAGTGGCAAGTTCCTTGGCCGTCGTCACCGACAAAGGAATCCACGTTGATCGACAAAGTGAAAGCGATTCAAGAGTTGCAACCTCAGAAATGCGAGAGAACTTCGAGGGGGTTACAGAAGGCGATTGGCGTACATCAAGCGGTTCATATCGAACCTATCAAGGAAGTGCAACCGTTCTCCAAGTTGAATAAGAAGGCGTGTCGTTTATTTGGGGCGGCTGGCGTTTCGAGGAGATAAAAGTAGTATCTCGCTAAACCTCTGTTCTTGTTGCACGCTATCCGGCGTTCACGATCTACGTCAAGGCAGCGGATCACTCGTTAAGCTTTACTTTCGCGCGGGCGGCAACGGCGGATCCGCGAGCAGTGATTATATTACAGGCGAACAGTGTGATCTCGATACCCGATGAATTAGAAGCGGTGCCTTGCATTAGTGTTAGCAATTGAAAAATCGACACTATTTGGTCGGACGAGGCGATTTATGTTATCTCTAGCGTAAATCCGGTCGGATATTTATGACAGTAGGCTTCAATGAGTTGGCGTTTGGCGAAATGGGCCTTGCTCTTGTCCCAATCGACCTGCACTTCAAACAGCGAAGTCGGTCAAAGGGCAGCGTTTGCGATCTCTTGAGCACGCCAACCGACAGCGGGCCTGATTGAGTTATATGATGATCTTCGGATGAAGTCGGGGAAGTCAACACTTCGTCGCACCAACAAATATGGCGATTGTATTTTGGCGGAGCTTCTCGGGCCACTAATGTAGCAAGTACCCGGACGTTCTAAAATCTCATTTGGAGTCGGAGTTGTCTTGATTTCAGGAGAATCATGTCATGCCCGTGCTTATTCACTCACGAACCACTGTTCCAATAGCGTAGCGAATACAACGGCGCTACTTATCGGACTTAGCCGTAAAAGTGGGGGTCGAATATCTCGGCGTATGGAGATTCACCGATAGTTAGCGGGTTAGTGGTGACTCGGGAATCGGATCTAATCCTATCATCGGATAAATTGTTGAAATGGCGACTCATTGAAGAATTCTTCATCGAATATATCCACGCCTCCAAAGCGCTCATGCGGATGCTGCTGGCAGCGTGATTTGTGTCGTTAGCACAACCTTCAGAGAGCAACTAGTTACGGTCGGGACTCACCAACTCTTCCATTACCATTATCGATGAGGCACAAGAAGGTAAGGGGTAGTTACCAAGAAGTACATGCAACCCAGAACCAAGTTGGAGCCCAGATTGGCTTTCCTATCATCGATTCGTCTTACATGGTATTCTACGAGGAAGGCGTGAAGGAGAAGAGTCAAAGTCAAGAGCTCAAGATTCTTTTCGACGACGAAACCAGGATGCTATATGCCGGAGTGCGATGGTCTTTACTCCGATGCCTCTCAAACAAAGAGGAGAAAGAGGTCCTTCCGGGAAGCACCGCGAGGGTGAATGTGGTGCCGGCTGGTCCCAAACTCTGATCGAATCGGAGAATGGGCTACTTTTGGCCCAATGATTAATGGCAGCGGTCGATGCAGCTCGGAAATGCCATGCGTGTCAAATTCCGCAAAATTATATGCATCGGCCCGTGAGCAGTGCATCAACCGACCACATCCGGCCATTGAGACATGGGGAATGGGCGTTGTAGGTCCATTTTTCCTCCGTCGGTTAAAGAAGATCGGTTTATTCTAGCGATCTGGACTACTTCTCCAAGTGGGGTGAAGCAATCCCACTAAAAGAGGTCAAAGGCGATGCGATGCGGTGATTCATCAAACACCATGTCATCTATCGACATGGTGTCCCAAACGGATCGTGCATGACAGCGGTCCCCAATTTATCGGCAATTCCTTCATCGGGTTTTGCGAAAAATTCAAGATACAAGATGTGCGTCGGCGGCCTATAATCCGGCGGCGAATGGGTTAGGCGGCGTTCAACAAAGCGATCATCAAGATTTTGTGAAGCTTGTGAAGAATAACAAGCGAGGCTGGGATGATAAACTTCGGAGAAGCACTACGGGCATATCGCTGCTGATGCGTCGCAGGCGGGGAGCTACCGTACTCTACGGTCTCGGGTGTGAAGCAATTCTCCGTTGGAAATCGGTTCGTCACTTGCGTCGCCCTTACCTTGAGAGATGGCGACCGAAGAACAACATCAAAAGCGTCTCGAAGAGCTTGAGATGTTAGATGAGCACGGAGGCTCAACAATGCATTGAGTTCTATCAAGCTAGAATGTAGGGGCTTTCAACAAGAAAGTTCGTGAGAGAACCTTTAGGAGGAGATCTGGTCCTCGGCGCTTTCGGCGTAGATAATTCTCAACTCAAAAAGGTAAATTGAACCCAAATGGGAAGGACCGTTTATAATAGACACGGTCTATTCAAGCGGTGCATATCGCCTTATCACCTGAGAATGGCGGCAGGCAATTAATCTTAGATAAATGGGAAGTTCGAAAAAGTATTATCCTTAATACATGGGATAACCGTTTTGATGGGAAGTTCCTCGAGAGAATATCTCACTCATTTTCATGAGGATAACCCTAGATATTGTGTTTTCCTCCAAAATTCTCTCCGATCAAATTCATTGCGGTGGGCCCACTAAAATCTTCACGGTCAACCACGGCAAAATCCCCTCGATTCCTTCCCGCGAGCGAGAGGTCCACTCAAATTACGGTTAGCAATCCTACAAAGCTATCCATACCCTTCAAGATTCTCGGTGGAGACCCTCTTAGTTTCTCATCGGAAATAGAATACATTCTTCCTTTCCACCTTCACGGAGATAGGACATATCCTTCCTCTTGAAGAAAGAGATAGAATACATTCTTCCTCTCTTGTCTTAGATTCTCGAGTGGAGATCCCTCTTAGTCTCATCTTTCAAGAGTCTCAAAATGGAGATCCCATTTTTAGTCTCTCCCTGAAGCGAGGACAAAATCCTTCCTTTCGGCGCAGAATAGGAGACAAGATCCTCCTTCCTCTCCATCAATAAGAGATAGGATACAAAACCTTCCTCTCTTATTTCAAATTAGTGAGCACACGGAGATAGGACACAAAACCTTCCTCTCCAGCGGCAGAGATAGGATACAAAACCTTCCTCTCTTGTTCATCCCTTACAGGAGATAGGAGACAAGATCCTCCTTCCTCTCCCCTCGGGAAATAGAATACATTCTTCCTTTCCCACCTCAATCAACCTTAGTCGGTTCAGCCCTTCTCGGTCAAAGAAGGGGCAAGATTCATCTTGGGGTATTTTATCCGAAGCCTAAGAAGGGATATAGCCAACGCCTTGCAGCGTTGCGGTTTAGTCTTTCTCAGATTGAAGGCGACACGAGTTGATTACGGGGCATTTTATCGAAGCCTAAGAAGGGATAAAGCCAGCGCCTACAGCGTTGCGGTTTAGTCTTTCTCGATTGAAGAAGACACGAGTTGATTACGGGGCATTTTATCCGAAGCCTAAGAAGGGATAAAGCCAGCTGCAGCGTTGCGGGTAGTCTATTCGTGACAAAGGCAAACCCTACGTTCAACATCGTAGCATTAAGTCTAAGAGAGTCTCATTCTTTTAGCACAACGTCGCGTCGCGGGCGGATCTAGATAATCGCCGCTAGCCCACTCAAGCGGTAGTTGGTAAAGGCTAGTCAAATCCGTTGAGAACTGGGGTTGGCCAATAACCTAAAGTCAGCGCCTCCTGCAGCGTTGCGGTTTAGTCTTTCGATTGAAGAAGACACGAGTTCGATTAAGGGTATTTTATCGAAACTTGAGAAGGGATAAAGTCAACGCCTCACTAGCGGTTTAGTCTTTCCGATTGAAGACACGAGTTCGATCACGGGGTATTTTATCCGAAGCCTAAGAAGGGATAAAGTCAGCGCCTCACTGCAGCGTTGCGGTTTGAATCTTTTCGATTGAAGAAGACACGAGTTCGATTACGGGGTATTTCATCCGAGAAGCCTAAGAAGGGATTAAACTGGCGCCTCCTGCAGCGTTGCGGGTGATCTCTTGCCGGTAAAGTCTGAAGCCTATGTATTCAATATCATAGCAACAAGTCTAGAAGAGTTTCATTCTTCCGGCCTAGCGTCGCGTCGCGGAGCGGATCGGATAATCCACGCTAGCCCAACTCAAGCGGTAGTTGGTGAAGGCTAATCAAATCCGTTGGTGAGGGTTTGCCAAAATCCTATAAGTATTATGGTTAATTATTTACGGCGAAATAAAAGAATCATAATAGAGCACAAAGAGGGCGGAAATATGTTTTATCGATAAAAGGCTGAAGTTACACAAGTTTTCCTAAGCGGCAGTTTGTGATGACAAATACTTTATTGAGAAAAGCTTGAAGTTCCTCTGAAGCTTCGACCACGAAAGCCTCCTATTTATTAAGGGCCTCGCGATCTCCTTCTTGATATTAACCATTACGCCCGAGTTCAAGTTTCACCAGAACGCGACGAGAGTCTTTTCTTTGTTGGCCCGTCGGCTTCAAGGCGATCGGGCTCTCCCTCGCCGCTTGGAGTTCTGTTAGAGCTCTACCATCCTCGCTTCTCCGTGACACAAAACCAAAAGTGTCCCGCGAGGAGAAGCCTTGACAGCGGCGATCTCCAAATGATGCACGGCCCGGCGCATGTGAACCGAGTCCGATGTAGCGGAGCATCTGCCTTAATTTGTCGGCAATGTGGGTAGGACGGACTCAATCGCGGATATTCTCCCATCTTTGCCTAGCCCTACTCAAATAGGATTCACGGTATAAACTAATTCACGGTTCTTAGCGAGAAGTTCCTAGAGAACATTACCATATTCTTAAGGATAACTTCGATAACCCTCAATTTCCTCCCATGGGACCTCAAGGAGGATAAAATTACGGCGAGGCTTATATGGGCCTTGGACAGCGTTCTACCTCGAAAGGAATCCTCCCAGCTGTATCGGTGCCGATTCATGCATCGCCGAGGAACCTACCATCAACAATGGGGAAGAATACCTCCCAGGATAAACCTGCTACAGCGAGTAATGCGTGCGGCGTAACCAGCGTCGTTGGCGAGGATTCACCGATCAGCGGTTGGATCGCGAAGAATTCCCGATCAGCGGAGGAACCTCGATGGTCAATGGGAAGACAATCCACCACGAGTCAGCGGCAAATGAACTCAATTAGCTCTGAGTTTGAAATTCCGACAGCGGTCAAGCAATAAATGCGCACACTAACACCCGGTATCCTACAAAGCAGCGGAGAACACAGAGAATTGGAGGAATCAAATCTGGAGCCAACCTCAAAAGAAATTCATCTATCGACTTACGGTGAGATTTGACAGCGGTCGGACAAAAATGCGATGCAAGTAATACCCGGCAATCCTACAAAGCAGCTGGAAAGGCTGAAGGGAATGGAGATCAAGCGAGGTCATTCACAAGTCCTATCCGCGATTTAAAGAGTGAAGGGCTCATCATGTCAAAGCATCGGACTCATCAAGAATCGAGGCGAGGCGGCTTTGGAGGTATCTGTGGCGTTAAAATTGCTTATCGGTGCAGAACAAGACTAAATAAGCGGTGGGTTGATAGCCGGCGATCCATCAACGGCGAGCAGCGTCGGCGTGATTACGCGCCAGCAGCGTGCGGTCGGCGAACCCATGAAGTGGTCGGCGAACGGCGAAAGCGGCGTCGTGGAAAACCGGCAACGAAGCTCGGCGAAGTTAACTAAACTTCGAAACGCCGGCGAGGCGGAATCAAGCGTACTTAGTCCGTCGATGCAAGCGAGCCGTTCGAGCTCACGGAAGTTGATCGGACCGGACTTCGAACACAATGGCGACATCACGAAGACAAAACTAAGCCGGAAAGACGAAGAATGCGGCCGAGTCGGAGAAGCGGCAGCGAAGGCAGCGGGCGCCCAGCGGCGAACACCGGCCAAGTGGCCAAGGTGGCTCGGCCACTGGCGAACCACCTCGGCAAACAGCGAGTCTCCGACCAAGGCGAGGAGGCTCGGCACTGGCGAGCCACCTGCAAAGTGGCGAGGAGGCTCGACCACTTTGGCCGAACCACCTCGGCTAACTTAGCGAGAGGTGCCTCGACAACTTGGCGGTGGCTCGACAGAGGTAGAACCCACCGTCGGCTGTGCATACCCCCTTTTGTTTTGTATAAATGGGGGTCTTGCTCATTCAAGTGGTGGATTTTTGGGATTTTGGCGTGCCGAAGAGCCCTCGCGAGATCTGACTTGCGGTTCGAGCACCGTGAGCTCAAGTCGGTCGGCGTCGGATCTATAGGAAGGTAAACAAACTTCGGGTCGAACTCTGAGATACCCTCTAGGTTAAGCCGTCTTAATCTCGGGGATAATATTGTGATTTCTCCTTGTAGATCTCACCGCTCGGCGATCCTCTCCTTCGTGAGTGTGATCCCATGACGATCCTCTCCTTCGTGAGTGTGATCCCCTCGGTAGCCGTTTCCTTAGTGAAGCGAGCCCCTCGTCTGTAGTTCGAACCGGGTTTACACGGGATCGAATTGCGGTGGTCAGCGGACGAACAAAAGTCCGACACGGGCAAAGAACCCATAGCGAGGATCCGGATAATAGAGATCCTCGTGTTTGTTCTAAAAGGAAGAAAGTTGTAATTTTCGTTTTCATTTATGCGCTGAAATAAAGGCATTTCTTTTGTTTGAAATTTTGTTGTAGGCCAGCGAAGGCGTAAACAAGTTCAAGCGAGCAATGAATAACAAACCAACTTTCCATGAGCGATCACCATTAATATGGTGAACAAAGGAAAAGGACCGACAGCGGATCACGGACCACGACTTCCTCTGCGGGGAAAGGTCGGCACCGGGTTTCTAGCGAATCCCGATTACAATTCGCGAGCTCTGAAACTGGCGTAGATTATAGAAGGATGCATGAAGGAGACTCATCGAAGGCGAGACCTCGGCAGCTTGCTCAGCAGTGGCATCCGATGACACAATATCGAGCGTGGGTCATCATTTTAGGGAAACGTTTACTATCACTCGAGACCACAGCCCAAATCTTTGCAAAGCCTTAACTAAGCAGAGAGAAGAGATTAAGGCTGAGATGAAAATGGAGATGGAGCTAGCCATGCAGCAGATGAGGGAGTTACAAACCCAGAAAGCTGCACAGCCCGAGTCCAGTCAACAAGGGGCATCCAGTCACCGTGTCGCCCACGATATAGAAGATAGCGATACGGAAGTGGATGAACACATCCTTGCCGACCAACCTCAAAGAAACTCCAGCGAGCTCAAAGTGGAGATGGCTAACCCGTCCAGGGAATAATCAAAGCAAGGGGAGGATGGCGTCAAAAAATGAAGGAGCTTGAAGGCAAGATCAATGCTCTAATATCCATACGAAGTCAAAAGGCGGTATCCGTGTCCATACAGAGAGTGGGACTCAATTCCCTACTCGCCCGAAATTCAATTTGATTAACTTCCGCCATTCGGCGGAAGAGGCTGCCCACACAACACTTGATCTATTTCAAGTCGCGCCAGGGTGATCTCGGGGAATGAGCCTTTGATGGTTCGGTCATTTGTCGGCACCCTTGGCGGGGCTGCCTTGATTGGTATCGAAGACTCAAAATTTGGGAGTATTAGCTTTGGGATGACATGGAAGTTCCTTTCTCAATAACTTTTCGATGATGATCGGAGGTTTCGATAAGAACCCTCTTAGGCGAAACGAGAAGAAGCGGAGAGCGGTGGGCGCCGTTAAAGCGCTTAAGTAACAAAGCGCGTGAAGCTGCGAGGATCCGATCCAGAAGAATTCATACATAAACATGCCACGGCAATCTTTCTGGACTTGTTAAAAGCCATGGGGTTGTAGCACCGACTACATGGAAGGATTTGAAGCTCCATGGAGAACAAGTTGGCGGTTCCTCAAGAGGAAGAAGCGAGAAGCGAAACCAGCGGCTCACAAAGAATCAAACTTTGTGCCCCGTGACAAAGAAAAGTCGCCAGCTACTGCTGTTAATGCGAACCAGACATTCCAGTAGCAACAATAGCAATCACCACAGCAGCAACAACCGCAATTGAAGTTTCAACAAAAACCTCAAGAATCACATAAGGCTCCGGATGCTAGGTTCCTGAGAACATACGCCTTCAAGGAAGATGAAGTTCCGGTCCTCTTCAAATACCTCTTGGATAACAACAAGATCAAGTTACCTCCAATCACAAATCAAGAGGAGGCTAACAAGACTTCGAACCCCAAGTATTGTGCATATCACAGGAGGGTCCATCATCCTACCAAGAATTGCTTTGTACTCAAGGACAAGATCCAGGCTTTGATCGATGCCGGCATCATCACGTGAAGAAAGAAAGAAATGCGGCTCGAACATGGTGGCTATCAACTTCGGATCCATGCCACCCATGCCATATCAGCAGAAGATTATTCCAGAGGTTGAAGTTAAGACAGTCAATGATGATCCACATGAGCAACGCCAGAAGTGGTTAATATCATATACAGCCCCTAATGGCGAAGTACTTTGGGTTCATCCAGACCTTCTTCAAGACAAGCAGTGGACCGGGTCATCCTCAGCACGAGGATCCTGGCGCAAAGGCAAGTCGTGCGGTCACATTTCAGCAATTGCGGAGGAAGGTGATGAAAAAGCCCCAACTCTTTCGTCGTGCAGCGAACATGAAGTTCTTGCGGCGAAGGAAATCCGGCTTATGCCACTAGGGCGGACCACGAGTTGATTATAAATATCACGAAGTCTCAATCCGAGCGCCAAAGCGTTAGCGGGCTGGGGGTGGCGATAACTCCACTGCGCGACACGAAAAGTCCACGGCGGCGAGGAATAACAAAGAAGATATGACCAGCGAAAAGACAAGCAAGCCCAAGAGGTTCAAGCCCGGCGATCCGATTCAATCGTCCAATTGCAAGGGATAAATCGGAAGTTCGGCTCCTCGTCACAACCGATGTCATGGCTCGGTTGGCCAACATCCTGCGAGAATAACTCTTCACGAGTTGCTCGTCTCTCTAAAGGAAACGAGAGGCTCTGAGCTTTGGTGACTCGAAAACTTTCATCACACAAGTAAAGCGGGTTCGGAAAAGCCGAACAACGCAACTTGGCGACCACGATTCCGTGCATAACTTTCACCCGAGATGATATGCAAGTGAGGATATCAAAGCACGACAGGCCCTTATATTTTACTGGATATATTGGCTCGGTTCTTTGTCAGCGAATTCAAGTTGATCACGGAGTGCGGTCGACATCATGCCACTCCGTGATGTATTATCTCGAATTAGGCAAGCAAATTGGCTTCTCTGAGCCTTTGTTATTTACGGGTTCAATACCAGCGGGTCAAGACCTTTGGGTAAAATCCGAATAAAGTGCCAGCTCGAAGATCTCAAGACCGAAGTCACGTGTTATGTCATCGACGCAGAGACTTCGTACAATCTACTATTGGGTCAACCTTGGATCCATGGCAGCCTTATAGTCTCATCCACGTTACATCGATTAATGCAGTATGTCGACGCGATAATGTAATCCAAGGCGATGATGCGGATAGCGACCATTCAAGGGGTTAGAAAATTATTTCTTGACTCTCTTTTGTGCGGCCGGCGAATCGATCTTGATCCATCGGCCCGAGTGCGGACGTAGCGAAGGCGTCTGCGGCCGGGCTCCGATTACGATGAAAACTTTGTACTTAATGACATTGAACCCCTTATGTCGATCTTGGCGGATCTGAATCGTCGGAGGAAGTTGTAATTGGCGACTTCTAGATGAACATATAATAAATGGTGATTTAGAGTATGTACCTAGTGTTGATATTATAATGCAGTCTTGTATAAGGACCATGGTGCCCGCGTACCACTCTGTCATCAAGCGGTGAAGAAATGCCTTCAAAGTTCAATTGGGTCAATTTTCATTCTCCCTTCAAAAGGCATAAAACAAACAATCTTTGGGAAAGGATCTCCATCTCCTACGAGACCCTTGTTGGGAATCGATGATAGCAATGAAGGCCCTTGCAAATATTTTTCCAACTATAGTCATAAGTGCACTATTATATGGAGAAATGGGGATCTGATCTCGGCATGGACGGAGTCTTTATTTGGGCCTTGGGTTGGGTTTCACCTAGACCTTCTCATGTCCCGAAGGAAAAACCCGATCACTATTACGAACACAAGAGAGGTGCAGGTTCGCCTCTTCATCTTTGGCAGTGATGTTGGCAAATCGATGATCATGGCGATTCATCGAGATTCTTGACATGGGATTGGACGTTAGTCTCGGTGAATTGTTCAAAGGACTAATGTCTAATATGACTCTGATAAGCCTGGTAGAACCCGAAGAGGATGATCACTCACCAATTTGGGAAGACCCTTGGACTTCTCATTTGAACATCAATATGGTGACAAGTTTGAGCAGAGAACCCTTGGTGAAGATGTAGTGGTTCAAGTCAATATAGGCGGCAAAGCTAATCGAAGCCCATATTCATGAGTGTGATCTTCCTCGGGAGGAAAAAGAGTGGTTGCTCACGGTCGGGGAGTATATCGATGTTTTAAGCTTGGAATTACGAAGATATGCGGGGCTCGACCGGATGTGGCGATACACCGTCTTAATATTAAATCGAAGCCAAACAGTAAAACAACAACAGCGGCGGTTTAGATCCACAAATTATGGAAGCGATTATGGCGAAGTAAAGAAACTTATACAATCGGGCTTCATCGAGAGAAAAACAACATCAGTTGGGTGGCAAATATTGTCCTGTTCTAAAAGAATGGGACAATTAGAATCTGCATTGACTTGAGAGATCACGAGCTTGCATGCCAAAGATGATTTTCCACTACCCATCACGGATGTCATTATAGACAACACTTATGGGTTTGAAAGAATGTCATTTATGGATGGATTCTCTGGATACAATCAAATCAAGATGCATCCGGACAATGAGAAGCACACCTCATTTGGGACCTCTGGGCATCTTTGCTACCTTTGTCATGCCCTTCCTTGAAGAAGAGCCTTGACTCATATCAACGGCGATGGCGAAGATCTTCAAGAGCATCTCAGAAAGACCGTTGAGTGTTACGTCGATGACTTAGTGGTAAAAAGCCACAACAAAAGTGATCACATCAAAGATCTCAAAACGGTATTTGACCTCATGCGGAGTCATCAATTGAAGATGAATCCAACTAAATCCTTTCTAGGAATGGCCAGTGATAAATTCCTTGGTTTCGTTGTCACATCAAAGGGAATTCATATTGATCTTGACAAAGTAAAGGCAATTAATGAATTACAACCCCCGAATAACCTCAAAGAACTCAGAGGGTTGCAAGGAAGATTGGTTTATATTAGACGGTTCATTTCAAACCTTGCGAGGCAAATGTCAACGTTCTCCAAGCTTATAAAAGTCGTCGGTTAAGTATGGGACGATGCTTGCCAAAAGGCTTTTGATGATATCAAAGTATATTTATCAAATCCTCCTGTTCTCGTTGCACCGAAATCAGGGAAGCCGTTTTTTATTTACGTCAGAGCGACCAACCATTCATTAAGTGCATTGTTATACGGGATGATGATAACGGTCCGCGAGCAGGCAATCTATTATCACGAGTCGGACGATGGTGGGTGCGAGTCGATATCGAATATTGAAAAGGAATGCGGCCTTGGTGTTCCTGATCGAGAAAATGCGCCATTACCTAGTTGGACAGACGATACATGTCATCTCGGATGTTAACCCAATTTGAGTATTTATGACACAACCGGCCTCTTTGAACTGGCGATTAGCAAGATGGGCATTACTCCTTTCATATAACGACATTCATTTTAAGCAGCAGAAGTCGGTGAAAGGACAGGCAATATGTGATCTTCTAGCAGTCCGACCCAGCAAGGACAAAGCTACACTGCATGAAGATTTACCTGATGAAACCTACGAGGTCAACCACACTTCCCACGAGCGCGTGTGGCAATTGTATTTTGATGTTGCTTCTCGCGCAACCAATGTGGCTAGTGCTCCTGGATGTTCTAAGATTTCTGCCGGAGCCGGAGTAGTCTTGGTTTCCCCAAAAAAGCATGTGATGCCTCGGGCTTATTCGCTGACTGAGCCGTGCTCTAATAATGTGGCCGAATATAACGTACTACTTATTGGGCTCAGTTTTACCAAAGAGCTGGGGGTCGAATATCTCGAAGCTTTCGGAGACTCTCAACTCATAGTCAGACAGATCCGCGGAGACTACGAAGTTAGAAATCCGGATTTGGTCCCATATCATGAAGCGACAATAGAAATGGCAGAATTATTTGAAAGTTTCTTCATCGAATATATACCGTGTCTCCAGAACGCCTTTGCAGATGCGCTGGCGGCATTAGCGGTCTCGTTGGCACAACCTCCGGAAACGGAACAGTTCATCACTGTGAGGACGCATCAGCTCTTTATACCAGAATGCGCTGTGGATATCAAAGAAGCACATGCCACTCTAACCAGACTCGAGCCTCGAGATTGGCGATTCCCCATCATAGATTACGTCTTACACGGTATTCTACCGGAAGATGTGAAAGAAAGAGAATCAGTCCAAAGAAGGGCACCGAGATTTTACTATAACGCTGCGTCCCAGACGCTATATCATCATGCGTATGATGGGTTGCTACTCCGATGGCTTTCAACTGAGGAAGCAGAGGAAGCCCTCAAAGAGGCACATGATGGTACTTGTGGTGCTCATCAGCCAGGTCCTAAACTAGGAGATAGGCTGAGAAGATTGGGCTATTACTGGCCGACCATGATCAAAGATGCAGTTGAATACGCGAGACGTTGTCACGCGTGCCAAATACATGCTAAATACAGGTGCCAGCCGCCAGAAGATCTACATCCGTCAGCTACTTCTTGGCCGTTTGAGACCTGGGGAATGGATGTGGTAGGACCCATCTTCCCCCCGTCGGCAAAAGGTGACCATTTTATTTTAGCAATCACCGATTACTTCTCTAAATGGGCTGAAATAATTCCGCTCAAAGAAGTCAAGGCAAGTAATGTCATTAAATTCATCAAACACCACATCATCTATCGATACGGTGTCCCGAGACGAATTGTGCATGACAACGGCCCCCAATTCATCGATGCGCCTTTATCGGTTAGCGATGAAATTGAGAATCAAGGCGTTCGTCTGACTTATAATCCTTGCAAATGGTTTAGCGGAAGCCTTTAACAAGACTATCATCAAGATCTTGGCAAAGCTAGTGAGGACCAATAAGCGAGATTGGGACGACAAGCTCGGTGACGCTCTTTGGGCTTATCGCACCACAATCCGAACACCTACCGGGGCCACCCCGTATTCCTTGGTATACGGATGTGAAGCCGTCCTTCCATTAGAAATACAAATCCCATCCCTTCGCGTCGCACTTGCGATGAGTGACGGATGACGAGCAACATCAAAAGCGTCTTGAAGAGCTTGAGATGTTAGACGAAAAATGCTTGGAAGCTCAACAGCAAATTGAGTTATACCATGCAAGAATTTCTAAAGCCTTTAAAAAGAAAGTCCGACATCGGGTTTTCAAGGAGGGAGACTTGGTGCTCGCCGTCCGGCGACCAATGATCCTTAATTCCAAGAAGAAAGGCAAATTCGGCCCAAATGGGAAGGACCGTTAAGTGTCGATCTGATCTACTCAAATGGAGCATATCGCCTGATCACTCAAGACGGCGACAAGTTAATGATGCCAATCAACGGGAAGTTCCTGAAATAATATTACCCCTAATATACTCAGGATAACCCGTTCCTACAGTTTTAGATCATCAAACTTTTGAATAGTCACATTCACTAAACTCCCATTTGGTTAAACCTTTGAACAGTTAGGACCAAAATCAAAATGTCTCTATTATTACTCCCATTTGACCAAACCTTTGAACAGTTAGGGTCATTTTAAATTTTCACTCCCACTTGGTCAAAACTTTGAATAGTTAGGGCCAAACCATGTAAATTGGATAATCAGACCTTCATGTAGTTAGGGTTATCCAAATTCCACCTTTTACTCACATGAGTTAAAAAGTAACTTCAGAGTCAATGCCACGTGGCCCGATTCCAACTTGATTCTCGAAGTGGAGATCCCACTTTGAGTTTCTCTATAGATTCCTTGGTGCACGTGCATCAGGAATCTTTTGACTCTCAGTTCGCGTGAACAAGGAGTTGTCAATTGAAGCGAAAGATAAAAAAATACATTCTTCTTTTTCAATACAACGGGTTCGTCTTCGCCCCAAGAGAAGACACAACGGGTTCGTCTTCGCCCCAAGAGAAGACAAAAATAACAAATAAAGTCTATGTATTCAATACATAGCCAGTCTCATTACTGACTTAATGATTTGTTAAACCTACGCCTATTTATGCGTAGTAGGTGTTATTCCTGTCCTTAAATCGGGAATAAGTCAGCGTCTAACACACGCCGCCGGGTAATCAATTTCCATGATAATTGATCAAGTCTACGTATTCAATATCGTAGCAAACAAAGTCTATGTATTCAATATATAGCCAGTCTCATTATTGACTTAATGATCTGTTAAATCTACGTCTATTTATGCGTAGTAGGTGTTATTCCCGTCCTTAAATCGGGAATAAATTAAATCTAGCATGCGTAGGAGTAATCAATTCCCGTGATAATTAATCAAGCCTACGTATTCAATATCGTAGCACAAAGTCTAAGAGAATTCACTCTTTTAGGGCAACGTTATATGTAGAGCGGACTTAAACAATCTACATGCTAGCCCAATTCAAACGGTAGTTGGTAAAGGTATATCAAATCCGTTGATGGCTGAGGGTTTGCCAAAAATCCTATTGAGATTATATTCATTCGTTCAAAGTAGAATAAAGAACGTAAGTCGACAAAAGTAAATTTTATTTCATAAATGATGGGATATAAAATACATTGTCGACTAAACAAAAATCAAATGTGTCCTATGTGGAGAATTGACGGCGGCGGATCCGTTCTTCCAGCTTCGAGAGCTCAGCCTGGTATTCTTGTTCTAATTCCTTCTCGAGGAGAATTCTAGAAGCATTGTTAAGAGTTAGAAGCTGAATGATCTTTTGATCCAGTTCAGCGGACCTTTCATCAGATGCCTTCAATTGATCTACCAGTTTAGAACGAGTCTTCTCTGAACTAGCAAGATCAATCTTGGGGAGAACGCAGCGTCTCTTGGCGTCTTGAGAGCTTTCTTGGTGAGCGATCTCCAGTGCGTGAGTCTCGACGGAGCGGACCAAGTCAGCATTGGCCTCATCCCGTGTATTCAAGCTTGCCCTTAGACGCGCAGACTGAGCCTGCACTTGCTGTAGTTCTTCCTCAACGACTCTTCGTTTGGCTTCCCTAGCTCGCGTGATAGACTCAACTCGAGAAGAGATATAAGAGGAAGTACCCGGTTGAAGTTTACGAAGTTCACCCGGTTCTGTTCTAGCAGAACGGATCTTACGCAATGGAGTCAGCCAAGTCAGGAAAACCCTCTTCTCTTATGATATTTACATGCTGATCGAGAAACCGTTTCACTGAGCTGAAGGAAAAACCTTTAGTCACGACCTTTTCAATCAATTTATTGAGAAGGAACGTGAAATCCTCAAGCTCTGCACTGATGACCATCTTCTCTGGGTCTTCATCCGCCATCAAAGCTCAAATCGTGTCATACAACACGGAAGGAGCCGCTGTGAAAGAGGAAGTGTAAGTTTCTGAAGACCTCAAGTTCTAAAACTCTCATAAGAAACAAGATTAGAAGACATACCAATGTGGCTAGAAGATCCGACGGCTGGAGTTGTCTCCCCCACGCTTGTCGATATAGCCTCGGGAACCACTGGAGTTGATTCAGGTTCAGCTTGAGTAGCCGGTGGTCCAAGTCGAGCGAGAGAACTCTCAGCAAGAGTCGAGACAATGATGGACTCAGTAGGGAGAACGAGAGGTTGAGTCTCTAAGTCTTGAACGCCGAGCTTGCTCTACAATAGTAATGCGGGTTAGCGGTGAAAATACCATCAAGTATCAATTATCGGCTAGAAGATTGAGAAGAGTGAGCGATAAGATCGTCACCGGCCGAAGAGCTAGCTTCTACAATAGATTCCCTCAGGTATGTTAGATAACATCTCGAAATCAGTCTGAGTCGAACTTCGAGAGAAAGAGATCATCGAGCTAGGCTTTGTTGAGCGATTCCTCGAAACCCTCTTCATGTTGGGGCTCCGTTTGCATCGGCCTTCATTGCGACATCGATATCGCTCACGGGTGTTAGTCTATATATACCTACATATGTGAGAATCATAATAACATATATGTATATACCAAGAGCGGTTACGTGGGTTGATAGACTTATCGAGTGTCGCTTTGAAACCACCTCTCCCTCAGCTTGCTCCTCCATCACTGCAGCCACAACAAGTTAGCTCTTTAATAAAAAAAAGAGGGAACAAAGTAGGGATCAACTTCATACCGAGTAGACTCCGCTTGTCTAACACTTGCACTCGTTTCTTGAAGTTTTCTAAAAGAATATGAGCGCGTGGCGATTAAGCGGAGGAACAAAGTCAGTTCTCTCAACTCACGGAGTTGCCATCGAGAGGAGGTATTACGTACTGTGATGGCGGTCTCGGTATGAGGAGTGTCAACATCTGCGCCAATGACAGTGTCCGGGGCGCCCTCATCCATAGCCTTATGTACTCGTGTCGTGAAGCCGGGATCTGCATAAACGAATGCTGGAGGAGGGGAAGGTTCAGCCTGAATCTCACCTTCTTCAGAGGGAGCTGAAGAAATAAGTAATAAGTATCGTCATTAATCGAAATGATGAAGTTTAAGTTAACAAAATCCTACCTTCTTCCCCAAGTGAAAAATCAGTACCCGCCTCCTCAGGAGTTGGAGAGATTGGACGTCGAGGCCTGTGTGCGAGCTTCTTTGTCCGCAATAACACTCTGACAATGGACGTTGGGGAGAGGGAACAGTTATCGACATGCGGACCCTCTTCCTCAGAATGAGATCTGAAGCCTCCTCTTCCTCCTCTTCCTCTTCTTCCTCTTCTTCCTCTTCTCCTGTCTCAACAGTCATCTTGTTGGGATAAGTAAGAACGACCTTCTTTCGAGACCGTTTCAAAGGACGTTTGGAAGGAGATGGGACAAGGGGAGAAGCCCGGACGGGTGCATCCCGTCGAGTTGGAGAACGGCGAGGAGGAGGTATTACTACTTTACTCCGTATCCGGACCCACAGGGGCCGAGCGATCTCTTCTCCTTCCTCTTGGAAGTTAGGATCGTGTCGTCAAAATCTTCTTCCTCAATTTCCTCGAGCAGTCTTTTCTTGCCTTTAGATTTCCTCGCCGGTTGAGCTCGCGGAGCAAGTTGGCGTAGCCTCTCTTACGTGCCCGCTTCGGTGGGGCGTTAAGCGCAATGAGCCACTTACAATCTGAAGCGTCGTTTGAAGCTTAGGCTCGGCGAGGGTGGCATTGGTGGCGGCCCGATACTCAATACAGTGCGGCGCACCGTTAATAAAACCTCCATGGGTCTTCATTCCCGATTCAGTTCAGACATAGATCGATCATAGCGAATTGAAGAAAATCGACATGGAAGATAAGGCTCAATGTCACACGAGTTCTTAACTCGAAAGATGAGGTAGCCGGGCCGAATGTTTATCAACCACCGGAAACACCCAAGGTCCAATATGGTTCTATTCCCATTGGGTTCAGCAGCATCCACGAGTACTTCATCATAATGACCCGAAAAGTGTGGGAAACACTTGAAAAATTCCCAACACTTGGAGACTTTGAATTGGCGAGTCACCTCTGGCCATTGCCTCGCTCCCCACTTACAGTTCTCCAAAGTTTGCGGCGAGGAAGGTCGGGGTCAAGCTGTCACCGGTAGCCGTCATTAAGTCCGGGCGATGGAGCACGAGCCAGGCCATCAAATAGGTATATGGTAGCTCCACCTTTACAGTCGGGATCTCATCTGAGGACCCTTTGCCCTTCAGGTTGAAGCCAGTAACTAAGCGTAGAAGCCCACAATGTATGTCTGCCACCATCGCCGAAAGGAGAGAAAGTCGACGACCGACAACTAGCTCGACGGCTGGGAAAAGTACTTCCAGAGGTATAGCATCTGAGGATTGATGCGGAACCACGCATTTCTTCAGCTAAATTGCTAAGTAGCCCGCCAAAAGAGTTTGTGGCTTGATCTGTTTCTGCACTTGCCACAAGAAAGTCTCGAACTTGGTGCCCTTGGGAATCTTGCCCTCAGCAAATGGAGTAGTAAAAGATTGGGCATTTGTCTTCGCGATCAAATTATTGATGGCAGAAGGGATTAGAGGCTCCAGTTCTTCTACCTCATTGCTACTCTCTAAGTTCTTGAACAAATAGTTGGCAAATTGCTTTAAACTAACTTGCGGACTTTTCCTAGCTCTCACGTCAGCCGACGCTATTGCCATTTGGTAATGGCAGGTTAAATCCCACAAAATCTCATAACTTGCAAAGGACTTCTCCTTCATTTGCTTGGTGGCGGTTGGTAGGAAATACTCTTGCAGTAGCGTCACCCATTGGCGGGCGGATACCTTCATCATCTCATGGGTGGCGGGCCCGACTCCGTTCCTTGTTAAGAAGGTATTGGTGTCCGGGTTGTAGATCTCTAGAAGCGTGAGGAAGTGATTCACGCTGATAGGAAGCCCGTACATACTCGCTTGGATGGGGATATATAAGCCATTCACCTGAAGCTCCTGGCTCCACCGACCAAGGACATACTTGGTCATCCGCGTCCACCATCGATCGTCAGTAGAGTGGACCCAACCAAAACATCGGTGAGTTTTTTGGGCGGCAACTCCCTTCCTATTCGAGCCAAGCGATTCTTCACTGTGTAAAGCCCACGAATGTAATCCCCATCGATCGTCAGATTTGACCATCAGTTCATTGTGAGGCGGACTATCTTGATCGGCGATTTCAGGGTAAAGCCCACGAATGTAATCCCTATCGCTAGAGCCTAGGGTAGCACCTTGGCTAACATACCCACAATGTACACACTCTTGATCCTCGGTCAACCTCCAAGACATATTCCTCTCGATTGATAAGTTGCGCAAGTGCACCAGCGAGTAATGGCGAGGGAAAGAAGGTAGGTGTAGATGGCGTAGCCGCCTTCGATGCACCATGACTCAGTCTTGGGGAGGATATGACTTACGGTCCGCAGCGAGTCCCGAACAAGTAACTAGACTTCCTCATAATTTCAGTGGATCCAGCACTCTTGAGAAGCAGAGCATCAGTCATCAGCCTCCGCAAATCACGACGCTCCCCATGTTTCAGCAATTCCAATAATTCTGGAGATGCACTTGGGCCGAGGAGGGGGATGTCGGTCAATAACGGCGCTTCATGAGAGGAGGAGAACACAGTGCTATGTAGTCCACTCGACTCGTGAGCAGCAAATACCGTAGGGGGAAACTCAACTGTAAAACACAGAAAGATACGTTAGAATAAACCCAGAGAGCAATACTAGGTGTGAAGAACACTTAGCTAAAATCAAATATGAGGAAACTGTCTCGCGTGGCGAGGCGGCCCTAAGCTGTCAGCGCCAACTACGAGGGCGATGTAAAAATGTCTCTGCCCCGAGGCGGTCCAACTGTCTCGCCAATAGCGGAAGCGGAATAATCATAGCGGCGAGAGCGGCCGGCAGCAAAGCATAAGGCGGTCGGTATCATGTTCTTAATTTTACGAGTGTTTTGACAATGCAAAACAATCATTTAAGCCCAGATCCTCGCAAAGGAGAACCTCGACTCTTCCCAAATGCCTCGCAAAGGAGAACAAACGAGGATTTTGCACAAAAGTGCCACTTTTTCAACTCAAAACACATGAATACACCCTAAATCTTACCCCATAAGCGAAGTGGCGGATTTTTCGACATCGGAGGTTTGGGGAGCAATTGGCCTTAGGGACACGAGATCTCTTGGGAGACATGATAAAAATCAGATTTTTTTAGCTTGAACAAGTAAAAAACTCGGGTTTTGAAGAAGATCCAAAGCAGAAGGCTAAAAAAGGCTGGGAGATAGAGGATTAGGGTTCGGCTTTGGTATAGGATCAAGAAAAACACAATCTTGTGGAAGAAAATCGACCAAAATCGACCGAACTCAAGGAAAACCGAACAAAACCCTAGGTTCAAGAGGGGCTTTTGAGCAAACTTGGAGGCTTGAGTGGCTTGAGGGGTTTGCAAAGTTTTATGGAAGAAAAGAAAAGGTTTTGGGAGAGTTTTGAAGTCCAAAAGGTGGGATATCGAATGATGACAAAACCCTAACTATCGGGCTTATAAAGGCCAGACCCGACTTCAACCACTTCACGCGCGACACAAAACGTGTCGCGCTCGCGCATTCAAACACTTCCGTCGCGACACAAAGCGTGTCGGCGCAAAGAACCTCGGGCACTTTGGCGAGACACAAAAATGTGTCGGCGCATGAAGATTTCAAGAATTGTCACCGGCATCATGGAATTTGACAGTTATCTTCCTCGCGAGATTCAAAACGTTTCACATGATCGTCCTCCATCAAAATCAACAAACATAACAGTGCATTCAGAATAATTTGACCAGGATTACATTCGGAAACCTTCTCTGAATTCTATGCCATTTCCTCCAGAGTGATAACGATGAGCAGCCGTCTCCTACTGTGATGAGACAGCATGGTTCTCGAGTTACTCAATTACTGCCCAAGTGGTGACTTTCAAGATGAAGATGATTAGTTCAAATTTGACTTCGTCATTTCAACCAATCCAAATACAAATGCAACAGTTATTGATCCCAAAACATGGTCGGCGATGTCGTGTAGCCAGGGTTTGAAAGCTGAAACAATATATAGGCCCCTTTTATAAAGTTTAACGTTGAACAGAAGCAAGGCGTATCTTATCCAAAGCATTCCAGACCCCTCGACAATATACAGATGAGTCTGAAAACTTTGGAGGAGGTATCTGTAGGCATCAAAAACTGCTGAAGAACCCTAAATGTGACTTAATCATGAGAAGATCGAAGGACGACCTCGTCAAAGTCTCAGGAAGTCAATCACAGGGTGAAACCAATGCCCGAGACACTTTCTTGTGTCGCGCTATTGGCGCGACACTTTATTGTGTCTCGCCATTGGCGAGACACTTACTTGTGTCGCGCCAAGAGACACCAAGAATGATCGGTATGTTCTCTTGGCGTGTTCAAATTAATGCTTGTGGGGCCCACTTGACTTTTCAGCATAAAGAGATGTTCAGCCGTTAGTGGCGGTTACATCTGAAAATCGCCCACTAAAGCGTGAAATCGGGGCATTTAATTGTGCCTAAAATAGAGGAAAGCCGTTACAACGGAAGACATCTCCTTAGGCTGGCGATCAACAACTGTCGGCGCCCGACATCTGCTGACAGGTTCGATCTTGTGGTCATCTTGTCGCGCCCTCTGATTTTGGACACTTGACGACTTGTGTTCTTTTCAGATGTGATGCCTCCCAAAGGCTATAAATAACCCCCTACGTCCACTTGGATGGGGGAGGAGATTTTTGGAGATTAAGAGAGCATCAGAAACCAGAGGATAAAGCTTTAGCACATCCCAGATCTTAAGTTAGAGATTTGAGGAGGAGATTTCAAGCTTCAAGAGTTCAAGAACATCATCCACGTGGAGATCCCTCGAGTTTAAGCTTAGACTTATTCTTGGGAAGAGTAGATATCTTACCTTGCTAAGATATTTACTTAAGTTCTTGTTTCCTTCGCGAAGCATCAACTCAACCCCGTCAATCCGACAATCGTTGCTCGGTGGTCCACGGACGACGCGTCCCCGGCACAGGCAAAGTACTCACGCAAGTAGGAGATCTACACGTGTAGTGTCTTCTGTTCGTGTTTGTGAGAAAGCGATTCAAATTACTTTGTAATAGAGAGTTACACGTGTAATTTTCTCTTATTTTCATTGTCAAAACGTTTTGTGATGGAAATAACAAAGAAACCAGCTTTCGACCGAAACAACAGTATCCGGGGCGCCCTCATCCATAGCTTCATGTACTTGCGTTGTGAAGCCGGGATCTGCATAGACGAATGCTGGCGAATGGGAAGGCTCAGCCGGAATTTCACCTTCTTCAGAACGTTCTGTGAAAAGGATGAAAAAGAAGATAAATAATAAGTATCGATGGCGGCGAAACCATAAAGTTCAAGTTAACAAAATTATACATTCTCCTCAATTGGGAAGTCGGTGCACGCTGCTTGAGTGGGAGATCTTGGTAGCCGAGGCCTATATCGACCTTCTTCGTGCGCATCAGCTCGGCAATAGAAGTGGAGGTGGGAATGGTGCGTCAATGTCTGAGCCCTCTTCGGGAGAATGAGATCGGAAGCCTCCTCTTCCTCTTCTTCCTCTTCCCTGTCTCAGGTCATTTTGTGGGGATAGGTGAGAGCGACCTTCTTGCGAGGGCATTTCATAGGGCGCTAGGAGGAGATGGGACGGGGAGATGCGGGACGGCGCATCCCGTCGAGTTGGAGAAGCGGTGAGGAGGAGGTATTACTACTTCACTCCGTATCCAGACCCCTATAGGACGAACAGTCTCTTCTTCTTCCTCTTTGGAAGTTCGGATCGTGTCATCAAAATCTTCTTCCTCGCCCTCCTCTCGAACAGCCTTCTTCTTGCCTTTAGAC
Source organism: Asparagus setaceus (assembly GCA_012295165.1). NCBI lineage: Eukaryota > Viridiplantae > Streptophyta > Magnoliopsida > Asparagales > Asparagaceae > Asparagus > Asparagus setaceus. The sequence continues at coordinate 10,565,223 of CM022706.1, read as the reverse complement.
TTCCGCGATAGTTGAGCTCGCGAAGGGGAGGCACGGGTCGGTGCAGGCTCTCTTCCACTCTCCGCTTCAACTTCTGAAATCCTGAAAGTGGGGGCGTTAGCCGCAATAAGCCACTTACAATATAAGAAAGTCATCTGAAGCTTAGGCTCTGCAGCAGGGAGGCTGAACTTGGCATTGGTGCAGCCGCTGATATTCTAGTACCAGGCGCGCGCACCGTCAATGAGACCTCCGTGGGTCTTCATCCCCCGATTCGGATTCCCGACATAAATTTGGTCATAGTCGAATTGACGAGAGAATCGGCATGAAAAATAAGGCTCGATGTCGCAAGAATTCTTGACTCAAAAGATGAGGTAGCCGGGCCGAATGTTTATCAACCACCGGAAACACCCAAGGTCCAATATGGTCCTACTCCCATTGGGTTCAGCCGCATCCACGAGTACTTCATCATAATGACCCGAAAAGTGTGGGAAACACTTGAAAAATTCCCAACACTTGGAGACTTTGAATTGGCGAGTTACCTCTGGCCATTGCCTCGCTCCCCACTTGCAGTTCTCCAAAGTTTGCAGTCAGAGGAAGTTCAGGGTCAACTGTCTCGGCGTCGTCATTAAGTCCGGGCGATGGAGCACGAGCCAAGCCATCAAATAGGTATATGGTAGCTCCACCTTTACAGCCGGATCTCGTTGGAGGACCCTTTGCTCTTCTGGATGAAGCCAGTGACTAAGCGTCGAAGCCCACAATGTATATGCGCCACCATCGCGAAAGGAGAGAAAGTCGACGACCGACAACTAGCTCGGCGGTGGGAAAAGTACTTCGAGGCATGGCATCGAGGATTGATCGCGGAACCACGCATTTCTTCAACTAAATTGTCAAGTAGCCCGCCAAAAGAGTTTGTGGCTTGATCTGCTTCTGCACTTGCCACAAGAAAGTCTCGAACTTGGTGCCCTTGGGAATTTTACCCTCAGTAAATGGGATAGTAAAAGATTGAGCCTTTGTCTTCTCGATCAGCTTGTTGATGATAGAAGGAGTCAGAGGATCCAGTTCGCTCACATCATCATCGCCTTCAGTTCACGAGCGGATAATCGGTGACATTTCAAGGCGACATGCGGACTTTTCACAGCCCTCCGCCCGGTGGCCTTCTCGCCCGTCTGGTAATGGCAAGTCAAATCCCACAAAATCTCGTAACTCGCAGAGCCCTTCTCCTTCATTTGCTTCAGCTGACGGTTGGTAGGAAAATACTCTTGGTACGGCGCGTCACCCATGGGCAGGCCAGATACCTTCATCATCTCATGGAGTGGTTGGCCCAACTCCCCGTTCCTTGTCAAGAAGGTATTGGTGTCCGGGTTGTAGATCTCTAGAAGCGCGAGGAAGTGATTCACGCTGATAGAAAGCCCGTACATACTCGCTTGGATGGGGATATATAAGCCATTCGCCTGAAGCTCCTGGCTCCACCGGCCAAGGACATACTTAGTCATCTGCGTCCACCATCGATCGCCGGTAGAGTGGACCCAACCAAAACATCGGTGAGGCTTTTTGGGTGGCAACTCCCTTCCTATTCGGGCCAAGCGATTCTTCACTTTGTCAGCTTTGACCATTAGTTCATTGTGAGGCGGACTATCTTGACCGGCGATTCCAGGGTAAAGCCCACGAATGTAATCCCTATCGCTAGAGCCTGGGGTAGCACCTTGGCTAACATACCCACAATGTACATGCTCCTGATCCTCGGTCAACCTCCAAGACATATTCCTCTCGATTGATAAGTTGCGCAAGTGCACCAGCGAGTAATGGTGAGGGAAAGAAGGTAGGTGTAGATGAGCGCCTTCGCCTTCATACAACCCGGGACTTCGGTCGCGGAGGATAGGACTTCAAGGCCCTGCAGTCCCCAACAAGTAACTGGACTTCCTCATAATTTCAGTGGATCCAACACTCTTTATAAGCGGTGCATCAGTCATCAGCCTCCGCAAATCACGACGCTCCCCATGTTTCAGCAATTCCAATAATTCTGGAGATGCACTTGGGCCGAGGAGGGGGATATCAGTCAATAATGGCCTCACGAGAGGAGAGAACACGGTGCTATGTAGTCCACTCGACTTCGTGGCGGCAAATACCGTGGGGAAACTCAACTGCAAAACACAGAAAGATACGTCAGAATAAACCCAGAGAGCAATACTAGGTATGAAGAACACCTAGCTAAAATCAAAATATGAGAAACGCCGCAATGTCGAGACAGCCCTAAACCGCCGCCAGCCACCGCGAGATAGTAATAATCAGCCCGCCACGAGATACTCAAACCGCCTCGCCAACAAGGAGACAGCCCAAAACCGCCTCGCAAGTGGCAAGACAGCCCGACCGTCTACGAAGCCAAACAAATGTAATCTCATACTTTTAATTTTTACGGCGTTTTGACAATGCAAAGCACTCGTTTAAGTCGAGATCCTGAAGGAGGACCTCGACTCTTCGAATGCCTCGCAAAGGAGAGCAAGCAGGGATCTCACATAAAAATCTCACTTTTCAATGAGTAATATGTGCATACACCAAAGAACTTACCCCAAGCGGCGAGGCGGTGGGTTCTTGACTTGATGGGGGCAGATCTACCCTTGGGGACACGAGATCTCTTGGGAGACATGATGAAAGCTAAACTTTTGGCTTAAACAAGGAAGAAAAGTCGGGTTTTGATGGAACTCAAGGCAATAAGACTCAAGGAGGCTAGGGTTTTGTTGAGGAGCTTGGATCGATGGACAATCCGAAGATATTCGATTTTGTAAAGAAAATCGATCAAGAATCGGTCGAATTCCAAGGAAAAAACCGAGTGAAACCCTAGATTTAAAAATGGGTTTTTGAGCAAAGAGGAAGATTTGCGGCTTGGGAAAGGATCTTGAGGCTTTACAGAGAAGGAGGAGTTTTGGAAAGGTTTTGAATTCCAAGAGGCGGGCTAAAAGTGTTGAAAAAGACCGAAGTGTCGGCTCTTATAAAGCGGACACTATCTCGGCCCCTCGAGCGTGGTAGTCATAACTGTCATGCACAACCCCTCGGGCGCGACAGTCATAACTGCCGTGCACACCCCTTTCAAGCGCGACAGGCACAACTGCCGCGCACGCCCTCTTCGAGCGCAACACCTTCTGCTGCCGCGCACGAAGAGAGACACCAAACTGTCTCAGTAACTCCAGGACTCAACGATTATCCTCCACGTGTTGATAAAGCGGGCGATGCTTCCTCTCTAAATTCGTTCTTTGAAGAAGAATCATCGCCATTCCCCTTTGTGATGAGACAACATGATTCTCGAGGCACTCAATTCTGACCCAAGTGGTGACTTTCAAGATGAAGATGATTAGTTCAAATTTGACTTGTCATTTCAACCAATCCAAATATAAATGCAATAGCTATTGATCCCAAAATATGGTCGTGACGTCCGTAGCTAGGGTTGGCGAGGCAAGATATAGGCTCCTTCTATAAAGTTTAACGTTGAGCGGAAGCAAAGTATCTTATCCAAAGTATTCGGACCCTCGACAATATCTGAGATGAGTCGAAAACTTTAGAGGGGTATCTGTAGGCATCAAAAGCTGGCGAAGAACCCTAAATGTGACTTAATCATGAGAAGATCGAAGGGCGACCTCGTCAAAGTCTCGGGAAGTCAATCACGAGGTGAAACCAATGCGAGACACTTTCTTGTGTTGCGCTATTAGCGCGACACCTTATTAATGTCTCGCCTTTGGCGAACACTCTCTTGTCAGCGCTATTGGCGCGACACCTTATTAATGTCTCGCCTTTGGCGAACACTTACTTATGCCGTGCCAAAGGTGAGACACCAAGAATGTATGCGGTATGTGCTCTTGAAGCGTTCAAATTAATGCTTGTGGGGCCCACTTGACTTTTCAGCGCAAAGAGATGTTCAGCCCGTTAGTGGCGGTTACATCTTGAAAATCGCCCACTAAGCATGAAATTAGGGCATTTAATCGTGCCTAAAATAGAGGAAAGTCGTTACAATAGCGGAGGCGTCACCTCTTGAGGCGGTAGTCAACATTGTCGCGCCAAAGATGCGACAAGCCGGCTTGGGTACCAACACCGTCATACCACTACGGATTTTAGACACTTGACTACTTGTGTTCTTTTGGATGTGATGCCTCCCAAAGGCTATAAATAACCCCTACGTCCACTTGGATGGGGAGGAGATTTTGGAGATTAAGAGAGCATCGAAACCGGAGGATAAAGCTTTAGCACATCGGATCTTGAGTTAGAGATTTGAGGAGGAGATTTCAAGCTTCAAGAGTTCAAGAACATCATCCACGTGGAGATCCCTCGAGTTTAAGCTTAGACTTATTCTTGGGAAGAGTAGATATCTTACCTTGCTAAGATATTTACTTAAGTTCTTATTTCCTTTTCAGTATCAACTCAACCCGTCAATCGGCGATCATTGCTCGGTGATCCACGGACGACGCCCCCAAGACAGCAAAGAACCCATAGCGGAGATCTACGTGTAGTGTCTTACGTTCGTGTTTGTGAAAGCGATTCAAATTACTTTGTAATAGAGAGTTACCGTGTAATTTTCTCTTATTTTCATTGTCAAAGCGTTTTGTGATGGAAATAACAAAGAAACCGACTTCGTAGAAACAACGATATCGAGGCCCTCATCCATAGCTTCATGTACTTGCGTTGTGGCCGGGATCCGCATAGGCGAATCTTTGGCGAATGGGAAGGCTCGGTAGAATTTCACCTTCTTGAGCGTTACGTGAAAAGGATGAAAAAGAAGATAAATAATAAGTATCGATGGCGGCGAAACCATAAAGTTCAAGTTAACAAAATTATACATTCTCCTCCAATTGGGAAGTCAGTGCCTGCTACTTCAGGAGTCGGAGATCTTGGGCGCCGAGGCCTATATGCGACCTTCTTCGTACGCATCAACGCTCTGGCAATAGAAGTGGAGGTGGGAATGGTCGTCAATGTACGAGCCCTCTTCCGGAGAATGAGATCGGAAGCCTCCTCTTCCTCTTCTTCCTCTTCCCCTGTCTCAACAGTCATTTTGTGGGGATAGGTGAGAACGACCTTCTTGCGAGGGCATTTCATAGGACGCCTAGGAGGAGATGGGACACGGGGAGATGCCCGGACCGGCGCATCCCGTCGAGTTGGAGAACGGTGAGGAGGAGGTATTACTACTTCACTCCGTATCCAGACCCCTATAGGACGAACAGTCTCTTCTTCTTCCTCTTTGGAAGTTCGGATCGTGTCATCAAAATCTTCTTCCTCGCCCTCCTCTCGAACAGCCTTCTTCTTGCCTTTAGACTTCCGCGATAGTTGAGCTCGCGAAGGGGAGGCACGGGTCGGTGCAGGCTCTCTTCCACTCTCCGCTTCAACTTCTGAAATCCTGAAAGTGGGGGCGTTAGCCGCAATAAGCCACTTACAATATAAGAAAGTCATCTGAAGCTTAGGCTCTGCAGCAGGGAGGCTGAACTTGGCATTGGTGCAGCCGCTGATATTCTAGTACCAGGCGCGCGCACCGTCAATGAGACCTCCGTGGGTCTTCATCCCCCGATTCGGATTCCCGACATAAATTTGGTCATAGTCGAATTGACGAGAGAATCGGCATGAAAAATAAGGCTCGATGTCGCAAGAATTCTTGACTCAAAAGATGAGGTAGCCGGGCCGAATGTTTATCAACCACCGGAAACACCCAAGGTCCAATATGGTCCTACTCCCATTGGGTTCAGCCGCATCCACGAGTACTTCATCATGATGACCCGAAAAGTGTGGGAAACACTTGAAAAATTCCCAACACTTGGAGACTTTGAATTGGCGAGTTACCTCTGGCCATTGCCTCGCTCCCCACTTGCAGTTCTCCAAAGTTTGCAGCAGAGGAAGTTCAGGGTCAACTGTCTCGGGCGTCGTCATTAAGTCCGGGCGATGGAGCACGAGCCAAGCCATCAAATAGGTATATGGTAGCTCCACCTTTACAGCCGGATCTCGTTGGAGGACCCTTTGCTCTTCTGGATGAAGCCAGTGACTAAGCGTCGAAGCCCACAATGTATGTCTGCCACCATCGCCGAAAGGAGAGAAAGTCGACGACCGACGACTAGCTCAACAGCTGGGAAAAGTACTTCCAGAGGCATGGCATCTGAGGATTGATGCGGAACCACGCATTTCTTCAACTAAATTGTCAAGTAGCCCGCCAAAAGAGTTTGTGGCTTGATCTGCTTCTGCACTTGCCACAAGAAAGTCTCGAACTTGGTGCCCTTGGGAATTTTACCCTCAGTAAATGGGATAGTAAAAGATTGAGCCTTTGTCTTCTCGATCAGCTTGTTGATGATAGAAGGAGTCAGAGGATCCAGTTCGCTCACATCATCATCGCCTTCAGTTCTGAGCGGATGTCGGCGATTTCAAGGCGACATCGCGGACTTTTCACAGCCCTCACGCCCGGTGGCCTTCTCGCCGTCACGGTAATGGCAAGTCAAATCCCACAAAATCTCGTAACTCGCAGAGCCCTTCTCCTTCATTTGCTTCAGCTGACGGTTGGTAGGAAAATACTCTTGGTACGGCGCGTCACCCATGGGCAGGCCAGATACCTTCATCATCTCATGGAGTGGTTGGCCCAACTCCCCGTTCCTTGTCAAGAAGGTATTGGTGTCCGGGTTGTAGATCTCTAGAAGCGCGAGGAAGTGATTCACGCTGATAGAAAGCCCGTACATACTCGCTTGGATGGGGATATATAAGCCATTCGCCTGAAGCTCCTGGCTCCACCGGCCAAGGACATACTTAGTCATCTGCGTCCACCATCGATCGCCGGTAGAGTGGACCCAACCAAAACATCGGTGAGGCTTTTTGGGTGGCAACTCCCTTCCTATTCGGGCCAAGCGATTCTTCACTTTGTCAGCTTTGACCATTAGTTCATTGTGGTGGACTATCTTGGCCGGCGATTCGAGGTAAAGCCCACGAATGTAATCCCTATCGCTAGAGCCTGGGGTAGCACCTTGGCTAACATACCCACAATGTACATGCTCCTGATCCTCGGTCAACCTCCAAGACATATTCCTCTCGATTGATAAGTTGCGCAAGTGCACCAGCGAGTAATGGTGAGGGAAAGAAGGTAGGTGTAGATGAGCGCCTTCGCCTTCATACAACCAGGACTCAGTGCGGGAGGATAGGACTTCTGCGTCTGCAACAGAGTCCCCGAACAAGTAACTGGACTTCCTCATAATTTCAGTGGATCCAACACTCTTTATAAGCGGTGCATCAGTCATCAGCCTCCGCAAATCACGACGCTCCCCATGTTTCAGCAATTCCAATAATTCTGGAGATGCACTTGGGCCGAGGAGGGGGATATCAGTCAATAATGGCGCCTCACGAGAGGAGGAGAACACGGTGCTATGTAGTCCACTCGACTCGTGAGCAGCAAATGCCGTAGGGGGAAACTCAACTGCAAAACACAGAAAGATACGTCAGAATAAACCCAGAGAGCAATACTAGGTGTGAAGAACACTTAGCTAAAATCAAAATATGAGGAAACTGTCTCGCAGCGGCCGAGACAGCCTAAACTGTCGCGCCAGCTGCGAGACAGTGTAAAACTGTCTCGCCGCCAGCGAGACAGTTCAAACTGTCTCGCCAACAGTGAGACAGTCCAAACTGTCTCGCAAGTGGCGAGACAGCCCCGACTGCCGCGCGAGCGCCAAACAGTCAGAATCTCATACTTTTAATTTTTACGAGCGTTTTGACAATGCAAAGCACTCGTTTAAGTCCAGATCCTCGCGAAGGAGGACCTCGACTCTTCCCGAATGCCTCGCAAAGGAGAGCAAACAGGGATCTCACATAAAAATCTCACTTTTCAATGAGTAATATGTGCATACACCAAAAAGAACTTACCCCCAAACGACGAGACAGTGGGTTCTTCAGCTTCAGAGGTCTGGGGGACAGATCTACCCTTGGGGACACGAGATCTCTTGGGAGACATGATGAAAGCTAAACTTTTTTGGCTTAAACAAGGAAGAAAAGTCGGGTTTTTGATGGAACTCAAGGCAATAAGACTCAAGGAGGCTAGGGTTTTGTTGAGGGAGCTTCGGATCTGATGGACAATCACGAAGATATTCGATTTTGTAAAGAAAATCGATCAAGAATCGGTCGAATTCCAAGGAAAAAACCGAGTGAAACCCTAGATTTAAAAATGGGTTTTTGAGCAAAGAGGAAGATTTGCGGCTTGGGAAAGGATCTTGAGGCTTTACAGAGAAGGAGGAGTTTTGGAAAGGTTTTGAATTCCAAGAGGCGGGCTAAAAGTGTTGAAAAAGACCCGAAGTGTCGGCTCTTATAAGGCAGACACTATCTCGGCCCCTCGAGCGTGGTAGTCATAACTGTCATGCACAACCCCTCGGGCGCGACAGTCATAACTGCCGTGCACACCCCTTTCAAGCGCCGACAGTAATAATCGCTACAGACGCCTCTTCGAAGCAACACCTTCGCCGCCAAGACTAAGAGAGACACCAAACTGTCTCAGTAACTCCAGGACTCAACGATTATCCTCCACGTGTTCAGTAAACTGGACGATGCTTCCTCTCTAAATTCTCGTTGCTGAAGAAGAATCATCCGCCATTCCCCACTGTGATGAGACAACATGATTCTCGAGGCACTCAATTACGACCCAAGTGGTGACTTTCAAGATGATCAGTTCAAATTCGACTTCGTCATTTCAACCAATCCAAATATAAATGCAATAGCTATTGATCCCAAAATATGGTCAGCGACGTCACGTAGCTAGGGTTCGAAAACTGAGGCAAGATATAGGCTCCTTCTATAAAGTTTAACGTTGAACGGAAGCAAGGCGTATCTTATCCAAAGTATTCCAGACCCCTCGACAAAATACAGAGGAGTCTGAAAACTTTAGAGGGGGTATCTGTAGGCATCAAAAATTGCTGAAGAACCCCAAATATGACTTAATCATGAGAAGATCGAATGACGACGTCGTCAAAGATTCAGGAAGTCAATTACAGGGTGAAACTAATGCCCGAGACACTTTCTTGTGTTGCGCTATTAGCGCGACACCTTATTGTGTCTCGCCTTTGGCGAGACACTCTCTTGTGTCGCGCTATTGGCGCGACACCTTATTGTGTCTCGCCTTTGGCGAGACACTTACTTATGCCGTGCCAAAGGTGAGACACCAAGAATGTCTGGTATGTGCTCTTGAAGCGTTCAAATTAATGCTTGTGGGGGCCCACTTGACTTTTTCAACGCAAAGAGACGTTCAGCCACGTTAGTGGGCGGTTACACGCTGAAAATACGCCCACTAAGCATGAAATTAGGGCATTTAATCGTGCCTAAAATAGAGGAAAGTCGTTACAATAGCGGGAGACGTCACCTCTTGGGGGGCGGTAGTCAACATTGTCGCGCGATGCGCCGATAGCTTCGCGCTGGCAATAACACCTGCCGCTACCACTACGGATTTTAGACACTTGACTACTTGTGTTCTTTTCAGTGGTGACGCCTCCCAAAGGTTATAAATACCCCCCTACGTCCACTTGGGTGGAGATCAGATTTTTAGAGATTGAGAGAGCATCAGAAATCGGAGAATAGAGCTTTTGCACATCCCAGATCTTGAGTTAGAGATTTGAGGAGGAGATTTCAAGCTTCAAGAGTTCAAGAACATCATCCACGTAGAGATTCCTCGAGTTTAAGCTTAGACTTATTCTTGGGAAGAGTAGATATCTTACCTTGCTAAGATATTTACTTAAGTTCTTATTTCCTTTTCGAAGTATCAACTCAACCCCGTCAATCTGACGATCATTGCTCGGTGATCCACGGACGACGCGTCCCCGGCACAGGCAAAGAACCCACGCAAGCAGGAGATCTACACGTGAGTGTCTTCTGTTCGTGTTAGTGAGAAAGCGACTCAAATTACTTTGTAATAGAGAGTTACACGTGTAATTTTCTCTTATTTTCATTGTCAAAATATTTTGTGATGGAAATAACAAAGAAACATGCTTTCGACCGAAACAAAGAGGACACACGAAGGCTCACCAGGGGTGGCCTCCTTAGTATATATACTAAGGTATTTGTCCTTCTACGAGTACGGTCTCGTGGTAAAATCACTAGAAAGTCATTTGACAAGGCTATGAGCACCTCAATTGTAATTTGTTCACTCTAATATGTGCAGACAGATATTCATAAAGGTACAAAGTAGAGAATGTTGATTCCTCATATTTATAGGTTATTATTCTATTTACGATCATGTGTATATGATTTCTCACCTAGTTAAGTGCTTGAATTTGTTTCAAGCGTTAAACTAATAAGGTAAATAATTAGTTAAGCAAAAGCATTAAGATTTGCACACTAATTGTAAAAGAGTATCTATCTTGAAAGTGCAGGGAACTATCTCAAGAGAAAGAAAAGTCATACAGTTGACAGTATCCTATATTCTGTTATAAAATAGTGTTATAGAAATAAGAAATTTAACTCCATTAGATGTGGTTCGGAATATATTAGATGATGCTAATCTACCCATTTCGTTTTGGGTAGATGTACTATTTACGGTGACATATATTCTGAACCATATACCTTCAAGATCGGTACGGTCAATACCCTATGAGTCATGGACAGCCGAGGGCTAGTGTTGGATTATTATGTTCATGAGGGAATGTTGTTTTCATACACTAGTTTTCATTGGATTGAGAAGTTTGAACCCTAGAATATTGAAATATATTTTCATACACTATTTTAGACGCTCTCTCGATTGTGTTTTCATGTGAGCAACATGATGAGACTGTAACCAAAAGAGTTGTGGTATATTGAGCTCATCAGGGAGGATTTCATGCACAAAGAAGAAATAGGTCGAGATTTGGGCTCATACGAGATCGAGGGGACTGTCATGAAACCAACAATGAATGAGGAATTGATTCCTCAACTAGCTGGTGGACAGTGGGAGTGAGATATTTTTAGATAACTTGGAGCCATCTATGGAATATCAACTGCATCGGAGATCATTTCATAGAAAAGTACCCAAAAGATATCTGAGATCTATGGGAAATTTTCATGATAGTACCGCAATGTTGTGGAGCCCAAGTCAAGTGATGACTCTATTTCTGGGTCTGTAGTGAAATAGTGGAAAACAACAATAGATGGGGAGCTTGAGTTCATGAGGAAGAATCAAGTCTGGGACCTGGTAAATCTTCCAACTAAATCCAAGACCATTGAAAAAAAATGGTTTTTAAGGTCAATCAAAATGGGACGTTCAAGCGATGCAGGGCACACTTGATGGCGAAAGAGTACACCTAAGTAGTAAGGTGGACTACTAAAAAAAACGTTTTCTCCGATAGTGAGAATCGGCTCTATTCACATGATATTGACTCTTGTAGCGTAAGTGGATCTTGAACTAGTCTAAATGGACATGGAGACAGCTTTTACCTATGCAGAACTGAAAAGGTGATCTATGTGGATCGTCCTATGTTTCATAACCAAGGGACTTGAGTACAAGATGTACAAGTTAAAGGATCCTACTTGTGGCTTGAAATATTTTTTTCAGTGTGTAATTTTTTAGATACTCTTGGACCGTGTTGGGTCATGGTTTCTAGACGACCTATCTGGATGGTTAGGTTCATATATACTAAGCTGATAGAAGTTTGAGATTCTATCATTATTTATCGATGAGAAATTGCTGACCGGGTACAACGTGGAGACCAGTGAGACTCTAATTGCTAAGAGTCATGCTCTAAGTATAGAGCAATGTCCCAACATGAGAAGAGAAGAAGTTAATTCTAGACATCCCTTTCAAGGAGTGTAGTCGATAGTCTTGTATGTGTACAATGATCGACAAATCCTTTCCGGTAGGACTGATGAGTAGGTGTCGGTCCAATCCTGATATGACTCACTGGGATGAGTCAAGAGGATCCTCAGATATTTAATTCAGACTACACTTTATATATTATGCTATGACAATAGGGACTCTCACATATAGTGATATTCAGATGTCGACTGGGCCGGCAACTTGGATGGGCGAGTATTAATGTCTAGTTATGCTTACTAAACTATGGAGCCATTTTTTTAGAGTAGTAAGAAGCATTAGTGTATAGTCTTTTCCACTTGGAGCGAAATATTTGATGCTATATACATTGGATGCAGTCCAATTGAGCAAATTCTTGGAGAATTTGTCTATAGCGTGACATGTAGAGGATGACGTGATTCTCTATCATGATAGCATGTCGACTACTGGTTATAAGATATGCACAAATCAGTTTGAGAAATCAAATAAAATCCATATTCGGTACACTTTATTAAGTATTAAGAGAAGGATCAGGTTGTGCTAAGTGTATCTCTATGAGTCAGTTGATGGGAAATCTACTAATAAAGGGAATAGCTGAGGAACAACTGATGCAGTACATTTGAGCCATATAGGATACGTCTTTAATGACTAATCTTGTTTGAAACCTCATACACTTAGGTTAGTATGGATGATGGCTTTGTAAGGCATTATCTTTGATTTGATTGTCTTTTTTTTTCTCACATCAATATGCATATATGAGATTGCTTATGTCTTATTATTACTTGATTATCACGGCATAGAGTATATGAGTATTATGATGTGTACATGGTACACAAAAGGGCACTAGGTGCACCATTAGAAAGTTACATCAATAGGTAGGATCTCTTATCACACAAGAGATCCCCTTCGGAGCTGTGGCAGTTGCCAAAGTTGAGATCAAATGTTGAATGTCATTAGGCTTGGAGCAATGACTAAACTATTGTGTTACTGGGTAGGATGATAGTGGGAGCACTCTATTGGTCATCCTGACCGGGTCAGGATGAGGTTGTTGTATACTTGTATGTTGAAGCGACCGAAGTGGAGACCCCACGTCCACTTTACCTGTTTACTATCAGCCAGACTAGGGGTCTGACTTGGCGCACAAGGTGTAGGCTTGTCGGGAGATCCCAGACATATCGCAGGGCGATATGGCCGGAGAAGTTCATTACGAGATAATAGAACTTGCGTCTGTACGGTATTCATTTAATGATGTATGCTCTCAAGGATAGAGAAGAGATACTATAGCACGTTGCCGTATGATGTGTGCTTGGACTGGATATAAGGAGGTCAAGGGATGGATCTCTCCTCCCTCGTTATGTGAGACCTTATAGACGACCACTAGTGATGGAGGAAAGTCATTGTACCCTTAGAGACACTGGGCTGTCTGGGAAGGCTGTTATGAGCGCCGCTACTTTGATTATTATTTCCTGCTGCGATGAGACAATGCTGCATGTACGGGGCAGTGTCAAGAAAGCGGGTGATTAACACGCTCAATTATTCAGGCCCAAAGGAAGATCGATTGACATGTCTCCTGATTGCATCGCATGCGCAACTCTTATTTACGCTAGGGGCGAGGTTAAGAGTGCTATGAATCGAGGGCAAACCCAGGTGTTCATGTACGCTTCTTCAAGGGATCAAAGGAACTTGAGCAGACATGGTTGATCAGATCTAGGGTACGAGATACCGCATACTTACACTTTTATTTCTGTATTTTTATTTCTTTAGGGACATCCTTGTGTCAGTCTTAACGAATCTGGCTACAAGGCTACCCGCTTGCAAGTTCTCGACGGTCCACGCTGCACTAACACTGTATGGACATGGATTTGAAAAGGAAGGAGATTCTCAGGGAGGTTTTGACTCAGGGAGTCAACGACTCAGGGAGTCGGCTCAGGAAGCAACAGATGGCACCCACTCATTTGTGTGAGTTGAAGTATATTTGTTATTTATGAGATAAACACCAAAATAAGTGGGTGGATAATGTCTTATCTTAGAGATAAGATATTTATAGTCCTAATGGTTGTAGGATTCTATCTCTAAGCCCTTTAAATATAGATATAGGGTTTTCAAGATGGGTGGATGAAAGAATAGAACAAAAACCTTCATGTAGCCGTCATCTCCTTCTCCGATCAAGTTCATGCTTTATGCGGTAGTCATAGGGTGATATGCGGGGGCTTCTCGCTGTATCGGTGTGGTTGCCCTCCGGCCGTTGTTCGAAGATCAAGAGTAGATGCGTGGCGATATATCCTTCCAAAAAATTCGGGAAAAGTAATCTCTAAACCCGAGTTATTTTTATGCATGGTTTACAGCAAGAACATGGATAAAACGGTTGAGAGTGTGATAAATGTCTGGGTAACGAACTTGAAATCTTGTCACTTGTCGCGGGTTCATCTATTAATACTTTTTCCCCCCGATAGTCAAAACATATTCATTATTCTAAAACTTGGAATATTGTTAGCTTCTTCTTCTTCTTTCTTTTTCTAATAAATTGAAGGAAAACTTGTAATGTTAGCTGCAATAAACCTATGTTATATAACTCATTATTGTAAAACTTGAAGGATGTAAAAGATTATTAAGATTTATTAATTAAATAAAAGAGAGGAGAAGTTGGTAGAAGCAAATTGATACAATGATCACTATATTTTCATGTTATTGAAATGATGTTCATCTTCGACCATTAGATGCATGGGTATAACTTTCAGCCCTTTTATTTTTATTTTTATTTTATATAAATGCAGTTAACGAGATAATTAAAGATCACCGTGATTGATATGAATAGTCCATTTGGAAGGTCCATTAATGTTGTTTCTTGAGGAACAGTATTTATAAGAAGTTTCTTTTACAACTATTATGTCATGTGTAAATTAAGAGCTATGTTGTTTTAATTTTTTAAAGAATCTTAACTTTTAGAAGCTCATTTGTAGACATTTTGTTCATATCATTTGCTCTTCTAAAAGAAAGGATTCATGTAACCAATCATATATAGCATACGGGCTAGCTAATTATATCACTAATAATTGCACATAAATGTTATTCTGTTAGAATCATTCGTTTTGTTTCACTTACAATGAGTATGTTGTCAAATCTAACCTCCATTATTATATAGTTTGCAGAGAAAAAGATTTAAATTATAATGCCAAAGAGAGAAACACTACAACTTATGTCTCATATATCCACACTTATTTTATGACACACGTAGAAGTGTTGTGTTAATTATAAAGGATTAAAATAACAACCTAAGTAAAAAAAATGTCAGAAGCTGGCTAAAAAATAAAACAAAAGTCACAAATACATGTTGCAAGTTGTGACACATTTCTACATGTGTAGAAAGACCCTCCTCCACACATGCTCTAATACTTTGATTTGTGTCACACTCTATTTGTGTGATACAGAAATGTGCCATGAGATGACCAAAAAAAGTATCAAGAACTGCAACTTTTGTTGTAGTGAAAGTAAGTATTTGATTTACATGAAGGAAGAAAATTAATCTATATCCGACATGCAAAAAATGTAGTTTGAAGAGAAATCTGAGCACAAACAGAAAATTTAATGACAAATTAGCAGGAAAAAAAACTCTCAATCGCCCGAAAAGCAGACCGTAATATGGTCCGACGCTTTGTCTACCATTGGGAGAGAAAAGAGTCGATTTTGTTATAAAAAATTACAAGATGTTCACCTCCCTTTTATTCTATATAAGAATATTCGACAAAAAAATACTTCTCTTCATGTCACAAGAGCTGTTCTTAGAATCTAAGATTTCTCTTTTATTTCTCTCTATCCCCATTCAGTCTCTCATATAATTTATGCATTTTCTTCTTCTTCTTCTTCTTCTTCTTCCAAATTACAATGAACTTCTCACGGTATAGTTATATTGTTTTCTCCTATTTCTGAGTTAGGATTTCTTCCTTGATTTGAATTATTCAAAACATAATCCTCTTTAAATTGGAACTAATCCAATTCTAATTGAAAATTATTTCTTTTCAGCAAGTAAAGTTTCAATCCAAGTTGAATTAGTACTTTAAATTGAATTGTTTAATGCACATTTCATCATGCCGTTAGCCGAAACGAGACTAAATTATAGTACTGCTTCGTCAGGACTATCACTTCTCACTTAATTAATGCTTTTTAAAATTCGCCTCTTTCATTTTGTAATAAAAGCTAAACAAGTTTGAACACATGACTAAACATATTAATTTACATAATAATAACTCTAATGTAAGCTTATCGTAAACACTAGTTCTTGATGATGTGCATGTGCCAGTACATATATTTCTTAATCTCTCTTTTACCAATATGAAACACGACATACTTGTAATTTTATTATAATTCATCTCAAAAGAAATACTATATATCTTCAAATAATGAACTATTTTGTTTAATTACAAACTTCGAATATAATGCAGAAAAAAAAAGATTATCTATCACTTCCAATTCAGAAAATGACTCAGAAAAAGTACATCTGCTGAGCAAATTAAAAATTTGAAATTCACAAGCAAAAGCAGGTTTCTCACAATTGCAGTTATATATCTTAATTCCTTGAAAAAAAATTTAGCAACAGTACCAATGAGAAGATAATGACGTGCAATTAAGATCTCAAAGCAAACAAAAAATAAAATAAAATAAAAATTGAAACACAATTCAATTACTGATCAGATCACTCTTGAATCTCCTGGATGCCCGTCACCAAAAAATCACAAGTGCAGATCCAAACTCACATTATTCTCGGCAACACGGGCGCCGCCCGGTTCACACACTAACCTAGAAGAAGAGGAAGAAGAGACCAGCGGCGATGAAACCGGCGGCGAAAACACCGGTTGCACTGCAGGAGCAGGCCCGTGATCCCGCTGCACGAACGTCTGTGGGACCCGCCAGAGCGCGGGCAGAGGGCTGCCCGTGATAGGCTGCGACGGCGAGCCGAGTCCGTAGCGAGGCGGTGCGGTCGCGCTACTGCAGCCGGTGTAGTAGTACCGGTGCATGGAGGGAGTAGGAGGAGGGGAGTGGTGGAGGCGGTACTGGTAGTGGTGGTGGCTCGCGAGGGCCGACTGGAGGTGGGCCCTCTTGGCGTGCTGCCGCTCGCGCTTGTGGGCGTTCTGGTGGCCGCCGAGGGCTTGGGAGGTCGGGAAGTTGCGGCAGCAGTAGTGGCACTCGAACCTCCGGACGGAGTCCACAGTCGCGGCTGCGGTGGAATTGGTGGTGGAGGACTCTTTAGGGGAGGTGTTGGTGGCGGTGTCGTCGTGAGGGACGTCGATGCCAAAAAGGCGGATAGCCGCAGTGGCGCCGGCGGCGGAGGAGGAGGAGTTCTGTGGTGGTGGTCTGTTGAATGGAAGCTGAGAGAAGGATTCAACTGTCATGAAGTCGTGAGTAGTAGTAGACTCTGGCTTGCTCATTTTTTGGAAGTCAGAGGGTTCTATAATTAACTGAAAAAGGAAGAATATATAGATATATATATAAAACTCTTCTTATACTTGTAGGATCATTTTTTTTTTTTAATTTTGTTGAACTGAAAAGAATTGATGAAGGAATTTTGAGGATTTTGTTTTCCTCCCCTTCTCTAGCTTCACACTGGTTGGCTAGAGGATAAGTTAATACAAGAATAGTCAATGAGGGGAGTTGAGATTGCTAGATATGTGATATGAGACATAAATAGAGTTAAGAGAGGATGAAAGGAAAAAAGGAGCAAATTTGGTTGGTTTGAGGGAGAGAGTGGGGGCCAATGAAAGGAGAGGAGGGTGGACAAACTGAGGAGGACTGACAAGTGCAGCTGCTGCTTCTAATGAAGGGGGAGAGCTTTTTGGCTTCTCAAATAACAACCAAGTACTACTATCTCCAAACAAACCTCCATCACCTCACCATCTCTTTATCTTTATTTTCTTTTTCTTTTCTTTTTTTCCCCCCTTTACTTCCCTGGCTTTCATGTGCATGTGTAACTATCAGTCAAGAATGAAGATAAGCTAGGCCTCTCTCTCTCTCTCTCTCTCTCTCTCTCTCTCTCTCTCTGTATGTTTGTTTGGTGTCAGAACTCACTGATCAATTTCTTTATAGCTTGCTGCCTATATCTTTATATCTGTACCTGAAGAGGAGCCTGTTGCTCAGTGGTCATGTAATTGAGTTAAGTGATTAAAGATTGTACATGGTAACATGGGACTCGGAGGTTTTTAGGGTAAATTTCACAAAACCCCATGATTTGGGAGGGTTTTGCAGAAAACCCCGTAAATTTTATAAAAAAAAAATTCCTGAACTTTCAAAAATATACTTAACTCTTCTAAACTATTGAAAATTCTCATAAATCACATGAATGTTCTTCAATCGAATTTTTCATAGTAAATTGCGAGTTTTCATAATTCCAACCTATGGTTAGGATCGTTCATGAGATTTTTCAATAGTTCAAAGGAGTTTGTTGATAGAATTTTGAAAGTCATGAAAGCTTTGTGCACAACTCTCCAAGGTTTGGGGAGTTTTGTAAAAATTTATCCTTTTCTTCTCTACTACCAACTCTTTAAAAGCAGTAATTTAGTACTCTTCCAGTACTTTTTCTTCTTCTACCAAGGATTAATTCAATATATTTAATAGGAGTTCTTTTCAACATACCTTCTAAAGCTAAAAGGTTGTATTTTGATTATTTATCCTTCATGATGAACAACTATAAGTGTATTTTCCTAAAAGCATTACATTTGTACCTACATCTGTGTTGGCAGTGTCAGTGGTATTCTACTAAAACTTATATAGAACTTAGTGGATTACTAAAAAACTATTGCCAAAAAGATCTAGTGTATTATAGGCTAATTATGATGATTTGTTATATGATTTTTAGATGAATGATAATTTATTATTTAAATTTAGAAGAATGGTATGGAAAAATGTATATAAGCATGTAATGCATCAGCTAATTAATTTTTATCAGCACATATTATTATATTACTCTGACTTATATAACTCTTATTACATTTTAGATTGAATTCATGTAAGATCTGATAATTATTGACCTTTCTCTAAATAATGCACGTGCCATATTTCATTTATCTATAACTAGGGTTGGAAATGAACCAAATAATTAACAAATAGTTAGTTAATTATTAGATTAACTATTCCATCATATTCGATCCAAGAGTTCATTTAATACTAAACAAATAATATTTAGTATTTGAGTTCATTAACAAATAGAATTTAAATAGAAGCGGGGTATATTCGATTAGTTTGTTTATCAAATATTCATTTAAAATTTGATCACTTATAAATTATATCATTACACATATGATTTTATATTTTCAACCTACTTATATTTTCTTCTTAAGTTACGTATACTAATTTTGAGAAACTTAAAGAATCTTAAATTAGTTTTCCAATAAAATACTTGAATTAAATATATATACATCATAACTATAAAGAAATAATTTTCATTTATAAATTTAAATACTATTTAAAATTAAATTCTTTAGAAAAATGAATATACTTTGACATTCGATAAATATTCGTGAATATTCATGAATATTTATCAAATCACAGTATTCGAGTTCGAATTCGAAAAATTGCAGACACGGATATTTAAATTCGGGTTCGAATTCGAACAAATATAAATACGAACATCTCAGGATTCGATTTGATTCATTTGTTTACCACCCCTATCTATAACGTAAAGACCTAACACAGTGTGAAAGTAAAAACCTCGGAATCCACCAAGGGTTGTTCTCTGAATCCACAAAGAATGATCTTTGAATCCACGAAGAACTTTGAATCCACGAAGAAATATTAAAGAGGAATTTTATTGATAAAAATATATGCCTCTAGGGCTCATAAGACTCTGCTTAAATAGAAAATAAACAAGACTCCTACTATGACCCGAACTTTGTCAAAAATAGAATTAACAAAATTCTCCTTAAAAGACTCCCTATGATTAGGGAAGTAAATCGGTCAAATTTGGAATCAAACCGGATTTGCTTCCTAATCAAAACAGATACCTAAAATAGTATAAAAACTGACAAAAACTCTGATATCTCTCAATCCAGAGGGAATTTGGAAAAACAAACGGCAACAAACCGAACAATGATGGTTTGGTTGACTCCGTCTCGAAAAAATACGCGATTTACATATATAATTTGTCCAATTCCAACGTACGGTTTGAAATATACCTGGCTTCGGTAGAATTATTTTTCACTGGCCATACTACCCCGCTTATAAATATATCCATGAGTGTGTTCCACATCAAGACCATCCTTAAAAGTCAAAACCGAAGAATTTAATATTGAATTAATTCATGTGCCAGTTTAATCTTTGAGTGTACAAGGATGATAATGACACAGATAGAGATGTAAATTTATACTTTTTAAGCTTTACGTGAAACTAGTACTTTAAAAGGTAAACAGGTAAACTTTCACTTTTACAACATTAATTTTTATTACATATAGGATTTTCTCAATTTTCTTAATTTGGTAGGAATCCAGGCTTACTTTCAATGTGACACACAAACTAGATTTTTCATGTGCTATGAAAGGATTTTGACTCATGCAATTGGCTGGAAAGCTATTAATTGATTTCGACAGTTGGCGGGGGGCAGGTGTTCAATGCATCTAAAAATTATTGTTCTGCTCTAACCACCTTAAAAAGGACTTACATATCTCTATCCATTCTTTAAAGGGTTTACTTACTAATTTTAACCTGACATAATTCATAAACCAATATATGCAGTTTTCTCTTATATGGTAAGGTCTAGGTATATAAAGCTTTCTTTGCGTGTGGTTGCTCCAACCCACCCCTTGTTTAATTTGTTCCTCTTTGGCTTTATTTGACAGTAGAGATATAATTTCTCTTTATAAAACAAATTTTCTATACATTGGGACCATAGTAATTCATTTCATTATACCAATATAAATGTAATTATTTCATTCTTATTCGAACAATCATGATCTAAAAATGGATACTCTGTATATTCTGAATTTCCCTTTTAGAGGTCTCTAGTTATTTAGGACTCTTGGGTGTCAAAACACCCTTCCACC
Organism: Asparagus setaceus; assembly: GCA_012295165.1. Lineage (NCBI taxonomy): Eukaryota > Viridiplantae > Streptophyta > Magnoliopsida > Asparagales > Asparagaceae > Asparagus > Asparagus setaceus. Next base: position 10,544,472 of record CM022706.1, on the reverse strand, counting down.
TCTAATAGAACTATGAATTCTTTGAGGATCATTTGCAACCAGTGGCGGTAATTTTTAAAAATCTATTTTAAATTCATGATCAATAAGATTTTGTCTTGCAATATTGTTTTGATTTCATGTCAAAAGATCATTTCATGCCCATCCAAATTTCTGAAACATGGGTGAGGTTATAATTTTATGCCCTAACATTTGGAACCCCTATATTTGTTTTTTTTTTTTTTTGTTGAACTTCTCCTAAATAGTAATAGTCATTAAAGGATTGAGACTTTTGAAACTCTTCTAAAAAATTACCTACAGATCCTTTAAAAAATTTCCCATAACTCTCTCCTGCAAATACCCCGCCTTGTTGAACTCAATGGACCCGCCAGTGTTCTTCGTCAATGTTGAGGTTATTAACATGTGAGTAGAGTCTCACATTATATATGATAAAAAAGAGTGATGAGTTTAAATAAAAATTGGGGCCAGTACCTAGTAGCTATAACTTTTAGGTTAAAACTGGTTACTAACCTCTATTTAAAGTCCATCATTCGGATCTTCTGTAATTAGCCTCTTTTTAGAAAGAAAAAAAACACCATTATGAAAGCCTAATCTTATCATTTGAGATTGATATAAATGGTAAACTTTGGTGTAATTGGACCTCTCCATAATGATCTAATTGGTGAAGTTTGGGGTAATTGGACCTCTCCATAAAATGCTATATATCCTTAATTTAGCTTTAAGCTGAGGGGACCATATGCACGGATATATGTCTCGGACCAAGCCCTGCGGCTTAATGTGGCTAGCCTTGGGCTGGGTGCGTGTGATCTCCGACCGAGCCCTGATGACTTTAGCTGGCCGGTGCATGCTCAGTGCATGGCTCCACCATGCATGGCCCCCTCGCTACTCTTCAATTCATCAGGAGGTATGCACTCCTCGTGCCGTCGACTCGTCACCCTCTCGTATTTCCCTCCGCTGGTTTAATGGGACCCACTCTGTCGGATCTCTACCTTTGTACAGTACTCGTCTCCTTGTTGTTGTTCACTACCTTCGTCAGGCCAGAGCTTGTGTTGTGTTGTGGCTAGGATGAATCTGTATAAGATTTCAAATTATGGTGAGTTATAGTTTATAGATACTTTTTCATGTTGTACTGAGGAGCTTAATTAATTAATTAATGAAAAGGCCAACACTTTTTTTATTTGCGCTTAGACCCTCCCATGAGCAGAGTTATATTTCTGTCATTCAGTTTCATGGAGACACATCACATCATTATGTTGCATAACGTACGCTTTGCAGATAAACCTTCTATTTTAAGTGCGATAACTAGACTACTCTTTAACTTTAAAAAATTGATGACTAATCAAATGAAAATTTTCTCTCTTGAAATGTGAAGGTAGTTTATGAAAGATTAGCATTATTCTCTGTAGCATATATAGGTACAGATAGAGAAACTCTGATTTGGACATCGGAGGTCAAAATGCTAATAAAACAAAATTTTAGGAATGACAAGTGACAGTGTATCTGCAATTAGCTAAAAAAATACCATTAAGTTAAGCACCATCCCATAATCCCTAGATTTTTTTCCTTTATAGTGGCCGTTAAAAGCGTCTAGTGATCCTCTACGTTCATGGTTGTAGATAAACTCTACAATTCACCAATAATATCTCCTTACTCAGTGGACCCATGAATTATATTCTTTATCTAAATTATATTTTTTTTAAAAACTTTAAATCGTGAGGTCCATTGAAATAAACGAATAGTATTAGCCCACATAACTAATTGTAGGTATCCTCTACAAGTAAGATTATAGAGGATCCAGACTCGTTAAAACCAATGCCCACACAATTGGCGTGTCGTAGTCGCATGTCCCAATCTTTGGGAAATTGCATCTACTAACCATTGAAATGAACCTGAGAGGATAGGGAGATTCACAAGTTGAGGTTGAGACATAGACACCAGAGATATATTCAAGATGCAAAATACATTGAGGTGGATAGTTCTCCACTTGTTAACTCTCATTTCACTGTCAATACAGATGAGTATGGCTCTTAAAGGCTTGGGTTGTGTTCTCAAGATATGAGGAGATTATGTTGTCGGAAGATAAATCTCAATCTTAGGACCACACAAAAGCATCTCTCATCTCCCAAGTTGAAGTCACTTAAGAACTAAAGGAGGGGTTAGGGGGAGGGAGGGAGGGAGAGAGAGAGAGAGAGAGAGAGAGAGAGAAATAAAGTCAATTCACATGTGTTATCATTGGACAAAGAGAGTGGGGGTACCTTAAAGCTTGGAAAATGATTGAAACTTTCTTTTTATACTTTAGATTTATGTCATTATGTGGACTCAAACTATCTGGCTAGCCCTTTCATGAGGTCTTGTCTTACTTTGAACTTTCAAACTAAGTAGAATTTTCTCTCACATTTCTAGCCTCCTCTAAGGGTTAATGTTCACCTTTCCGGCAATTTCGGAAGATTCTTCTTGTTGATTGGATGAATATAATTTTTTAATATATATAAAGGGTTTTGGATCCAATTCTACAACATATAACGGACCTAAATTTAATGGAACATTATCTTACAAACAAAAGGATAACAAACCAAACTTTTGATAATAAAGAAACTACTTGTTGTTAATATATATCATGGAATCAAAATTCACACATTAAATCATATACATATTTGGGCACTTCTAAGAAGAAAAACTTGATTTGTTGAACATACAGCAAAAGAATAACATACACATATACATACACATACGAACTCATATAAGCGCACATAAATGAAGCTAAGAATTTTATTGCAAGTGGCGAAGAAAATAATGGCATCATGACCTCAGAATGGTTCCTTTATCCACAAGGAAGGAAAAGAGGGGACTTTAAGGAATATAAGTTATCTAAAATAAAGTGGAAATATTCTTCCTTTCGATGTATAGCATTCTTCAACTATCAATGAATCCTTGCAGCAGAACTTGAAATTAAGATTGCAACTAAAGATATAGACATAAAATCGTGATGTGTTCTTACCATACATGTACTTTGTTTCTTGACTGGTTTTACTTTTTAAATTCTAAAACTAATAGTTAGTAGGACAACAAGTGAGGGGGAAAAGATATAGGTGAGAGCTTTATTAATACACACATCGATCTTAACTCTTAAGGCTTCAGATTCAAAAAGTATGTTTACTACCAACATATTCACATAAATTTTGAAAAATGCTCACATATGGTACACAAGAGGGGGAGGAGTTGACATGATACATCACTGAGAAAAAGGACTACTTTTGTTGGTACAATCATGGACCACTCATAAACTCATCACCATATTACTTCCTTTAGAAAATACCAAGACGATAATATTTACCCTGATTTTTTTTATTACCAATTATCATCAGAATAGGAACTCAGAAGTATATATCCAACAAAAATGGTCAGGTTTCTTTTCTGAGCAACTCCTATAACTCTTTAGAGTAACTCAAAAAATGTTCTCTCTGAAGTTGCCTCAGTGGCTTTACTTTATAAAACCAATCCTTTGTTCACCATGACAAGTGGTCCAAACTCAAAAAATTCTATAAATGCTGTTTTCTGAACTCTCCTGCAGGATCTGAAATGGATCCAATAAAGTTTTCAGAGCAATTTATGTACAATTCCTCTCTTTGTGGAAAATTTCCAATTTTCAATGTGTGAACCAAATTAGTAACATTCTCAATAAATTCGGCGCCAACTATAGCTGAGAATTAAAAGTATTTCCTCCAACTGTTTTTTTTAGCCGATGTTGAGTCTCATTCATTAGTCAATTTATAGAAGTCCTTTGTTCTCCCTATATTCAGAGTTTCTTCCTAATTAGTTATGGAAGAAGTAGTTAACAGTGAAGCAAGGTGATGCTTTCATGGGGCCATCATTTTTTATGGTTTGAATAAGTCCACAGCTTTGAGACATTATGAGATGGCCTTATACTAGGTTGCAATAGAGACACGATACCCTTGGGATTGCCACAACTCATTATTAATGGATGGAGATATTCTAGTGAACATAGACTGGATATAGTTATCCATTTTATGTGATTAACAAGATGTCACTTCATTGTTGTCCTTTTGTATCTCATGGGTTAACGCAGCGAAAACCTACCCATAGATCGGTGATAAAAGGAATCAAAAGTTAAAAAGAAATAATCAGAGAGGCACAAAAAATTAACGATGTTCAGTAGTCAATGTGATTATCTATAGCCTCGAAGTACAATCAGATCAAGATTTCATTACTGGTGAGTAAAGGGTTACAATCAATTTCTCAAACCCTAACATCACATCCCTTCGTTTCTATTTTTCTGTCAATTGTTGTTTTTCGCAGGGTTCGAATTTTAGGTCCTGATAGTATATATTATTCATGCAAATCAGACTCCACAAACGTAATGATAGTATAATTTTTTTTATAAATTCAGATTAGGAAAGTGAAAGATAAGGAAGTGCAGGATAACAAACAGATTTAGATGTTAAATAATTGAGTACGTCAAACATATATGTTTCGCTATATTAATGTTGTTAATAAATGTTCCGGCGTATATTTGGTCGTCTAGGAAATTAGAGTATATTGAATAAAGCGAGATAAGCTCCTCTTCACTATGAAACATAGCATCTCTTAACTTATAAGTTGAGATGCATCTCTAATCCAAAGTTAGTAGTCACATTCCAGTCACATTCCTTCACGATTCCTACAAGTAGGAGGTCCTTATCAAAACTTCAAATAACAAGAGCATGATATAAAACTACCATGTACAAGTTGCAAAGATTAAAATTAAAAAAGGAGAAAAGACCGAAAAAGGAACAATAATTAAATTGTGTAGAAAGTTGTTGGCAATATAGAGAACAAGAAAATGGCTACATTCGAAAAACTATATAAGCACATTATTAGTTGCTATTCAAAGTAAAATGCTCATAAAATCTTCAATTAATTCCAGTACCATCTTGTCTAAATAACAATATTACTATTTTTCGATGCATCAATCTACCAACCGCGTATGAGGACCACAAGCGTCCATGTAAACATTGGACCACATTAACGTCAATACTTGAGCTATAGAACTTAAGGGATTTCCCATCATGATATGAGTTTTGAGAAGGGCCAACTCCTAATTAAAGCCACAATTGATGAGTAAAAGGCTTTGTTGATGTTACTATCTCCATCAATTCCTTGCCTTTTGACAGCTAGCACTGAAGACATGCAACTGCAGTGCTGGGGCTGGACTTGGTCCTGAAGGGAAGCACATTATTTACTTTGTTATTGGGACCATATATAGCTAGATTCATCAACAATGAAGTACTGTATTGATTATTGGTGGCCTTCGGTTTATTGCTTGTTCTAAATTTTGATATTATATCTACCAATCTGAGAAGTTTACCTTATGTGGCGATATGGGGGTTTAAAACTTTGGTTAATGGTTTTGAGAAATATGACTCAAGACTAGGAAAGTGTGCTTTCTGATTTTGGGTTTTTTTCTAATTAGTGTTAGTTTAATTAATATTGGAATTGTTTGTAATTTGCAATGGAAAGATTATAAGGCTGTGTTTGACAAAACCCTCTTAACCTCATTAAAGTCTATGACTAGGTTAGGTGAGTAGGGGACGGATTAATCCTAGCTAACCCGGTTCGAGGAATAAACTAAAAAATTAGGGACGATCATATTTTTTCCATACAGAATTCAAGTCCTTAACCAAGTTTAAGGAGGAGTTGCCGAGCACGTCCTAAGGGTTAGTGTTATGTTTCTCTCGTAATCTTGGCATCAAGTTTTGCACTTGTAAGCTATATATCAAATCAGATCTCTTACCCAAGTAATTTGCTTAAATTCCTTATTAAATTACTTTATTTTTAGAGAAACCTTATTAAATTATTTGGTACTTGTTTATCACAAATGTGGCTAGAGGTACAAGTCAATTAATGTTGGATTAGATTGCTCTATTAAACCTGACCTTATATTATATTGTCTAAAATAAGGCACCCAGATTAATTAACCCAGACGCACATGCAGCAGAGCATTGATTTTTTTTCTCCCCTTCTTAGGAATATATTTTTTTAGAGAATCTGTCCAACCTTGCCTGCCCTTGAGTCCTGGCCATACAAAATTCTACATTGCTCTAGATTATAATTGTTGTGTCATAAAAGTAAGCAAGTGTTAATCATATTTAACTGATTGACACGTGTCTCAAGCAGACCGCACCCCAACTCGACTTAGACAGGTCAAGAAAGGAGGCATGATTCCCTTCACGCCAGGCTGAGACAGACGTCCCTTCCAGCCAGGCGAAGACCGAGTCGTCCCTTCTCGCCCGGTAGAGTCGACCCTTCTCGCCCGGTAGAGTCGTCCCTTCTCGCCCGGTAGAGTCGACCCTTCTCGCCCGGTAGAGTCGTCCCTTCTCGCCCGGTAGAGTCGACCCTTCTCGCCCGGTAGAGTCGACCCTTCTCGCCCGGTAGAGTCGTCCCTTCTCGCCCGGTAGAGTCGACCCTTCTCGCCCGGTAGAGTCGTCCCTTCTCGCCCGGTAGAGTCGTCCCTTCTCCCCAAGCCGGGTTGAGAACTCTCGAGGCCGACTAAAAATGCGGTACTTCTCGCCCTTCTCGCCCGGTAGAGTCGTCCCTTCTCGCCCGGTAGAGTCGTCCCTTCTCGCCCGGTAGAGTCGTCCCTTCTCGCCAGGCCGAGTCGACCCTTCTAGCCAGGCCAAGTCGCCCTTCTCGCCAGGCCGAGTCGACCCTCCTCGCCAGAAGTCATCCCTCCTTGTCAAGAGTCGTTCTCCCCAGACCGGGTCAAGAACTCTCAAGACCGACTAAAAAGGCGGTGTAGGCGTTAAAAATTGCTTATCGCATCTCGAACAAGACTCGTGAACGGTGGGTTGACAACCGACGATCCATCCGACGGCTACGGTCGAACGCCCCGACGACGGATTACGCAAAACGAATAAAGCGAGTCGACGAACGCATGAAGTGAGTCGGAGGCGACGAAGCAAAACGACGTGTCATGGAGAAGACCCGACGACAAGCTCAGCGAGTTGACTAAACTCAAGCGTCGACGGCGGAATCAACCGTACCAGTCCGTCGATGCAAGCGAGCGTTTGAGCCGAAAGTTGATCGTGCAGGACTCAAACACAGCGGCATCAGGAATAAAACTAAGCGGGAGAGCCGAAGAGTCGGAAGCGGCGAAAGTCGGCGGAAAGCGGCGAGGAGCGGCGGGCAGCCAGACGGCGGCACCTCGACAAGTGGCCAAGGTGGCTCGGCCACTTTGGCGAGCCACCGGCCAACGGCGGTGCCTCGGCCAAGTGGTAGGAGGCTCGACACTTTGGTAGAGCCACCGCCAACTTGGCCGAGGCGCCGACAATGGTAGAAACCCAGGGGCGGCTTTATCCCATTGTATAAATAGGGGGTCTTGTTGATTGGGGGCTTGGTGGATTTTGGAGGATTTGGCTCTTGGATTTGGGGATTTGGGATTTTTAAAGAATTCTCACGAGATCCACAAGCTCAGCGTTCAAAGCGCCGTGAGCACAAGTCCGTCGACGTCGGATCCACAAATCGGTGCTGAATTGGGTCGAACTCTGGATACCCTCTAGGTTAAGCCGTCTTAATCTTAGGGATAGCGTTGTGATTTCTCCTAGTAGATCTCACCGCTCATCCTCTCTCCTTCGTGTGTGATCCCATGACGATCCTCTCCTTCGTGAGTGTGATCCCTCGAGCTTTGTTTCCTTCGTGGCGAGCCCTTCGTCTGTAGTTCGAACCCGGGTTTATACCGGGATCGAATTGCGCGGTGGTCCACAGACGAATAAAAGTCCAAACACGGCGAAGAACCCATAGCGAGGATCCCGTATAATAGAGATCCGAGCATTTGTTCAGAAAAAAGTTGTAATTTTCGTTTTCATTATGCGCCTAAAATAAAAGGCATTTTCTTTTGAATTTTGTTGTAGGCCAGCGGGTGTAAACGGATTCAACCACAATGAATAACAAGTCAACTTTCCCGCAACAAGCCGGCGACCACGTGGAGCCAACGGCTCAACAAAGAAGCGCGTGTCAGAACCAGCGGATCCCATCCCGGTCATCGAGGAGGTCGAGTTGAATTCGACCAAAAGAAGTATGAGGAATACCTCCTCCTCGCCCGCATCCGCCTTCCAGAAGTCCGGGATGGTCTCCGCACAAGGAAGACCCAATCGGCCTCGAATCGCGAGGCGAAAATCCACCACCACCGCCGTCAAAACTACAGGCTACGATGGTTCCCGCCCTAACAACGGCTAAATCATCGAACCCTTATCTTTGCAGGGGGTCGATTCCGCCAATGGCGTCGTGACTCTCTCCAAGAGAGCCCGCCGAGGCGACGCCACCGGGCGAAACAACTAGCCCAGCGAAAGAATCAATGGATGGGGTCCGCTATGAGGCGGATCTAGGATCTAAGCCGACTCGAGGTCAAGTTCGAGATCGTGAGCCGAATCCTACGTGGCGACAAATGAATGGGTCCGAGTCAAAGCGGAACCGTTCTACGCCAGAGCGTATCCGGAAGCGCCAAAGCTCCTCAGCAAGCGCTGGCTTTGGTGCAACAAGCCCGCGAAGTTGAAGAAGGAGGTGGCCAAAAGTCGTCAACAAATCGGTTAGTTTGGAAACCCAAGTCCGTCGAAGCTTCAACTCCAACGAACAAAGATTCAAGCCTAGCTCGCCAACAGCCAACTCCGCTCCCTGCTCAAATCAGAAATTGTGACGCCGGTTACCTCCGACATCTGCATTCAACTTCCTCGGCGGTTAACTTCGCCACACGGCCAGGCTACCGTCAAGGATCGCCTGGTCCGCTAAAGGAATCCGGTCACTCGACATGTGGGTCGTATCGCAAAGACAAGAGGAATCCCGCTGCTGTCCACCGGGCTTCAAATCGAAGTCCGAGCCCGGCGAAGATTCACACTCAAAGCGCGGCGTCATGGGCGTCACTTATGAAAGGCCTATTTGTTCTCAGAAGGAGACGCTCTCATCTGACGATGACAACGTTATACCTGAGAAGTCGTGCCAACATACGATAAGTTGCTCCGGTATTCATGCCGACGAGTTGTACTATCGTGCTGGGGGTACGAGTAAATCCCGAAGAGGAACGCCAATCAAACATGCCCCGCTTATGCTCGAACCGATCAAGGCGTGATCGAGTAAATCTGCGCTTAAACGACTCGAAAAGGCGCCGGTCTTTGATAGGCTCGCGACGAATGCCCGAACCCAAGTCAAGACGCCCGCAAGAAAAGAGGGCTCGTGCATGAATTGCCGAGTGTTACCATCAACATGACCAAGAGAGGGACGTCGCCACGCGTCGCTTCGGCATCGCAACGAATGACTCGATTAAGGTCCCGACCGCGATCTACCCATTATCGCGAAGATGGGATTACCCCGATGATGAAGTGTCGGATGCCGGCCCGCGATGGCTTCCGATAATACAATTTCCAAAGATAGGACAACCTCGCGAGGCGCTCATGATCGCCATGAACAAGTGTCCCGATGCTTGAAGAGGCCCTAACCAAGCAAAGGGACAACTTTAAGCTTGAAATGGAACCGCCATGCAGCCAGATGAGAGCAATGCATGACCAACGATCCACGCAATAATGAACCGCCAAGGCGAGCCAAGTCGTCGCAATAATGTCAACTTAACGTATAGCATGACACGGACAGCAGAAGGAGGTCAAACGATGATCGTGGTCGCTTCAAAAACGCTAGCGATAACACCGTCGTTCCTCCCAAGTTTACCCGAACGGAGACGAGGGAAAATGAGAAAATAAAAGACCTCGAGAGAAAAATCAATACTTTGATTTCCGCCAAGAGGTAAAGAAGACGGTATACCATGTCCCACCGAGGGAGTGGGAATCAATCCGTATCCGACAAAATTCAACCCCATCAATTTTAATCGCTTGACTGAAAGGATCACCCACTCAAGACTTGATCTACTTCAAGTCTCATCTAGGTGTTATATCCGACGAGCCCTTGATGGTTCGGTCATTCGTTGGCACCCTTCGTGGAGCCGCCGATTGGTACCGGCCTCAAACCGTAGGAGCTAATAGCCGGATGATATGGAGGCCATGTTTCTCACCAATTTCTTCGACGATGACACCGAGGTATCCATCGGTCTTTGTTGGACGAGAAACGCAGAAGACGGAAACAAAGTGGATAACTTCGCCAAGAGGTTCGTAAATAATGAATTGCCGAGTGTTACCATCAACATGACCGTGAGAGGGCGTCGTCACGTCGTTCGAGCATCGCAAGCGAATGACTTCGATTGCGGTCGGGTTAGACGACCCAATTATCGCAAGATCTGAAGGATTACCCTCGATGATGAAGTGTCGGATGCGGCTCATGATGGCTTCCGATAATACAATTCCGGCATAGGACAACCTCGCGGCGTTCATGATCGGTATGGAACAAGTGTCGGATGCTTGAAGAGGCCCTAACCAAGCAAAGGGACAACTTTAAGCTTGAAATGGAACCGCCATGCGCAGATGAGAGCAATGCATGACCATGAGATCCGCAATAATGAACCGCCAAGGCGAGCCAAGTCGTCGCAATAATGTCAACAACGGATAGCGACCGCGGACGAGAGAAGGGCGTAGATGATCGTCTTCGCCCAAAGCTTAGCGATAACACCGTCGTTCCTCCCAAGTTTACGAGCGGAGCGTAGGGAAAATGAGAAAATAAAAGACCTCGAGAGAAAAATCAATACTTTGATTTCGGCTCAAGAAGGTAAAAAGAAAACCATACCAGAGGTGGGGAATCAATCCGTATCCGACAAAATTCAACCCCATCAATTTTACACGTTTGTGGAAAGGATCACCCACTCAGACTTGATCTACTTCAAGTCTCATCTAGGTGTTATATCCGACGAGCCCTTGATGGTTCGGTCATTCGTTGACACCATTGTTTGCCTTGATTGGTACGCCGTCTCAAACCGGAGGCGTTAATAGGGATGATATGGAGGCCATGTTTCTCACCAATTTCTTCGACGATGACACCGAGGTATCCATGGTCTTTGTTGGACGAGCGAAAGACGAGAAAGCAGTGGATAACCGTCAAGAGGTTGAAATAAGGCAATGAATTAGAGATGGATAATATGAGGAGAAGTTCATTCTCAAACTTGTCATAGCAACTGTCATTGGGCGTGTTGGAAGCAATGGGAACTACACCGTCCGAGACACGGAAAGATTTAAGGATCGTGGAGAGCAAGCCGAAGCCATTCTCGAGAAGGAAGAAAGCGGAGAGAGGCCAGCCTATGGTGAATGCTCACAAGCGAACTTTGTCCCGTGGCAAAGGTAAAGCGCCAAAGAAAGTCTCAGACGCTAATCAAACGCTCGAACGCGCAACCACAACAACAATGCGAACAACGGCGCCACGCAATCGCAACCTCAATGGCGCCAACAAACTCGAATCGAAACCATCCGTTCAAGGTTTCCCAAGACTTACTCGTTCAGGGCGAGGAAGTTCGCATCTTCAAATACCTTCCGAAAACAACAAAATCCAGTTGCCCCAATTGTAAACCAAGAGGAGGCGAACAAGGTTACAGATCCTAAGTATCGTGGCTTACCACAGTATGACACCATCCTACAAAGTTACGCTACCATCTCAAGGACAAGATTCGGGCCTTGATCGATGTTGGAGTCATTACTCCAAAACCCTCTAAAGAGAAGAAGGTGGGAGCAAATATAGTCTCTATAAGCTTCGGACAGCCTTCTCGATTGGTTCCAACCGCTTGGGCAGAAGGTAGGAATGAAGATGGTGAATGAAGATCCTCACCGCAACGGAGAAGGCTCGACTGCACCCTACGCAGAAACGGAGAAATCCTTTGGGTCCACCCTGACTTGCTGGAAGACGATCAGTGGACTACATCCTCGCCCAAAAGGAAGTCTAAAGGAAAAAGCAAACTATGCCATTCCGCACTCGAGGGAGATGACGAATGTGTGGTAACATTCCCAACGTCCGGCGGGGAACCTGAAGCCCACGCCACCAAGAGCGGACACGAGTACAAATATAAGTGGAAGTCCCCGACCTAATGCCAAGACGCCGCCGGAATCGGGGTGCCCGACTTCACTCGCGACCGAGAAGGCGCAATGCAGTGGTCGCTAAGGAAGGCAAAGAGCACCGCAGAAGTTCGCCCCGGGCACCCGATTCAATCGCCTGACAGGAGGGATAGACCGAACATCGAACTCTCCATACCGCTTTGATGTCATGGCCCAATTGGCAAACATCCGGCTAGAATAACTCTCTACGAAGGTTCGATTGTCAAAGGAAACCCGAAGCTCTACAAGAAGCTCTCGCCTCTCGAGGTCTTTCTCACCCGGATTAAACCGAGTCCGTAAGAATTCACAACAATGCAACTTGGCAACCAAGCACTTCCCTGCATTACTTTTACAAAGGAGGATATGCGACGAGGGATTCCAAGCACGATAGATCCTGTACTTCACAGGTATATCGCTCTAGCGGTTAACCGGATCCAAGTCGATCCGGTCCATTGCCACATCATGCCCCTCATGTATCACCTTGGAATCCTCGCGCAGTTGCATCAACAGCACAATGATCTATGGATTTAACACCGGTCTCGCCACTTGGTAAAATCCTAAAGTGCCAAATGGGGATCTAAACCGGTCACCGCTATGTGATTGACGCGCAGACTTCCTATAACTTATTGTCGACCTTGGATCCACGGTAGCGTTATAGTCCCATCTACTCTTCATCGTCTCAAATATGTAGACACCTAATAATGAGGTCAAGACGGTGGTCGCGACAAAAGTACCGCTTAAGTGGAGAATTATTTCACTCGATTCTCTCCTCTACTGAATGAGTCCAAATCAATCATCTACCAAGGCACCGATACAGCGTGAAGAAGTTGACACCGGTTTGCTTGATTATAGTGGTGGTTTTGTTTTAAATGACATTGTACCCCTTGTAATCAATCTTGACGATGAAGAATCGTCCGATGAACATTGTAATTAAATTGCCGATGAATCAATAAATGACGATTTAGAGTACCCTTTGTCTTTGAATGATGTAATGACAGTTTATACAACGATCCGAGTTGCACCTGCCAACTCTCATCTTGCTTTACACAAAAGCAGTTCCGACTCCTTTGGGACAAGACTCGCCATCCCACGAAGATCGAGTAATGAAAAGACTTGGTTTACGTGAAAGGAGATGCGCCAAGCATCAATCATTTCTTAGAAAGCGATGAAGAGCGACAATGGACCTATCCTCCACACATTTAGATATAGTCCAAACACGGGTATCATGAAGAAGGGGTACGACTTGACACAAGGAGAAGGTCTATGTTTCTGGGCGATCCTCGAGTCCCTCCTAAGCGGCATATGTCCCAAGAGGGAAGCCGATAACTACTATGCATTTAGAAGGGGATTGGGATATGAATCCTCCTCGAAGATGAATGCTCGTGGTGATTGATAATAATCCATGAGGGAGACCATTCGGCCCGATTCTTCATTGGGATTCGGACGTTCTGAGAAGCTTTCAAGGCTTTGATGTCAAATATGGCTACTGCCGACCTCGCTACTATTGAGGGTGATGAAGATATGCCAACATGGGAAGACCCATGGATCCATCAACTCAGAGCGCTGGGATAGATTCAACAAAGAGAACCCCCACTAAGGACGCAGGTAGTCCAGTTAATATGGGTGATGAGGAGCATCCTAAGCTCATAAACATCAGCAATACTCTTCCCTGAGAAGGAAGAGTTGATCGCCCAATCGTGAGTATATCGATGTATTCGCTGAGCTACGAGGACATGCCGACTTCTAATGTGGCGACACATCGCCAACATCAAGATGGATGTCAAACTCGCAAGCAACCGAGACGGTTTCATCCACAAATCTTGCGTGCAATCGCCGACGGCGAAAGAAAAACTTATAGAATCGGATTCATTATGGAAATTCAACATCCGATTGTGGCTAATATAGTCCCGGCCACGAAGAAGAATGGTCGATGAACATTGTAATTGGCATTGCCATGAATCAATAAATGACGATTTAGAGTACCCTTTGTCTTTGAATGATGTAATGACAGTTTATACAACGATCCGAGTTGCACTGCCAACTCGGCCATCTTGCTTTACACAAAAGCAGCCCAGACTCCTTTGGGACAAAGATCGCCATCCCACTAAGATCGAGTAATGAAAAGACTTGGTTTACGGTAAAGGAGATGTGCTCCAGATCAATCATTTCTTAGAAAGCGATGAAGAGCGACAATGGACCTATCCTCCACACATTTAGATATAGTCCGTAAACACGGGTATCATGAAGAAGTGGGGTACGACTCATGAAGGAGAAGGTCTATGTTTCTGCGAGGTCCTCAGTCCCTCCTAAGCGGCATATGTCCCAAGAGGGAAGCCGATAACTACTATGCATTTAGAAGGGGATTGGGATATGAATCCTCCTCGAAGATGAATGCTCGTGGTCGATTGATAATAATCCACCCGATGAGGGAGACGGACATTCGGCCTGATTCTTCTGGCTTGATTCCCACTTCTGAGAAGCTTTCAAGGCTTTGATGTCAAATATGGCTACTTGGCCGACCGCTACTATTGAGGGTGATGAAGATATGCCAACATGGGAAGACCCATGGATCCATCAACTCGAGAGCGGTTTGGGGATAGATTCAACAAAGAGAACCCCCACTAAGGACCGAGGTAGTCCGTGTTAATATGGGTGATGAGGAGCATCCTAAGCTCATAAACATCAGCAATACTCTTCCCTCGCAAGAGAAGGAAGAGTTGATCGCCCTAATCAGGGAGTATATCGATGTATTCGCTTGGAGCTACGAGGACATGCCAGACTCTCACCTAATGTGGCACACATCACCAACATCAAGATGGATGTCAAACTCCGCTGCCAACCAAGAAGATCGGTTTCCCACAAATCTTGCAGGCAATCGTCGACGAAGTGAAGAAACTTATAGAATCGGGATTCATTATGGAAATTCAACATCCAGATTGGGTGGCGAATATAGTCCCGGTCACGAAGAAGAATGGTTCGATCAGGATCTGTGTCGACTACAGAGATCTGAACGCTGCTTGCCCAAAAGACGACTTCCCTCTTCCAATCACCGATGTCATAGTCGACAATACGTGTGGATTTGAAAGAATGTCGTTCATGGATGGTTTCTCGGGGTATAATCAAATCAAGATGCACCCCGATGACGCCAAACACACACGTCGTAACATCGGTATTTTTGCTACACGGTCATGCCATTCGGCTTAAAGAACGCCAAGCAACATACCAACGAGCAATGACCGAGATTTTCCAAGATCATCTCCGGAAAACGTAATGCTTCACGCGACTTAGTCATAAAAGCCGGGATGAGGAGATCACATTAAAGATCTTAGAATGGTATTCGAGCTCATGCGCGACTCAGCCTAAAGATGAATCCCGCCAAATCCTTCCTGTCCAGGGCAAGTTCTCGGTTTTGTCGCCACCGACAAAGGAATCCACGTTGATCCCGACAAAGTGAAGGCAATTCAAGAATTGCAACCTCCGAAATCCGAGAGAACTTGGGGTTATAAGGGCGATCGGCATACATCCGACGGTTCATATCGAACCTATCCTGAAGTGCCAACCATTCTCTAAGTTGAACAAGAAGGGCGTGTCGTTTATTTGGGACGACGATGTCGAAAGCCGCTTGAAGAGATCAAATCGTGATCTCGCTAAACCTCGTTTGTTGCACCGCAATGGAAAACCGCTCTCGATCGCCGCAGCGGATCACTGAGCCGCCTTTACTCGCATAGACGACCGCCGTCAATAACAGCAAAGTATTACCCGAGCCAAACATTGGTGCGGCCGAAGTCTCGATACCAATGGTCGGTGAAGCGGCCTTGCACTAGTGTTCGCGATTCGTAAAATGCGGCACTATTTAGTCCGACAGATGATTTATATTATCTCTAACGTGAACCGTCCGAATATTTATGACTCACCGGCCTCAATGAGTTGGCGCTGGCGAAATGGGCCTTGCTCTTGTCCCAATATGATTTGCACTTCAAACAACAAAAGTCGGTCAAAGGACAAGCGATTTATGATCTCTTGGTCGCGCTAACCCACAACGACGCAGTGGAGCTATATGATGATCTCCTGATGAAGTTCGTGAAGTCAACACTACATCGCACCAACAAATATGGCAATTGTATTTTGACGGAGCTTCTCGCCACTAATGTGGCAAGTACCCCGGATGTTCTAAAATCTCCACTGAGTCGAGTTGTTTGATTTCCGGAATCATGTCATGCCCCGCGGCTTATTCACTCACCAACCTTGCTCCAATAACGAGTCAATACAACGCTGCTATTTATCGGACTTAGCTTCGCCAGGAGCCGGGGTCAATATCTCGAAGCATACCTAATATTCACAACGATAGTCGCGATCCGCGAGACTATGAAGTCGAATCCGAGATCTAATTCCTTATCATCGTAGCAATCGAATGCGCATCGCTCAAGAGTTCTTCATCGAATATATTCCACGCCCAAACGCCACGCGATGCATCCGGGCGTTAAGTGGTCGTTAGCACAACCTCCGACCAACAATTAGTTACGGCCGACTCACCAGCTCTTCGCACAATATATGATGGGGTACAAGAAGACAAAGGGATAGTTACCAAAGAGGTAAATGCAACCCAAACCAAGTTGGAGCCCCAGATTGGCGCTTATCATCGACATTTATATCTCGGTAAGACGGAAAGAGAGAGAGTCAATCCCCAAGAGCTCCAAGATTCTTTTACTAACACGTAAACCCGATGCTATATCGCCGGGTATGATGGTCTTTACTCCGGCGCCTTCTCAACAAAGAGGCGTAAGAGGTCCTTCGAAGCACACGAAGGTATGTGGTGCACACCACCGTCCCAAACTCTACGATCAATTAGGAGAATGGGCTACTTTTGGCCCACGATGATTAATGACGCAATGAAGCACGAAATGCCACGTCAAATTCACGCCAATTACATGCATCACCGGAGCGCTTGCATCCTTCGCCACATCCGCCATTTGAGACATGGGGAATGGACGCTTGTAGGTCCCATTTTTCCTCCGGCCGGCTAAAGGAGATCGGTTTATTCTAGCGATCACCGACTACTTCTCCGTGGTCAAGCAATCCTCTAAAAGAGGTCAAGGCAAGTACCGCCATCAAGTTTATCAAACACCATGTCATCTATCGACATGGTGTCCCGAGACGGATCGTGCATGACAACGGTCCCCATTTATCGCCAATTCCTTCATCGTTTTGCAAAAGTTCAAGATACAAGATGTCTCGCCGACGTTTATAATCCAAAGAAGAAATGGATTAGTCGAGGCGTTCAACAAGACGATTATCAAGATTTTGTCGAAGCTTGTGAAGAATAACAAGCTAGACGGGACGATAAACTCTGAGAAGCACTCGGGCATATCGCGCACAATCAGACGACGCCAACAGAGCTACCCCGCACTCTCCGGGTCTACGTGTGAAGCAATTCTCCGCTGGAAATCCAGATTCGCCACCGCCGCCTCTTGCAAATGTAGATGACGACCAAGAACAACATCAAAACGCCTCAAGAGCTCGAGATGTTGGATGAAAGCTGGAGGCTCAACAATGCATTGAGTTCTATCAAGCTAGGATGTCGAGGGCTTTCAACAAGAAAGTTCGCAGAGAACCTTTAAGGAGGGAGATTCGCCTCGCCGCCGACGGCCGATAATTCTCAACTCCAAAAGAAAGGTAAATTCGAACCCAATAGGAAGGACCGCTTATAATAGACACGCCTATTCAACGGTGCATATCGCCTTATCAATGAATGGCCACCGCACTAATGCCGATAAACCGAAGTTTCAAAAAGTATTATCCTTAGTACATTCAGATAACCCGCTTTGATGGGAAGTTCCTCGAGAATATCTCACTCATTTTCATGAGGATAACCCTAAGTTATTTTTTTCCTCCAAAATTCTCTCACCATCAAATTCATTGACGGTGGCCCACTAAAAATCTCCCCGCCCAACCACCAAGAAAATCCCCTCGACCTTCCACTAACGAGAGGTCCACTTTCATATTCTCGTTAGCAATCCTATAAAAGCAAAAGCTATCCGCACTTTCCAAGATTCTCGAGGAGACCCCACTTTAGTTTCTCATTGGGAAATAGAATACATTCTTCCTTTCCCACATTCACCTGAGATAGGACACATCCTTCCTCTTCAAGCAAGAGATAGAATACATTCTTCCTCTCTGTCTCGGATTTCTGAGTGGAGATCCCACTCTTAGTCTCATCTTTCAAGATTCTCAAAATGGAGATCCCATTTTTAGTCTCTCTCACCGGAAACAGGACAAAAACTTCCTTTCCAATATCCCGAGATAGGAGACAAGATCCTCCTTCCTCTCCATTAATAAGAGATAGGATACAAAACCTTCCTCTCTTATTTCAATTGATGAATTTTCTGAGATAGGATACAAAACCTTCCTCTCCATTAATAAGAGATAGGATACAAAACCTTCCTCTCTTGTTCATCCCTTACTCGGAGATAGGAGACAAGATCCTCCTTCCTCCACCTTCGAAATGAATACATTCTTCCTTTCCCACCTCAATCAATCTTTCCTCCTGTCACCTCCCCACAAAAGAAGCACCAAGGTTCATCTGGGGCATTTTATCCCGAAGCCTAAGAAGGGATAAAGCCAACGCCTCACACGCGTTGCCGGTTTAGTCTTTCTCCGATTGAAGAAGACACCAGAGTTTGATTCTGGGGTATTTCATCCCGAAGCCTAAGAAGGGATGAGCCTACGCGTCACACGCGTTGCCGGTTAGTCTTTCCCCGTGAAAAAAGACGAAGCCTACGTATTCAACATCGTAGCATTAAGTCTAAGAGAGTCTCATTCTTTTAGCACAACGTCACGTGCGGAACGGATTCAGATAATCCGCACACTAGCCCAATTCAAACGGTAATTGGTAAAGGCTTATCAAACCCGCTGAGGGTCGGGTTGGCTAATAACTCTAAAGCCGACGCCAACACGCTCCGCCGGGTTTAGTCTTTTTCCGATTGAAGAAGACACCGAGTTCGATTCGGGTATTTTATCCCAAGCCTAAGAAGGGATAAAGCCAACGCCACACGCGTTTGGGTTAGTTTTTCCGATTGAAGAAGACACCGAGTTTGATTCTAGGGTATTTCATCCCAAGCCTAAGAAGGGATGAGTCTCACAACACGCTGCTGTCGGGTGGTCTCTTGCCCGTAAAGAGTACCAAGTCTATGTATTCAATATCATAGCAACAAGTCTAAGAGAGTCTCATTCTTTTAGCACAACGCCACGCGCGGAACGGATGTGATAATCCGACACTAGCCCAATTCAAACGGTAATTGGTAAAGGCTTATCAAACCCGCTGAGGGTCGGGTTGGCTAATAACCTAAAGCCGACGCTTAACACGCTGCCGCCGTTTAGTCTTTCTCCGATTGAAGAAGACACCGAGAGTTCGACGGTATTTTATCCCAAGCCTAAGAAGGGATAAAGCCAACGCCACACGCTGCTGCCGGCTTAGTCTTTTTCCGATTGAAGAAGACACCGAGTTTGATTCTAGGGTATTTCATCCGAAGCCTAAGAAGGGATGAGTCTACGCTAACACGCGTGTCGGGTGGTCTCTTGCCCGTAAAGAGTACCAAGTCTATGTATTCAATATCATAGCAACAAGTCTAAGAGAGTCTCATTCTTTTAGCACAACGCCACGCGCGGAACGGATGTGATAATCCGACACTAGCCCAATTCAAACGGTAATTGGTAAAGGCTTATCAAACCCGCTGAGGGTCGGGTTGGCTAATAACCTAAAGCCGACGCTTAACACGCTGCCGCCGTTTAGTCTTTCTCCGATTGAAGAAGACACCGAGAGTTCGACGGTATTTTATCCCAAGCCTAAGAAGGGATAAAGCCAACGCCACACGCTGCTGCCGGCTTAGTCTTTTTCCGATTGAAGAAGACACCAGAGTTTGATTCTGGGGTATTTCATCCCGAAGCCTAAGAAGGGATGAGTCTACGCGTAACACGCGTTGCCGGGTGGTCTCTTGCCCGTAAAAGAGTACCAAGTCTATGTATTCAATATCATAGCAACAAGTCTAAGAGAGTCTCATTCTTTTAGCACAACGTCATGTGCGGAACAGATCCAGATAATCCGCACGCTAGCCCAATTCAAACGGTAATTGGTAAAGGCTAATCAAACCCGTTGATGGCTGAGGGTTTGCCAAAAATCCTATAAGTGTTATAGTTAATTATTTCTGACGAAATAAAAGAATCATAAAAAAAATGAGGACATATTTGATTAATAAAAGGATGAGATTACAAATCCTTAAACATCAAATTTATGGGAACGAATTTGCGAAAGTTTGCTGGTTCCGCTTGAAGCTCACTCAAGGACTCTCACGCTATTAAGGGCCTTTGCGCCTCTTCTCGATGTCAACCACCGCCCGAGAGTTTAAATTTCTGCATGACCGCAAGAGCCTCCTGTGTTGGCCTTCATCGACTTCAAGATGATCGGACTCTCCTCGCCGAAGTTCCTGCTCGAGTTCTACTATCCTCGCTTCCCAGAAATACACAAGACTGAAAATGCTCACTGAAGATAAGCTTCAAGCAGCCTCCAAAAGACGCACCCGGCCTGCTGCATCTCAACTTCAGTCCCAGATGACGCCAGCATCCCGCCAAGCCCGCTCAAAATCTTGTAGACTTTGAGCTTAACCTCCAAATGGTCGAACTCATCAAGAATGGCCTGGCGCACTCAATCTTCCCGATATTCTCCCATGTCGCCTCGATCCTACTCCAATCAGAACACAGTATAAACTGCTTCCTAATTTGTCGAGAAGTTTTCAAAGAATACTTCCATAAAAAATATTCTTGGATAACTCGATCAAGGATTGCATTGACTTAATCAACGCGTCGCCGATGCCACCAATTAGGATTACGGTATAAACTAGTTCCTAATTCTTAACGAAGTTCCCGGAGAATATTACCATATTCTTAAGGATAACTCGATAACCGCCAATTTCTCCCAATGTGGAACCTCAAAGAAGGATAAATTGACTACGCCGACAAGGCTTATGTTGGCGCCTGACAGTTCTACCTTGAAAGAATTCCTCTCACCGTCAATGCCGATTCATGCCGCCGCCGTAAGGCCCATCGGCCAGCTTAGAATTGGAATAAGTCCCAAAAAAATTCCTCCCATCGAGGATAATTGTGCTCCAACAAGGAGTAATACAATAGCGACGCCAACCAACGTCAGCGATTCACCGATCAACGGTTCGGATCCACAAGATCGCGACGGCCAACGATTGCACTCACGATTGAAGGCTAAAATCCATGTAGTTCGACGCCAATTAACGCTGTCATAGCCAAGGATTCCCCATCAACGGAGGAATCTCGATGGTCAATTGGACGACAATTCACCAACACGAAGCCGCATGAAGGACTTAATTAGCTACGCTTTGAAACTCCAACAATGGTCAAGCAATAAATGCAAAGACCGCAACACCCCCGGTATCCTACAAAGCACCGGAGAACACGAGAGGATTGGAGGAATTAAATCTGGAGCCAATCTCAAAAGAAATTCATCCATCGACTTCGTCAAGATCTCAACAACGGTCGACAAAAAATGCAGCATCGTAATACCTTCAATAATCCTACAAAGCACCGGAAAGATCAAGGGAGATGAGAGATCAAACGCCAAGGTCATTCGTAAGTCCTATCACGCCAACTAAAGGGTGAAGGGTTCATCACGCCCAAAGCATCCCGCACTCATCAAGAATCGAGACCGACGCTTTGGAGGGGTATCTGTAGGCGTTAAAATTGCTTATCGCATCCAACAAGACTCAGAACGGTGGGTTGACAACCGACGATCCATCCGACGGCGGAACCGAACGCCCGCATTGATTGCCGAAAACCAAAGCCAGTCCATCGAACGCATGAAGTGAGTCGGCGAGGCGTGAAATAAATAAACGACGGTCATGGAGAAGACCCGACGACGGCTCAACGAGGCGAAGTTGACTAAACTCAAACGCCGACGATCTAATCAACCGCATTTAGTCCGTCGATGCAACGAGCCGCTTGAGCCTCGAAGTTGATCGGCACGACTCAAACACAACGCGACATCACCGAACAAAACTAAGCCCTAAGACCGAAAGAGTCGACGAAAACGACGCAAGTCGACGAAAACGACGAGATCGACGAACGCCATGACAATGACTCTGGCTTGGTGTTCGGCCATTGCCGAGTAGCCACCCTACCAACTGGCCAGGCGCCAGTGGCCGAGGTGGTTTCGGCCATGGCCGAGCCACCGGGTGGCTCACAAGATTCCCCATTGTATAAATAGGGGGTCTTGTTGATGGGGGCTTGGTGGATTTTGGAGGATTTGGCTTTTGGATTTGAGGCGGATTTTCGGGATTTTCAAGAATTCTCACGAGATCCAAGCCGCCAACGCTGCCCGGAAAGCACAAGCAGCACAAGTCCCGCCGACGCCGATTCACAAATCGGAAGGTAACTCAATTCGGTCGAACTACGATACCCTCCGTGTTAAGCTTCGTCTTAATCTGGGGATAGCGTTGTGATTTCTCCTAGTAGATCTCACGCTCGGCGATCCTCTCCTTCGTGAGTGTGATCCCCGCAGCATCCTCTCCTTCGTGAGTGTGATCCTCAGCGCCGCTTCCTTCGCGGAAACGAGCCCCTTTACGCCTGTAGTTCCGAACCCTGCTTATACCAGATCGAATTGGCGGTCCACTGGACGAATAAAAGTCCGACACGAGCGAAGAACCCATAGCGAGGATCCCGTATAATAGAGATCCGGCGTTTGTTCGAGAAAAGTTGTAATTTTCGTTTCATTTATGCGCCTTAAAATAAAGGCATTTTCTTTTGAATTTTGTTGTAGGCCAACGGCCAAACGGATTCAACCACAATGAATAACAAGTCAACTTTCCCACAACAGCGGCAATTTCACCCTTCTCGAAGCGGGAGTCGCCCTTTTCGGCCGCCGAAGTCGACTCTTCGCCAGAAAGTCGTCTTCACAGTTGTCGCCGCCGCCTCAAGGCCGAGCTCGACCCTTCGCAAAGAGTCGCCCTTCCCACCAGCCGGGGAGGGCCCTTCGCCCAGCCGAGTCGACCTTCTCGCCGGTCGCCCCTCTAGAGTCGTCCCTTCTCCCCTGACCGTTGAGAACTCTCGAGGTGACTAAAAGGTGGTATTTTCGCCTTCTGCAGGAGCCGCCCTTCCGCCTGTCGCCTTCGCCCTGTGACGAGTCGACTTTCGCCAGTTGTCGCCGCTCGCCGAGTCAACCTCTCGCCGGTCGTCCCTTCTTGCCGAGTCGTCCATTCTCCTAGGTCGGAGAACTCTCAGGCCAACTAAAAGCGGTACTTCGCCCTTCGCAGGAGTCATCTATTCCGGCCAGCCAGACGCCTTTGTCCCAGCCGAAGTCGTCTTTCGCCAGGTCGAGTCGTCCTTTCGCCGGACCAAGTCCTTTCGCCAGCCGACAGACATTTTCTCACCGGTCGAGTCCTTCGCCGTGTCGACAGACATCCCTTCCCGCCAGTCGATAGATCCATTCTCGCCAGTCGGTCGCCCCTTCGCCAGTCGAAGTCGAGAGGTGGCCATCCTCTAGCCCCATGCTAACAGCCAGTCACCATCACATTAAATGCATTGTCAGAGTCATCATTACTCTAGCCCAAAAGTCCTTATAACCCATCACCCACCATGTCTCATCAATCACCATCATAGCAGACCATTGGTGACTCATGCCACCCACAACATACGTAAAGTGATCACGACTAAACTGCTTGCTTTAACTCTGGTCAAAATTACATTATTCTCTCAACCTTCTATAAATAGAGGGACTATTCTCAAGGTATGCATGCAATTTCTGCACAATTAGACTGAGAACTTTTTCAGTTCATTGATTTCTTTTCCACTCAAGCTCAAATACTGACTTGATCGTTGGAGGAATAACCGGAGAACCCAACTCCGGTTCTCTAACGTGTTGTAGTTTTGCAAGAATCTCCGCAGTCTATTGGGGATCAGCCATCAAAGGAGGTCAAGGGACCCTAACACCCTAACAATTCACACTTAATTATCTGCTTGATATCCAACATCAACAATAATCTTCTCATATTTATCTATCTAGAAATCAGATAGTCAAATTCTAAAAAGTAACTGTTACTATTTTTTAAAAATTGAAATTACCTTTAATTAAACTAAATATGAATGTGATTATGAGAATAGTACATATTCTATCAAAATCATACCACGGAAATTTTAGAAGAATTATCGTTTGAACGGTACCCCTTACCGTTGCATGGATTAAAACAATATGTACGCGGACTGCACTGATAGAATGTGTATTGTATGAGAAATATATGCCTTTAGTTACAATCGATTCGAATTAAATTATAAAATAACAATGAACAAGATTTTAAAGAATACTTCAGAGAACAAAGTCTATTGTACTCAATGTTATGCACAAACTTTTCTAAGTATGTTTTCTGCAAATAAGCACTCAAGTTTTCATTATATTGTCTTTCATAATCAATTATCACGAAACCTCAACATTTTTTTTGTTTTTGTTGAAACAACACGAAACCTTAACTTGAAAGAGGTATTTTTGTCGTCTTATGATGTTCTTTGAAGAAAAACATATAGATGCAGCTTTACACAACCATGATGCACAAGTAGTCGAAATCACAAACAATTTAATCCAAACAGAGCACCACTTAATTTCACAATCTCCAAACACATTGTACAACAACCATTCAACAAAGCAATGATTATCCCCAGCAAAATAGGGGGAGTGGGAGGGAAATATTGGAGTTCCCTTCCAAAAAGCATTACAATATAACAATAGTTCCCCCTTCCAATCTTAAGAAGAAAAGAAATATTTTGATAATTAAAATAATAATAATAATAATAATAATACCCCCTTCCATGTTTAGATTTCATGGAGTAGGATAAGAAAAAAAAAACATGAAAACTTGAGAGCTTATTTGCAAAAAGACATGAGTCTACTCAGATGTAGATCTTTTAACTAGCTACGAACCCAAATCCCCCAACCCAAAAAAAAAACCCCGCCTCCCCATAAATTTTAAAAATTGCATTCTAAGATGTAAGCTATCTAGAAAATAAAAGAAATTAATGATAATTTTAATTGGCCAATTGAATACTAAAAGTCTTTTACATTTCCAATAATAAAATGTGTACTAAACACATTTTCATTAGAAACTATATTTTTATTATATCATATCATATCCTCTCTTTAAAGAGGAATTTGGGTAAAACTTTTTGGATAGTTTTAGCCCTGAAGCTTTTCATATTTATTCTAATCCTAATTAAATTTAATAATTAATTAAATATAAAGGATCAAAAAATTGGCTCAAAATTTATTATTTTGGGGCTTTAATGAATTCTTGTCTCCCTCTAAAATGATTTCTCTCTCTCTCTCTCTCTCTCTCTCTCTCTCTCTAATACAATATAATATTAATATTCTCTCTCACAACCTGAGTAACTTAATCCCACCAATTTTTGAAGTAATAGTTTATGAACTGTACAAGAAAATATTGAGCATAAAACTATTGAGCATAAACTTGATGTATGTGTTATTTTTGGAAGAGTTTGAATATTAATCCAATAAATCTACTATCATTCAATAATCCCACTAATTTTACGTGTGGGTCCGGACAAAAATTCCCAATGGCTAGAGGTATTTGTTTAACATTTTTATTCTTAACGTGATCTTCAAGAAAAGTCTGAAATCATTAGGAATTATGTTCTTTTTCATTTGCATGTGGAAAAAACATCGTGAGAAATTGTATTTTGATTTCTTTTCTTTTCTCTCTTTTTTATTTCTCTTCTATGTTTAGAGTGGAGCTTTTTATTTTACTTTGGACATCCAATCACATTTTTACCCATGAATTACTACATTCAATTGCTTCATGTACTTAATTAACTTATTCGAGTAATTAGTTACTTATCTTTGTTCTAATATTTATAGCCATTCATGTTTATTTCAAATCCTAAATATGGGATTTAAAGTGAATTTTTTGTGAAAAATTACAAATCGATATGATTAATTTTATTGAATATTGATATATCCTCTGCATTGTGATTTTATACTAACTATTCAAGAACTGAAATGAGGAGATTTATAGATGCAATGAGAGTTTGTTATGGTTAAACCTTATCGGATAAATGCATTAATCATATTTGTGTATACTTCTTTATTTGTTCATTTTCATATGGGGTGCTTCTTGAGTGCTTTTTACATTAATATATTATAAAAGTTCATTTTCATTTTATTCTTCTATGTGTTTATAAACATTTAGGGTAATTTTTTAGAAAGAATATACTTTTTCCTTGTAGCACAATTTGAAATTTTATAGTGAAATTTTTAAAAGAAAATAGATTCACACAACATGGCACTTCGTGTAAAAGAAATATCAATTTTATCATTGCCAAACCAAATTATCAAGCAATCATAAAAAATTAGTTTTTGTTTAAATAGTATTCAGTATTGGTATCAAATATACAAGTTTATCGTATGGATGATTTATTACTTAAAATGTTATATTTAAACCTTTAAACTTTACTATTTCTCCAGAAGACAAAAATTAAAACCAATATGGTTTTACTCATGGAGACATCCGACATATTTCAATATATTTTATGATAAATGTAAAATATTTAGTAACCTAGTTATAGTAAAGAAATAAACTGAAAAATAATCAAAATATTTCACCACGTGCAATGCATCCCAACTAGTGTGTGTGTGTGTGTGTGTGTGTGTGTGTGTGTGTGTGTACATACATATATGTATGTATATGTATATATGTATATATTTATTTACTAGGTGAGATGCATGTGCATTGCACGTGGTTAAATATCATGATTGTTTGGTTTATTTCTTTAATATAACTTGGTCATGAAATTATTTCTTTTAAAGTTTTACTTGATGATGTAATATTGTCTATAAACTTTCTTAATACTTACATTTATGTACCTTCAACTTTTATTTTATATGTCGTTGTGAGCATAAGTAGTGTAAGCAACAAATCATTTGAAAAGATTAGTCACTCATATAATAACCGGTTTCTTCAATGCCTCAAATCTAATAATAACATATGACATAACTATTCTTATGAAGTAAAAAGAAAAGGAAAAAAATCTTCTATGTTAATCCCTAATGACTATAGAATAGGAAAACCTATCACCATTTAAGAAAAATCTCTCCATAAGCTTGCACGGATAACCACGTTTAACCATTAGGTTGCTCAATTCTTATTATTTTAAAATTAATTCATCAAATCATATAAATAGCTATTACATCCCCAATTCTTAAGTTATTTTGATATTAGCTCCTCCAATCAAGAGTGAAAAAGCAATTAGAAATAAGTCCCTAATTGCCATATACCATTGATTTGAAGGACTAAAAATAACTTAAGAATTGAATTACCTAATAATAGTTTCAATGTATGACGGACTAATTTTAAAATATAAAAGATTTAAGGGACAAATACAAAAATATTTTAATCAATCAATCGGTTTATATTTACCGTGAAATGCATATTATGTTTACAATGCTAATGTCCTCTAAGTTTCTTTCTACTCCTTAGTTGTCAACCGATACTAATTAGATTAACTTTTATTAGTTAGTTTGGAATGGAGAGAGCTTTAATTCGAAGTTTAATTTTGACTTAATAGCTTTAGTTGATAACCAATTATAATTAAGATAAGAATGTTAATATTGAAAAGGATTAGGCATAAAATTGGCCTTCAATGCATGGTCGGACTAATTACAAAATATAAAAGATTTAAGGGCCAAATACAAAAATATTTTAACCAATCAATTGTTGTTAATAAATTAATTAATTCTATAATTTGGTATCAATCAATTGGTTAATATTTACATGTGAAATGCATATTATGTTTACAATGCTAATGTCCTCTAAGTTTCTTTCTACTCGGTACTCCTTAGTTGTCAACCAATTCTAATTAGATTAATTTTTATTAATTAATTTTGAATGGAAAGAGCTTTAATTCGAAGTTTAATTTTGACTTAATAGCTTTAGTTGGTAACCAATTATAATTAGAATAAGAAAGTTACTATCGAAATGGATTAGGGGTAAACCTGACCAAATAAAGTTTTTTTGAACTCCCACTTTTAAAGGGAGTATGATATATATATGATAAAATGAGATGGTGAGATGAGATTTTTATCATGAGATGACCTAATAGGTAACTGAACGATGATCAAAGACATCGTGGTTTTGCATATATATATATATATATATATATATATATATATATATATATATATATATATATATATATATATATATATATATATATATATATATATATATATATATATATATGGGAGTATGATATATATATATATGATAAAATGAGATGGTGAGATGAGATTTTTATCATGAGATGACCTAATAGGTAACACAGAAGCGATGATCAACACACTTTAGTTTTATATATATATATATATATATATATATATATATATATATATATATATATATATATATATATATATATATATATATATATATATATATATATATATATATATATATATATATATATATATATATATATATATGATATATATGATAAAATGAGATGGTGAGATGAGATTTTTATCATGAGATGACCTAATAGGTAACTGAAGCTTGATGATCAACTACATACATGCATTAGTTTTGCATATATATATATATATATATATATATATATATATATATATATATATATATATATATATATATATATATATATATATATATATATATATATATATATATATATATATATATATATATATATATATATATATATATATGAGAAAAATGGAAGTCTTGGTGCAATCTGAGAAATCCATGTAATACCAATCCCTTCTCTCTCAACCATTATGGATGTGGTCATGTTTGAATGAGTAGATGGGATTGAAATCTTATTCACCAAAAAAGTTATCTTGAATGCAAAATACTCAATATTATATATATATATATATATATATATATATATATATATATATATATATATATATATATATATATATATATATATATATATATATATATATGAATTAATAAATCCTTTATAAATATGAGAGTTACTAATATCTGTTGAGATAAGCCTTGATCTCATGCAGTAATAAAATAGGAGAGAATGTCTCTTATTTTATTAAAAGCATCTTGGTGGAGATTGTGCAACTAAACGTATATGAGAAAATCCATAATATATGAAGATATATATATATATATATATATATATATATATATATATATATATATATATATATATATATATATATATATATATATATATATATATATATATATATATATATATATATATAGGAAGCTCTATGAACTTAAGTTAAATGAATAATTAGTCTTGTGGAATTTCTTAATTTCATCTTGCTTTGGGATCCATAGAAGGCAGCTTTGAGATTTGTGCATCACAAATCCAAGGAATAGTGGATAAAAAGTTACTATCGAAAGATTAGTCACTCAAATAAAGATATAAAGGCCACTTTGAGATTTGCTCAATAGATTAATTTTTATTAATTAATTTTGAATGGAAAGAGCTTTAATTCGAAAGTTAATTTTGACTTAATAGCTTTAGTTGATAACCAATTATAATTAAGATAAGAATGTTAATATTGAAAAGGATTAGGCATAAAATTGGCCTTCAATGCATGGTCAGACTAATTACAAAATATAAAAGATTTAAGGGACAAATACAAAAATATTTTAACCAATCAATTGTTGTTAATAAATTAATTAATTCTATAATTTGGTATCAATCAATTGGTTAATATTTACATGTGAAATGCATATTATGTTTACAATGCTAATGTCCTCTAAGTTTCTTTCTACTCGGTACTCCTTAGTTGTCAACCAATTCTAATTAGATTAATTTTTATTAATTAATTTTGAATGGAAAGAGCTTTAATTGAAAGTTAATTTTGACTTAATAGCTTTAGTTGGTAACCAATTATAATTAGAATAAGAAAGTTACTATCGAAATGGATTAGGGGTAAAGCCGACCAAATAAAGTTTTTTGAACTCCCACTTTTAAAGGGAGTATGATATATATATGATAAAATGAGATGGTGAGATGAGATTTTTATCATGAGATGACCTAATAGGCTACAGAAGCGATGATCAACCGCACATCGTGGTTTTGCATATATATATATATATATATATATATATATATATATATATATATATATGAGAAAAATGGAGTGCTGATGCAAATCTCAGAGTCCTGTCAATAATGTAATCCCATCTCTTCTCCGCATGTGGATGTGGTCGCTTTATTATGAGGGAATCATAGTATCTGTTGAGTGTATGATCTCATGAAATTTAATAAAATAGGAGAGAATGTCTCTTATTTTATTAAAAGCATACTTGGTGGAGATTGTCCACTAATATATGAGGAAAATCTACTCATATAATGATATCTATATATATATATATATATATATATATATCTATATATATATATATATATATATATATATATATATATATATATAT
The DNA here is from genome assembly GCA_012295165.1 of Asparagus setaceus. Taxonomy (NCBI): domain Eukaryota; kingdom Viridiplantae; phylum Streptophyta; class Magnoliopsida; order Asparagales; family Asparagaceae; genus Asparagus; species Asparagus setaceus. The sequence goes on along the minus strand of CM022706.1, from coordinate 10,513,961 downwards.
ATATATATATATATAATATATATCATTTTAAAATTTCTAATTATTATTTTAGCTACGTGCAAAAGAAATTTTAAAATTTTATGCGAAAAATTAATATGTTGAACTAGTTTAATTCATTTTCTAAAAAGATATCAAACTAAATGAAAATTTGATCATATATATTTAAAGATATTTTGAACAAAATGTATGTTTTTTAACAAGATATTAGAAAATCTGTGTATAACGGAGGGGCCAATAATGAGAGTATGTGCCCCATTGTCTCGGCTATCCCCAGCATGACACATAGCCAAGCCTCACAACAGAAAAATACTCCCGGTGAGCATACCGGAGAGTACTCAACGCGTCAGCAGCGTGTGAGAACGGGTATCAGATGCCGGTCACCGTACGCTAACTGGTCAGTAACCGTCACGCGTCGGTGTCTGCAGTTGGAGAAAGTGTACAGTACGTTGAGTAGATACAGACCCCAAACAGGAGTCTCCAGAGACATTGATTTGTATGTGAAAGAAGAGAGAGAGAGAGAGAGAGAGAGAGAGAAAGAAGAGAGAAAAGTGGACCACGAAGGTCACTTCCATGTCATAATAATTTTAGGAATCTCAAGTACAAGTGTGTACATTGTAAGTTTATTATTATGTGCATTTACCATCACATCTCTGTGCTCAAACTTTGAGAAAAACTAAATTCACATGCGGTTAAAATTGTGGTTCTCAATGTAACTTGAGGGTGAACCTCACTCATCTATTCTATATATTTAAGATTTTAGAAAAGCCTCCATTTTTGTCAAATTCTTAGAAATTCTAAAAATACTCTCACACTTAAAAAAAATGCAACATTAACAGATTGGTATATTTTATTGACCTTGAGTGACACATTGGTATATTTTCTTACTTCGGCGATAATTTGGTATATTATGTATACTCCGAAGAAAAATTAGCCTATATTTTGGCCGGAGTAAAAATTTCGGCCAAATTGAGTCGCCTGACTCCTGATATGCAGCTGATGTGGATTAAGTGGGCTTACATGGCACGTAATTTAAAGGAAAATAAAAAACCCAACACCCCCACCCCCAAAAAAATCTCTATTTCCCCTTTTTTTCTCTATTCATGTGAGAGAGGTGATGAATCTTCTAAAATTGCAGAAATCTCCCTTGTGCATAGTGTTATTTAATGGGTTTAAAATCTTGATTTGACTATAATGTGATTGATTTACGTAAATTAGGGTCTTTCATCCTATTGAGCTATTAATTTGCTTCTTCCATGCTCATACTTGAGCTTGACCTTGACCAAGAGTTTGAGAATATAAAATCTAACTCCAATTTCAGTTGCCCTAGCCAATTTAATGCTAGGAGGAAGAAGAACCAAAAATTTCTCATTTGAACCCTAATGTTGAGCCTTAATGTTAGAAAAAACACTCTTTTAGCAATTAATTGATCTCAAATACTGCCATGTTGGTAACCACGTGGGCTACACGTGAATATCATGTGACTCAATTTGGCCGGAATTTTGGCTCCGGCCAAAATATAGGCTAATTTGTCGCCGGACTATACATAATATACCAATTTGTCATCGGAGTACACATAATATCCAAATTATCGCCGGAGTAAGAAAATATACTAATGTGTCACTAAGGGTCAACAAAATATACCAATCTGGTAATTTTACCCTTAAAAAAATCAAAAGAAACACAGTCACACCTGTAAAAAATAATTGAAATGCGCAACACTTGAAAAAATAAATGTAAATGCTCTCATCCTTGTTGAAAAGCCCTTACATATGTTTATATTTTTGTCAAGCATGCATTTGCATGCATCTGAGTACTAGTACAGCATACGACACAAAATTCTTTACCAACAGGCAAATCTCAGTTGTGCGCATGAAGTTCAAAGGAATCAACATACTCGGGTGTTGATTGGTTGTTACATGAAATCATACAAAATTCTTTAGGGTGCGCATACCAAGCTGTTGCACGCTGACAAGTTAAAAAAGAGAATGACGAATTCAAATAAAAAATCAGGATTAATTAATAATAACTTAAGGTTTTCAATTAATTTGATTCTTAATCTCTATTTAAGATTCACTAGTTCTTGATTGGGCTCGGTTACTTCACCACGTGACCTGCTTATAACAATCTCAAAATTGATCACAAAAAAATTAAATTAAAGGAAAAGTTTTTAATCTGATCTACCTCAAATTTGGAAAAAGAATCCACAAAAAGAATAGAATAATGCAGTTGGAGGCCCAAATCTATAACCCAAGGAAATTTTGGGCTTTTATATAAAAACCTGGCGTTGGCTAAGAACCAGAAGGCAACCTTTTGCTAAAAAGTAATTTATGGGCCTAAAATATGTGAATGTACCTGAAGTACAAAGTTTTCAAAGTTCATTCAAAGTCACAGAAAGGAATTTTGAAACTTTTGCCACCCCTTTTGACTTCCCCACTGAATATATTATATATATTCATTTATGAGAACTCTAAGCCACCTTTGATTTCATGATACTAGAATCGTCTAGAAATATTGAATTCAACATTTTGTTCTAACTTACCGAGGTAAGCATCCTCACTTTGTCAAAGATAAGTTCAAATATTTGTCTATTTTTCTTGACACCTACCTGCCAACAAATACCTCTATATATTTACCTTACTCTTTCAAACAAACTAACCAACATTGTAAATAAATAAATGGAATTTAGCAACAATTATGAGGACAATTACTCCTACTCTCATCCTCAAACACAAACCTCTCAAATGCCAGTTCACCTCTATTTTCTCCTCCTCTTAGTTTTAGTTCCCATAGCTCTTGCAGAGTATATTAACTTCGAATCTCCGATAGAGATCATAATGGATACGCTGAGGCCAATTATTGTTATGTCGATTGTTGTATCGCCTTTTGTGCTGCTGCTGGCAATTCATTTGTTATCCGACAATGCAAGACGGTGGTGGATACCGTTCTTGGTTCCTTTACCGGAGAGGGAGTCTGTTCATAGAGCAGGAGGATCGCCTTGGGGATTAGGGTTGGTTATTGTGCTCCTATTGTTCTTGATCTCGAATCGAGATTATTTTCGTATTCCTTGGTTTCCTATATTGAATAGAGTAGGTTAGAGTATATTGTATGTTTTAGTTGATAATTTATGTGCAGAGGCCATGAGAGAGTGGTCGTCAGTTGGATCATGGATGCTCAGATAAACAAGAGTTATTATATATATGTAATGAATAACTGTATTGCAGCCAAAAAGATACGCTAGCTTCTTTGTGACCAAGGCTAGGAGGCTCAGTTGTCATATGCATGTTTTGCTTGTGTTTGATTATGATCAGTCTTCCAAATTGGATGCATATTGGATATTAAGATCGGTCATGCTCTTCATTTGCACATGTTATTTTAAGGAACATCTGCTATCACAATAAAGCTGGAGTTTTACTTAGTAATTGAAGGTACGAGCCTCAGTTCATTATTATAGTAAGAAACAGGGGTGGAGCCGGATAATATATTTATTAGTTGGCCTTCTTAAAAATATGGATTAATTGCACTTAAATCCCCTAAAGGTTCCCGTACTTACCACTTTTATACCCTCATCACTTGTTTTGGGAGCATCTATGCACTCTAAACTTTTTAAAATTCGTTACGCAAACGTGAGAATTTCCCTCTGAAAATTCTCATGTGACATTCACATGCTAATTTTAGAACTTTTTAACTCTTAACGTTGAATTTATTATTAAACCTTTCACGGTTCTATTTTAACCAACCCCAATTCTATTTTAAAATAGTATTTTGATAGTTTTAAAAGTAAATTTAATAAATATTAAGAGTTAAAATATTGTTCCACCAAGTGAGTGTCGCATGAGAATTTTCTAGGAGGTGGAATTCTCATGTTTACATAATTGAGGATATTAAAGTGTAAATTTTAAAAATTTTAAGATGTTTAGGTGCTGTAAAAAACAAGTGAGGGTATATAAGTGCAAACTAGGAGAAACTATACATTATATAAGAGAAGTTAAGCCTAAAAATATCTCAAAAATAATTAAGCTAACTAATATTGCCAACATACTTGTGTATCTTGGATTCTTGCCCTCCTAGTTCCTCCCCCACAAAGATAAAATTCTTAGTTCCGCCACTGATAAGAAAGATAATATTAGTAAAGATGGAAATACAAAGTAATAGAATGAGAATAAACTAGAAGTTCTGCAAATGATTTCTGCTTTTATGTAGTGGTAACTGATCGAGTCATAACTTGACTGAATCCGAAACATTCATGATATTTTTTCAGTCTAATAATTTGAGTTAAAAACACGCTTGTTACTGCCTTTTCAAATGAGCCATCAAATTGCAAGATTGAAATGCATTTTGAAATAGGCCCCAATGAGAAGGTGAAGGAAACTTGTGACACTTCTGTCTAATTGAAATTCATTTGTTGGGTAAACTTTTCTAAGCAAAGACATCATATGACCTAACAAGCATGTGATGTCTGTACTTCACAAAATCAAAACACCTAATGAGCATGTGAGGTCTGTACGGCTGAAAAAAAATGTAACCCAATGTCTAATTTAATTGGCTGTTTTTGTACTTGAAGAAACTGCTGCCTAACTAATTAATTAATTGCCTGTTGAAAAGTACTGTACCTGAAGAGAATGTGACCTAACTAATTAATTTGCCTTCCAAAGACGGTACCTAACAAAGGGAAAGCTCAGACAGATACGTAAAAGCTAATGAACAAATTGACTTAATGACGCTGAACTTTGAAATGAATAAACAAGGTTAATTTAGCTCCAAACGCAGCTAGCCCGTTGAAGAATTTAGAACTAATTAACTGGGTAAACATCAGCCTTAGGATATTAATTAGCTTCAGCAAAAGGCGGCAAGATCTTCCATGAAAGTTAGCTTAGGGAGGGGAAACGGAAATTATTAAAAAGGATTTTTTTTTTTTTGATAGAAAGGATATTTATTTTCATTTCCGCGCGTGTGTTTTGTTTGCCACAATATCCCCCATTGTCGTTACTTCAGTTATGATGATTATTTCTTACTAAAATTTTCCATTTCCGATGATAAATCAACTCATCGTGCCAAATCATGTTGAGCCTAGCTAGAACTTTATTGTCACACTCATCTTTTTTTCTTTTTTGAGGGAATTGTCACCCTCAACTTGAAACAAACAGTTTAATAAGAATTAAAATTTGCAGGAAATTAAGTCCGCGTATATTTTTTTTTTTTTTTTTTGGATAACCGAGTATCATCCTTATTTTTATTGTTCGAGTCGCATTCACAAAATATGTATTCGAGTTGGCGAGAAATTTCAAAAGATATATTAGAACCCGAAACATATCGAGCATTAATTAGCACATATGTACATTAGCATAGCATATATCATCATACTAAGAAAGTCTTATTATTACAAAACTTACGAAACTATAACAAAAGTACCAAAATACCACCATAACTACACCATATATAGTACCTCCACACCCTTAAAACAAAACATTATTTGACACCATAAACACCTGCACACCAAAACACACATCATGCTTTCTTTCATCATTTAGCCATTAACGATGGTTCCTCCATTAGGATGAAGAACCTGCCCACTGATATAAGACGAGTCACTGCAGGCCAAGAAAACATAGCTCGGCGCAATCTCATACGGCTGCCCGGCCCGGCCCATCGGCACATTCTTCCCGAACTCCTTCACTTGATCCTCGGGAAACGAGGCGGGTATCAACGGCGTCCAAACCGGACCCGGCGCCACCCCGTTAACCCGTATCCCCTTCTCCACCACTTGCAACGCCAACGCCCTCGTAAACGCCACTATCGCCCCCTTCGTCGCCGTGTAGTCCAACAGCTTCGCATTCCCTTTGTACGCGTTCACTGATGTGGTGTTTATAATGCATCCGCCCTCCGGCATGTGCTTGAGGGCGTACTTTGTTGTGAGGAAGTGGGAGAAGATGTTGGTCCGAAAGACGCGGTCCAGCTGCTCCTCGTTGATCTCGGCGAGGTCGGTGGAGACGTACTGCTCGGCCGCGTTGTTGACGAGGATGTCGATGCGGCCAAAGGCGTTGACGACTTGCGCGACGACGCTCTTGCAGTTCTGCTCGAAGCCGAGGTCAGCGGGGATGGCGATGGGGTCCTTCGAGTCCCTGGATTTGGCTTGTTTGAGGAGTTGGAGGGTGTCGTTGGCGTCTTTGTCTTCTTGGGGTTTTACGTAGGTGAAGGCGACGGTGGCGCCTTCCATTACATAGCACAAGCAGACAGCTCGGCCGATGCCGGAGTCTCCGCCGGCCACCAGCGCCACCTTGCCCTGAAGACTCGACAGCAATTACTAATTAGTTAGTTATTTGTTCTATATATACATGATAGAAATATGAAAGGAGATGAAGATGGTACTTGGAGCTTGTTGGCGGCCTTGTAGTCGTGGCTGGCGGCCTGAGGAGTGGGGTCCATGACGTGCTCCTTGCCAGGCTGGCGCTCCTGGGTCTGAGGAGGGAAAGCTCCACCAGAGGCCATTCTGATCAAAGGGGTCGGAGATTTGAAGCTTTGATTTATTAAGGAAGAAGAAGAGAGATTGAAAATGCTAGGACTGCGCTGCACAAAACAACGTCTACTGCTGACAATACTAAAACTACAACTACTAATTAGACGACGGAATAAGAGGGAAGAAGAAGAGATCATGTAAAGGATGGGAACGGTGAGCTGAGCGTTGAAGGGAGCGGGGATTATAAAGAGAGGAGAGGGGAGGTAGGAGAAGAGCACGTGTGCGGAGTACGTGGCATGGGATGAGAGCGTGCGGTGTTTTACGTGGCCAGGTGGCTGAGCACACGTGTTGCTTGGGGAGATGATTCCCTGAACCGAATACGCTCGTCCGCTCATCTGCACACTGAGACTCGGTACTATTCGGTTACGAGAGAGAGGGAGGGAGTTTCCAGATTCAAAATCTAGCGATATTCATCATTCTTTACAAAATTTATAGTTCGTCCATTTCATGAGCTAAAAGGTCCATTTTCTGTAAAACTTGACAAATTCATAACCTATCGAACTTCCAAATTAAGTGACCAACCAACGGATGAGGCTGAAAGACAGTGAATAGTGCTACTGTATAGTAACTAATGCAGAGTGTCCAGTGGTAAAAAGGTTAGAATTACCTCACTGAACATCACAAATACAAAACCGGGTTATGTTCCTAATTTGTTCAAAGAAAAAAGATTTTTTGAGTCCTAAAATTTTACAATATGAAAGCAAGATAAGGATCATAATTCGATTAATATTGAGTACATTTATTGGTCGCTCGAAAACTCTAATTAATATGCATATTTTGATGTGTCAAAAAGATGATGAAGGAAATTTGTTTCCAGAGCTTTTTCCACAAAAGGTTGAAGTTTAAGAGATCAAAAATAGCATACGTCAACAGGGATAATAATGACAAGTTGACTACAGTCTGAGATATATCTCAGCTTAGACTGCATCACTCATCAGCCTAGGTGTAACCTCTATCACTGTGCAAATAAAACTGCAGCCTTTAGATTTTAATAAAAATAAAAACAAATGCACTTGCTTGAGAACCAACTGTTGAAAATATTGCCACTACAAAGCATGCCTGTTACCTTTATGAAAGAACTTCAATATAAATGTTGGAAAAATGATTAACCCCATACATGACATAAGAAAAATGAAATGACCATATAGAACACCCACAGGTTTCTTTCGACGACCCAAAAACATATAGAACAAAACTCCAAACACAATGAACTGCGAAAATATACTTTTTTTTTTAGAAAACATTATTTGTTGTTACCGACCGAATACAAGCTCTCACACTTCCACACCAAATAGGGATACCACTCAACAGCATTCTTCTTTCACCAATATACCTATGTAATGCACTCAGAAAATCGAAAATCTAGTGCTGTTACCCGTAGAAAACAAGCTGTACTCTTCCATTGTTGTGTCCTCCTTTGAGCAAGAAATATCAGCAGTAGCTGAGATTCCAGTATTATTTTGTGTAGCCCCAACCAATGGACCGCCAAAATGAAACAAAGAGAAGACTGAGCTATCATCATGTACCTTAGAAGCATTCCCTGCACTCCCATTTTGTCCCTTTGATGGTAGTTTCAAAGGCAACTGTCGGTCTCGAAATTGTCTTTCAAGAGGGCTCACGTTGGACACTGGCTCAGCAAACTTGAAGTTATTGAACTGCTCTCTAGGATTCTCAACATACACCCTGTTGTTAGTCTGATACAGAGAATGGTGCCGTGCAGTAAACAAAGGAGTAGTTATAGTTTGCAGGGGATTGTATTGCATGCCAAACTCTGAAGGCTGAGGTGCTGGTAAACTGTAACCAAGAGGGTTCGATGGGAAAACAAAGTGGTTAGGGTGGGGAAATGGCATCAATCCATTAGGAGAAGCTTCCCAAGAAACTGCGCTTTGGTTGTGATACCCTGCAGCTGGAGAGGAGAAAGTTGGCATGTGGATGCTCTGGTTATGCATTGGTAGGATGTGCTGCTTCTGTGGATGCGTATCGAATAGAAAACTCCCATTGTCAGTAATTTGGGTAGCTTCTCTTAGTTCTTCAACGGGAAAGACAGATTCGCAGTCTGCTACTTGGAATCCTGAATTTGACCTCATGAAAGAACTAACTCCATTTGTCTTACAGTTGTTAAGTGAAGTATCATCTCTTCCCTTTGATTGTGGACTAGCATCCTCAGAATCAGAAGTTGACGAAGATTCAGTGTTTCTGCTGTCTCCCTCACTAAGGCATGAAGAGCAGTTGTCAGAACTTGATGAGCTCATTGTGGGATCACCACAACTGTTGCTCATGGGATCCTTCGAGTAACAATCAGACTTCATTACTGTCACAAATCCAGTACTGGACGCCTTTCTGCCATCCTCACAACCCTCATAGTTATTACTCAAAGTTTCAGCTTTAGACAGATCACCAGGGCTCTCAGGCGAGTATTCAGTGTCAGCTTTATCAAATTGAATTCCTTCAGAGTGATTGGCCACAACAGCAGCTCTGGGATTAACATCACAACCTGAATTGCTTTTGGTGCCCTTCCTCCGAGCATCCATAGGCTCCCATACTTGCCTTGTATGGATAACATCTCTCGTAGGACTACTGGAAGAAAGCTTCCCTTTGTGAGGAACACAAGTATCAGGAATAAAACATCCATTGCTGTATTTACTACCTCGATACAGTGATCTCGGCATATCCATTGTTGCCTCAGTTCTATATGCAGTTTTGATCTCCCTTACTGGTCTTGTGGTAGACATGTAATATCCATCTTTTGGCCTGTAATCACCATTTTGACTGCAGCTGCATCTGTTGCTCAAAGAATTGTATTTCTCACTAAACTTAGCATTGCAACTTCTAGTGTTGGTCTTCACGACCCTTTCCCTCAATGGCCTATGCCCTCCATTTATCAATCTTGAAGAATCCATTGACACAGTATCAGATTCATCACAATGAACGCCATCCTCATACCACTTGGATGCCTGACCTGGAAGAGAATTCTTTTTCAACCTCAATTTCCTCCTAGATGATTTTGATTGCTCCAGTATAAAAGAGTCATTGCTATCTCTAACACTGAACTCTTCGTCAACATGACATTGGTGATGTGGGATATCACCATTCAGGTTTTTTGCATCAGTGCATCCATTAGTGGACTGCTCATCTTTAATGCCTGGAGATATGGGCCTGTGTGCAGTGACAACTTCCCCTGGGTCACTAACAGCTTCCCCAGAATCTGCAATAGTAGGCGAAGAGTTGTCAAGAGCACTTGTGGGAGAGTCATTTGTAGATTTTGACAATGAAACTTCAGGCGAGTTTGATTCATTGTGTTTCCTTTCCCTCTCCCTTTCTTTTTCCTTAAGCCTCTCTTTTCTCCGAAGCTTTTTCTCTCGTTCTTTTGTTCTTTTCCTCTCTCTTCGCTCTTCTTCTTCCCGCTTTTCTCTTTCCTCTTCTTCGAGAAGTTTGATCTGTTATATGATTTCATTATTTATCAAAATCCACCAATAGCACTTGTCATCTGATTCGAACGATTAACCACATAAAAGAGAGAAACAAATACCTGCTTCTCTAACGTAATGATTTCTTTGCAGGCAACATGAACACGCTCTTCCAGCAACTTCAAGGCAAGAGAAACAAAAATACTATGTGCATTTTGACGGGCTGTACCTTCCCTGAAAGCCTTTTCTACCTGAAAAGACAATATACTTTGTCTTAACAAGCTGATGTAAATGAAATAAAGGGAGCTATAGCCAAGATATCAAAACCCTTTGGGTTCAATAAAGGGAGCTAATAAAGAAGCCTAGCCTATTGGTGCCGTATATCCATAGGTGTGCACACGTGGGTATCGTGCTAAGTTTCAAAGAATGTGAATCACATGTCTCAAAGGCCTATCATGTGCATCAAATGTACCCAGTGCTCTAGTTGAAGTTACTGCTCTAACTTGGGCACAGAATTCCTCCTCACATTAGTCTTTGCAGTACCATAGTTGTTGCAAAGATCTTTTCACATGCATCCATGTCCTTCATACATGTAGACAATACTGCATATCATGTCTATCTAGGACAGTTTTCCAATATGTGCTCTATTTTTATAATGTATTTTAATGTTTAACTCTTGAAACTTAACAAATGTATACCGACAATCACCAAATGCTCCTTTGATATGTAAAACATGTGGTGTAACATGATTTTCTTTACATTTCATATTAAATTATATATTTCCTTAAAATTTACTAAAATATTTTTTCTTAAAACATAATAAACAAAACATATCTTTTAAGATATGGATAAACGAGGCTCCACCATCTAGAAAATAAGATGACAATGAAAGTTAAAGAACTTTAAATGTTAAAAGTTCGTTGAAAGATGATATATTCATGTGTGAATGTAAAATTAAATACAAAAGTTTTGTATTGTATAAAAACATGAGAAGGGTATACCATGTAGGTGCATCATGTCTTGCTCGCGCGCGTCTTTTTTTTTTTCGTGGGGGGCTACAACGTACCTTGTTCCTTTGGATAAATTTTATCTATAATAGCCTCTTAATAAGAATAATCCACAACAAGTTAATGCTATTTTTTAATACTATAGTAGTTAGCAGAGTGTACACCTAAAATAGGTGAGAAATGTTTTGAAGGCTAAAGCAAGCTGATCTTATAGCACACCTGTTCTTTGAATATTACAGTTGCAGCATCTAGGAGGAACTCCCTTGCAAGTTCAGGACTCTTGGCATGCTTCTGGGGACGGGAACCATCACCATCAATTTCATTTCCATCCTTGTCCATGGCATCATCATCCTGCAAATGCACATTCACAAAACATTAGAGAACATGTACTACTAAAGAAAACCAAAAAGTGTTCCTTGTAAATTTCTGTTCATGTTTGCTGCATGATCGAGAAGTGAACAAAGAGAAAGAACATGATATTGACATCATTTATCTACGCATAATCACCCATGTTTTTCATTTTCTGTTCTCACTTTCCAGCATATATAATTAATTTTTTGAACAGTTCATTTTCCTGTGAATGCGACAACAAATCTGTAAAGATATACCTCTTCTTCCTCAGCTTCTTCAGCATGCTCAAAAAAACTTCTGATGCTTTCACCTTTAGTTATTGTTACGAAACCATCCCCAATAATTAGCCGGCGATGGACACATGGTTCCCCCTTCATTGCATGAGCCTTAACACAGAGCTCAGTGCATCGACCATCAAGCTTCCACGCCCTAAGTGTAATAAAGCAAGCGCTTAAATCTCCAAGATCAAGTCCCTTGACTTGAACTTTTCCATTCATACCGACATCTTCAAATTCCAAAATGTCTGATTTTCCTTCTCCTGTTCCAATAGCCCATTCAAAATGATGATACGTTCCAATCGAGTCTGTAAAGGTTTGGTGCCAATCTGCCTGGACTGTATCCTCTGATACCTGAAAATAGCACAGCACCAAAATACAGCTAGTTTAATTTATTGAAGGAACATCTCCTATTAGGTGATTCGTTTTGTTGTGGAAGTATTTTATTATGTTAGATTATACTATCAAAACAATAAGGCTTCCAGTGAGAGAAAAATGAGATGTTCCCAGAACTTGCATCCTGACAGCCTTGAAATAAATACAGGGAGTGACTAGTGAGACATCTTTAAAACTCTTCAGAGTTTAAAGAAAACCCAGAAAACTTTGTCAGGAAAATCAAATAAAATTAAATGATAATAATAAAAATAGAAAAGAGTACCTCATATTGGAAAGCAGTATCTGCAACACAAAACCAAGTTGTACAGCGAAGCTCTTTCCGCATGCGCTTTAGTTCCTTCAGTTCCCTGAACTCACGAATGACATTCCTTCTGCAATCTCTGCAAAATCTCTTGCTGTCAAACCTGTAACGTGAAAATTTTTACAGTGCCGTTAACATTAATGATCTGGGTATATTAATGAATACAACATTCCCCTCAATCAAAGTAATTAACTGAACCTAAACACAGACCGTGAAAGCAACAGATCCACATAAACGTTGATGGAATTATCCTTTAAACCAATTGGCCATGATTTTCCTCTCTCTACTTTTAGTTCCGTATTTTCAAGATTCAATATATGAAATGCAGGGTGGCTTGTCCATTCATTTGATGCAGATTTATTGTCTTTTATGGTATCTTAGATGTGTATTTTCTTTTGTTGTTTTCCTCTTTCGTTAAGTTCTTTTTAAGGAAACAGCAGGGGTTATGTGCATCCCAACACACACTCTCTCTCTCTCAAAAAATAAAATAAAAATTAAAAATAAATAAATAAATAAATAAAGGGAAGAAGAAGAAGAAAAAAATGATGAAATGCTACATAAGATGCACTATGTTCTGTCAAAGAAACACGCAGATTTTTTCAAAAAAAACTATAACTGACGTACCAGATAATGTTGATAATCATGCTTGGGATATTGATACAATGGTTTATGCTCCCATCAAAAGAGGGTCCTATCACGACCACTATATATTTATAAAGCACCACAAGAATTTGACCAGGCTATATAATATGCTTAAACTCGATTTTTCCAAGGAAATGCAAATAGAAGAAGCCTTTCCACTATTACCTAGTAAGCCAGTTGGCAAGCAGGAACACCCATCTTACAGCCTCTGCAGGTTAACGTCATTCAATCAAGGGACAACCCCTAAACCTTCTAGATATTTCAACATCTATTGAAATATTTAGGGATGGAGATAATCCAAAATTCTGAACGAAAATGCTTCCAATGTACTGGTGGATGTCAATCTCCTGGTTCTACCTCCTAATTCATCCTCTTTTTGACCCTTTTGACATATTCAGTTTTCTGTTAGCCATCTACAGCTATGCATTTCTTTCATTCTTTGTTACCGAGTTGTACAATTCGCAATTGCTTTTTCTCTAACTGGTCCTTCCTCCAATCCACTACCCCAATCTTGTAAAAGAAATTCAAACAATTAACCTACAATTTGCAATTTACTACATGCCGATCTCCAGATTACATAACATCCCAATTGCAGAACACTGAAGGTGCTATTACAACTGTATATCATTTTATTCCTTAAAAGATAAAGGAATTAGAGTGTGAGGTCAAAATGTTCGGCAGTTAAGAAACAATTCAGTATGCCTAAAAGATGAACGTAGCAAAAATGAATGCTAAGGCGAATCAATGACAACATGTTAGAATATATAACAAGAAACCGTTGTTCTATAAGGACTAAGGAGTTAAAGGCCGCTCCGATCAAGGATAAGCAAATAACTTAAGGAGATAGTTTTGGCATGTGCAATGAATGCCAATAAGTCTGTTAGATATTATTGGTATTTAGGTTTAGGAGATATTATTGAGATATTGTGAGATGTGATTAGATATGATTTTATCTCATACCTATTTTGTAATATCCTCCTAATCTCTATTTAAGAGAGAGTAGGGTTAGATGAATAAAGAACTTTGCCTTCTCTATTTTCTCTACATGGTATCAGAGCCTACTTGATCCTAGCAACTTCTTCCATCTTTCTAGATCTCAAGGCCGTCGAGGAGTTTTGCATGACCTTCATGCTCCCCTCGGCGGCTACGACAACATCCTTGATGGCATCGACGCTTCAACAACTATTTCGGCATCATTGTTTTCTAGATCGTATCAAATAACCTCCACAAAATAACCTTTAAAAAATAGTTAGGTGGCTACTGTTCATGTGATGAACAGTACCAGATTACCTTTCATGGATGAACGGTATCGTATTTACTGTTCACTCTGCAGCATCTTTGGTCGTTATATGCGACAACAGCACTTCTCTTTCGATGTTATTTCTACTAGCTAACCCGTCTAGGGTTTTTACTGGCTGACCCGCCTAGGGTTTCTTCTGGCTAACCTGCCTAGGGTTTTTTCTACTGGCTACCCGCCTAGGGTTTCTACCGGCGTACCCGTCTAGGGTTTCTATTGGCTGACCCGCCTAGGGTTTCTTTCTACTGGCTAACTCACTTAGGGTTTCTACTGGCTGTTACTATAATTTTCTGATCGCTGACGTCTTCAAGTATTCCGGACAAAGATGACATTGTCAAAGCTCTTACAACTAGCTGTTTTATTTCGGTTTGTAACAAGCTAGACATATATAGTAATATATGCTCTAACTTGTGGGGGAGTGTTAGATATTATTGGTATTTAGGTTTAGGAGATATTATTGAGATATTGTGATATGTGATTAGATATGATTTTATCTCATACCTATTTTGTAATATCCTCTTAATCTCTATTTAAGAGAATAGGGTTAGATAAATAAAGAACTTTGCCTTCTCTATTTTCTCTACAAAGTCTATCAATCAGGAAAAATGATGTGATCATAGTTCATAGAGCAATAAGACTAGAGATAGGCGTGGATGAATGTGGATGTAGGCAACTAAAAGGATATAATAGTTGTTAATTCAGTCGTGCAGATGGCTACAGAAAATTTAAATGGAAGAGAAGGATTCAAACTCGAAGGTTTTGAATACAGGTTTTCTTGTTATTGCTGCAGCTGTTTGTACTTAATACCACTGCTCACTCTAACTATCATGAGCTAAGATGTATATGCTATTGCCTCATATATCCTACCATCATCTACCATAGTAGAATTAAAAAAGTGTGATTTTGCATTATCCTCTTGGACCAATCAACTAACTCTCAGTTCTACTACTGATTCAATTGTGAATAAATTGTGGTTTCTCAAAGAATAACTTAGATTGCCTGTATACAGTTTACCTTCTTCTCATCAGTGATTATCAAGGAAATAGCTAATCTTCTCGTGATACTTTTAAAATTGAACATAAAGCAAAGAGGAAGCAATTATATGAGACAGATATAGAGTAGAAGGATGCTTATTAATATTAAGTTGGTCCAGACTCCAGCATACAAATTAGGAAAGATAGATGCATATGAAGAATAGTGGGTTTCACATAGTACTTCCATCACAGCTCACAAATGGACTGCATTTGTTGGATTTGCTACACAGGATTGCAGTTGCATGTTTGTATACTAAAAAATTATAATAAGATAACCAATAACTCATTCATATCTGTTTCCATATATGTCTAACACAAAGCTGCGGAACTTTTGAAAGTTCTTCCCAAATTAAACATGCCAGCATGACTAAAAAATTCAGCTGCTGACATTCCTGCCAGATTCATGAGGAGATAAATACTTTCCAATTATATGCTGCACAGAAAACTTATTGACACCAGTTCTTGGATTACAACATTAACCAGAGTTAGCACATTTCTTTTCGATGATTATGTAGTAGGTTCACAATCGAAAAGAATTTAACTCTAAGCAAAAGACGGCTTAATATCATAAAAGGAAGATCTGAAGCAACAAAACTAACCTGTACATTAGCCTTTCAATAAAATCCTCCTCTCTCATCCGTAGAAGGGATGTTCTAGTTTCTTCACCCAATGCGGACCAAAAATCTACTAGTGTGTCACAAGAAAGCCTAGCAGTATGCAATGCACAGCTTTCTCGAGTCCCATGCCCTCTGCCATAATTGGTCGTTGCTTGGCTTATCCAGCCACGACCACCTCCACCACATGCATCAGGGTATAGCAATTCACGTTCATGTTCCCTTGCTCGAGCACTATCAAAAACCTAAACACAGGCAGTCCCAAGGTTATGTATTAGTAAAACAATTCAATGTTTCTAGTATCTTATAGGGTTCATTGCGGATAGACTCCCTGTACTATCGCCCTATTATGGATAGACCCCCTACAGTTCTATTGGTGCGGATAGAACCCCTGAGTGATTTTTTTCGCCTCTTAAAAGAGTCAAAAAAGTTCACTCATGGGTTCCATCCGCACAAACAGAACTAAAGGGGTCTATCCGCTCAAATAGAACTACATGTGTCTATCTAGAGTTAGGCGAAATTACTGGGGGCCTATCGCAATTAACTCTTTCTTATAATTGTAAAACAAACATCATAGTTGTATTTAATGGCCTAGTTTCATCGCTATACCATCCACCTCATTTGGTAGGTTGTCAAGGAACACTCTTCTTCAAATAAGAAAGAATTGGAAAGTTGACTCTCAGTCTACAAGTACAAATAGGAAGTGGAGGAATGCTCGAGTACTATCAGCTTACATTTTGAAGCACCCTTAATGACCTTGCATTTATAAAGCAGTCCAGAAGAGTTAGTATCCCATCTCTATTTGCTGCCAGCCCTCCCCATGGGTGAACAGAAGGGTCCAGCATATCGTCTGAATCGCTGTCAATGTGGGCCTGCAAGGTGGGCCCTGTTCTATTAGAAAGGTAAGAGGAAGCGCCCTCTTGCTGCAACGATTTTCCATACATAACAATCTGCGAGAAGCCTTCAAGAAGTAATCCATTGCATCTTGAGCAATAGAGATTCTTGCGAGCTTGCTCGAAAAGGGCTTGTTTATCGATCCTCAAGAGCTTTTGTCTCGCTTGGAGAGGCAACTCGTTCCAAAACTGATTCCAATAGATGCGCAATTAGTTTCTTGCACAAAAGAGGAAGGAAAAAAGATACATTTTGTAGCTATAAATAAGTGATTAGCTACCTTCTAAAATTTATTATCATAAACATATGAACCATTACGCTGAAGAAACAATTTAAACCAGGAAAGTTCCCTTATCTGATGAACATAAAAATCAGAAGAGCAAGAACTTGTAATTCCTTCGACTTGCTCATCACTCCAAAACTAAACTCGAAGAGAAAGAGGTCCAAGGAACACTCTTTTTTCCCCTCTTTTGGATCATATCGACATTCTGATAGGAATTAGTCCAGTTATCCTATTGATATCAACTCACTTCATAACTAACTGGAAATGTGCCTATTTATCTCAATTAGAAGGGTTAAATTTTCTCCATTGCCCTATAAATCTCTCGCATCAAAAACCGATTAGAAAGACAAAAGTTTAGAACTGATGATTAGTCTCAGCAGCATCAAACCAATAATTAAACAAATAATAAAAATTTAAACATATCTATAGTTAACAGGCAAAAACTTAATGCTAATTAATCTCACATTTGCCTCTAAATCACCTACATCCTACCATATCAACTCCAATAATTCCTAATTGATTAAAAACTAATACTTCCCTCGATAAACCCAATTAAAAACATAAAAAAGTACACAAAAATTAGATCTAACAATTGGATAGAAACAGAAAACAGGAAGAATCCGATGAACGGATCGATACCTTCTGGAGTTGATCGAAGGTGATATAATCGCGTTTCTTCGACCAAATCGCTTTTGATTCCGCCGGCGACGGAGACGGCGACTTCGCCGGAGCTGGAGCATTCAGCAGACCTGGCATCGTCTCCTCCTTCTCAAATTCGACCCGATCACAATCCAATCTAATCCGAACCAAAACAATCTCTTATCGCCGATGATCGATGCTCCATCCACCGGCGTTATCGGATCTGGATCCAATTCTTGATCGGAGCCCCGACAGGTTCGAATCGACGGCGGAGATCGATCGGAGGCTCGCTTGTGAGCAGATTTTGCGAGGTTTTGTTCTCTTGATCAGATTTAGCGTCTCCTCTCTTTTGTATTTGTTGTTATTCCAGAGAGAGAGGGGTTTTTTATTTTCACATGAAGACCCGCTATCGTGAAGGTTGGCTCGTCGTTAACCTCGAGTAGTAATAAGAATTTAACCCTGAAGTGCTGAATTGTAAATACAAGTTTGTTTTGGCGCTATTGATAATTTGGCGTGAATTTTATTCTTGCGAGTGAATAGGCGTGTGAGTTTAACGTTAATTTAACCCACAAATGAATACGTGTCAGTTGTCTGCTGGTCTTTGGTTGTGCACCTGATTTGGGATCTGAAGAGTAAGAAACCTAAATTTTTAACAACACGCTCATTTATTTGTTAGCGCACGCTCCTTATTAGCCTTTCTCTCAGACATACATTACGGTGACAACGATGAAATTCAATGTGTATTTATCAACCTGGTAATTTGCTATATTCTTACAAAACCCTAAAATTTAAAAGCTATTCCATATAGAACCTAATAGGTTCGTATTTACACTTTTTAGTATTTTACATATCGCTGGCTCCTGTGGTAGGGGGTGCTTTCAGTCCGGATACGGCTCGGATATGATACTTATCATATTCATATGCGCTTATCCATCTCGGATACGGATACGGATACAGATATACCATTGTAAGGAAAATTCATATCCATATCCGCTAAAATCGGATACGGATAAGAATATACATGCAAATATATAAGCGGATATGCATGCGGATACAAAACGGATATGAGAAAACTAGATAGTATTGAAAAAAAACATAGTTCATGTGATACAAAAGAGTTCATTAATATGTTCATTATATCTGAAAATCTAAGATTAGACATCTTGATCATCAAAATTAACCTAAAATCTATAATCTAAGGATTAAAACTATCCTAACAATATGACTAATATGTTTTCGGATATTTCGGATACGGATCCGAATATTTCACTACAAAATCATATCTATAACAATATCCTATCGGTTATAGATTTGAGTAACCATATATGTATCCATTAAGATACGGTTACGGATATTACCTCGGATATGGATACGATCTAGCACTCCTATGGACCTGTCGTCCATCGTCCAGGTGGTGAGGGTGAATTTGTCATTTGAAGAATTGAGAGGTCTGATATAATAAAGCGAGATGTTAGGGGATGGTTGCATGTGCCAGGGGGGTGTCGTTATTTTCTGGCAATTATGTTGTCATCTGTGCGTAGAGAAATTATGGTGAGAGAAACTCGCCAAAGAGATGAGGGTGACTTTGTTACATCATGTTGACATGAACGTATACAAGAAAATTTAAAATAAATAATTTAGCAAAAGGGTATGACGAGAAAACGAAAAATGTAGGGGACAATTTCTAGTGAAAAATGATAGTTTACCATAAACTGTTTTCAAAATGTTATAAATCTATTAAATTTTCGAATTTAATTTGAACCTGGTTCAGATTTGATTTGCTTATTAATTTCGATACATGAATTTGATTAGAGCCTTGCAAAATATGCTTTCATGCTTCGTTATATATGATATAAAGAGTTTTGAATGTGCAATTGAAAAAAAAATTCTCTGATTTAATTTACATGTTGTGTTGACATTGTAGGTGTTATTTGTTAGAATTGAAGCAATCAAGCAAACCAAAATGGCACGAAATAGCTCTCTTCATAATGTTCTTGAAAGTACAAGAAAAATGAAGTACTTAATGCCATGACTTAAACACCTATATTTAATCAAACTATTTTATGTAATGTAATCGTTCAAAGAATTGCACTAGTCATCTCAGTGACGAAAGGTAAGGAAAGTCCTTACTTGAGTTTTTACGACCTTTTTGTATATCAAAATGCAATCCTAAAGGGCAGAGTAAATAGATTATGAAATAAACGCTAAGTACAAATGTCGAATTTCTGACAAATAAAAAAAGGAAAAAAAAAGAAAAGAAATAGAAGTAGATATATAAACTATAGAAATGAAATATGAACAAATTGTATAACTTCATGCATATAGAACAACTAAATATGTTGCAGCGCATTGCGACAAATTAAGACAGATAGAGAGACGGAAGGCCTTATATAACACTGAAAAAAGAAAAAAGAAAAAAGGCCTTATAACATTAGTTTTCTGTTATTTCTGATGGGCTTTCTTAAAGCATGATTGTCATTATATAAATATATATTCAATTAATTATTGCATGACATATGACAACTAACCAAATAAGAAGATAACTCTAATATAAGAAAGAATATAACATTCTTTCTGGGGTTAATTGGGGCCACATCTCCTCTAGAATTTTTGTTTTGAATTTACTAACTCTCTGGTTTTAAAAAATTCTTTTTTCTCCCTTCCAGAAGGCCCCAGGCGGCCCCGCTTGTGGTAGACACCATGTGTGTTGCTTGTTTCTTCCCCTTGGATACACCTCAGATGGCCCCAGATGAGCGTGTTTAGATTTCAATGGGGTTAAGGGAAGTTAAGGTAAACTAGGTGAGAGAAGAGAAGGAAAGGGAAGCGAGTTCACTTCTCCTTGGTTACATCCTAATTTGAGGGGTGACAAATTTTATGTTATTAGATGGTGGACTAAGAGGAACTAGGGTAAATAACTTTCACTTCTAAATGTTCCCAAACAAAGTGAATGGTTCCCCTAACTTTCCTTCTCCCTTATTCTCCTCAATCCAAACAAGCCCTTAGATGCATATAATATTTGAACTAGTTTCAACATTTAAGTAAATGGCTAATTTCACATAATCCCCACTGAATTTGGGGGTTGTTGCACACAAACCCTCCAAAAACTTTATCTATCTCGCATAGCTCTCCTAAACTTCAAGCTGTCACACAAGACCCCTCTGAATTTTAATCTTCTCTCTTCGGATCTCCCTTGTCCGTAACTTACGAATAACTAATATGTCCTTCGGAGAAAAAATTATTGCACATTGTCCTTTGTTATTTACTAGAAACATACCCTTCCCGTAAAAGTTGGGTTTTTTTCTCAAAGAATTTTTAGTTATTTGCAGATTGAGGGGAAGGGTGGTGAGAAAAGTTCGAAGTTCAGGCCGGTTTCTTAGACACCCCAAAGTCTAGGAGAGTTATGTGAGATAAACAAAGTTTAGGGTAGTTTTGTGCAATACCACCCAAAGTTCAGGGGAGTTTTGTGAAATAACCGTTACATAAATGCAACAATGTATTCCACTTCGTGGGTTGTTTTTAGATCTGGGCCTGTCGGCATATTTCGATCCATTTTAAACCCAAACCCAAAACCCTAGTTCTCTCTTTCATGAAATACCGAAATCAAGTATCGAACACAAATTTGATAGAATTCGATGTTTCTCGAAAATCACACAATGGATCCAAAATCGCTGGAGCTTGCAAGTCCTCTCCAAATTCTCCCGCCCGTGGAATTTTGCTGCGCCTATGGATCCTCTCTCCTCTCCAACAACAATGACAAGGTTCTATTCTCTCTATTTCCCGCCTATTTCAGTTAATTCTCGTTATTTACTTTTTGTAATTTGTTTTAGACTTCAATGGTGGATTACATATTAGGGGTTCTTGATCCCATCGAATGGCACTCCAAAGTAAGTGATTTATTCAGTTTTCTTGGTATTTAATTTGATACCTTGTGTCATTCTTATGGATTATTGCTAAAATTGGGGTTTGGGGAAATTCAGAATTTGGAAAGGAACAGGCACCATTACTCAAAGTTGATGGCAGGTCTCGGCCCCAAAGCGGTGTGTTCTTTAACCTGTGTTTAAAAAAAAAAAATTAGTCTGTTTTTTTAAAAAAAAAACATACTTGATTTGAGTTTCTTTAGGATTAGACTTGGGCATCAAATAGTAATGGACCGTGTTTTATATAATTCCATGTTGATAAATAATGCTTATGATGTAATTTTCCTCCGTTAGGGGTGTATAACCGTTTCATATAAGCTTTGAGAACCATTCTAATTTTTGTCTAGTGGTTTAGTTTGATGGAAAATTTAATGATTACTCTATGCATTCTTTAATTTCCCCTCATGTCGAAGGCATGTTGAAAGCAAACTTACTTTTTAGCTTCGGGGGTACTGTCTTCTTTCACAAAAATCTAGCTTTGTAAAACTAAATCTCACTTTCCTTGATAATAACATATGCTTTTAATCTTCTGTATTTCTCTTTGAAGATAAATAAATGAGTAGCTTTGTATGCCAAGAAAGTAATATGAAAATTAGGTGAAAACCATGATTTCTTAATTATTTTGACGCATAGTAGGTGCAGGAAAAGAATTTAACCTTTTGAAGATAAAAACCATACAGTCATTAATTAACACCTACATTGTTGATAGGTAAACTGGAATTACTGATGTAGTAACATCAAAATGGGTACTGGCTGAGTTTTATGTTCTGAGATTGATATTGAGAAGCCAAATTGATCATATTTCTAGTAAAATATCAGTTTGAAATACAGAAGCCAAACTGCTGATGGTAAATGCCAGGTTAAAATACTATGACTGGCTTCGTACATATGGTAGCCTGGTGATATCTATGGAACTTATAGAACGCATTTTCATGTGATATTAACGCCTGAGTTGAAATGGTTACAAGTGCCACGATCATGTTAGTATTTCATATTTATTTGAAGTTAACATTTTCATGACATTAAAAAGCAGATTCCATGGTTCCAATGCAAACCTAGTTTGCAACCAGGGCAGTAGCATCGAATTATCCAATATTAATCTATTATTCCACTGATTTCCTATATTTCACATACTTGACCAATAACTTATAGAGTATCCTGCAGATTGTTATTTATATGCTTCAAAGAGCAATAACAAACTTTTCAAAACATATGATATATTGTGACATCTCCTAGTACGATCTCAGCTGATCATCTTTTATGGGACTTGGGGGCAACCACTCATTTCCAACTATCTTATATTGTGTTATCGATTTAATCTATTTTGAACCAAAGACAATGAGTTTGATTCTCCCTTCTTAGCAAGAAGCTTTTAGTTAGATTATCATGAATCAGATATCTCTGTTACAAACCAGATTGCTGATAGTTTGGTAACCTTCAGAAATTCTCTACATCTTTTCAAGTTTGGCGTCTTTGACAGTCAACTCTTTGGATCTTCCTTTCATTTTGATAGAGGTTTAGTTATTACATTGAAGAATGGGGACTGCAGCACCTTTCTCCAACTCTTGAGGGCTGTGGAAATATCCCGGCTTAGGGTCTATCTGGATGCATGCTGTCAAAATGTCAGGTTTATTTTCCTGAAGCTATGATATCCTAGAATGCAAAATGAAAAAAATCAGAATACATTCTGATATCATGATATTCTGGTAGGATAATAGTTTTTGATATGCTATTTTACCTGCCAAACTGTATAAACTTAAGATAGTCCAGAATATCATGATTACTTCATGATATGCAGAATAGAAGCATAATCTATTTTTATTTCTTTGTTGGGTGCAGCTTACATGGGTGGCAAACAGGATTGGTGCAGGGGTGCACTTCAATCCATTCGTTGAATGGAGAAACAAGGTTCCTATGCACAGAACATTTTTCCTCTTCTTTTCCTTTTTCTTCTTGACATGTTAAATTGGATCATCTAGGTTTGAAGTGTTTACCATCTGACAGGAGATAAAGTATGGAGTAGTAAGAGTACAAGATTTGGTACGAGAAGTATTGACCTGGGACAAGTTCTTCCTGTGTGGTCGTCTGCAAAAACCTGTATGTCGATATTTGAGGTGTGCTTGGTGGATTTGGCTTTCTTGTTTAATTGTTGCAACCACCTTGTATTATCTGCATTTGGTTAGTCATAATATACCGGCTTTATATCTCTCATGGTTTGCCAATTTGTTCAAGAGTCTGGTGTAAAATTGCTCAATTGATATCTTTATTATACTTGAATGTAAATATTATTACAAATTTATGGACAGCTAGTGAATTGAGCGTCTTTGAAGATTTCAAGTGTGGAAATAGAAGATTTCCTATTTACCAACCCAACACAAATTAGGTTCCTAGCAGGAACAGAACAAACCATATCGATTCTTAGCTCTTCTTTTCTAGTCATGCCTAAGAAAATTTAAATTGTCTGAGAAGTAAAATTATTGCTCAAATAAAATTTCTGATTATCAATTTTCTTAAATGCATATTAAGTTTTAGTTAATTTTTTGTATACATAGATGTTTCCGTGATCTTCCTCACCTACTTATGGGCAAACTATGATCTTTTAGTTAGCTTGATGGCTCTTATATTCCTTGGACAACCAGCACAATGTAGGTAGAAATCAGCAAATATCTTTGTTGAATCACATATTGTAGTTTCTAGAACTTCATCCACTTCATGGGAACATTATTCTGCTGGTAACTGTTTGACAAATGGATCTCATTAATATTTTTAGATCAAGACTGTCTATTATAATAATCTCTATTTTACGACCATGAAAATGAAAAATCTTTTTTTTAAACAAAGACTGTAGTTTGCTCTTGAACTCGCTACATCTGCTAGCCTTTCCCTGTCAAGTGTGCTCTCTGGAAAAGTAAATATTTGGTCGAGACAGAATTTACTGAGACATCGTTGATTGAGACAGAATATATTGGGATAGTTATATATTATTTTCTCTTTATGCAGATTTCCTTTTTTATATGGATACCTTTTATAGAATGTCTTACGCTAGGAGCTTCTTGAATTTATTGATGTCCTATTTTTAATATTTATTTGTGCTTCTTAAATACTTATTCATACCGCAGCTCATCATGATCCTGTGAATTGTCCATTTGCAGTTTTTTATATCAGTATTATTCAATGAGCCTGCCTATCTACTTTTAGATACTTTTATATGCATCATGTTCCATCTCTTATTTTTAAATTTCAGTTTTTACTGATCTGCAGGTTCATGTCCTTGTTGATAACTGGGACATAAGAAAGGTGAACTTAGTTAACTTAAAATCGGCAACTTCTGCTGCTCTCCTCCTTTTGCCACCTGAATTTAGTGAGGTATGGCTTGAAGTTTATTCATAGGTTCACTGCACCTGTTTATACTGCAACATATACTACATGAAATTAAAATGTCATACAGTTCTGTGATATTCATCTTTCTTTTATACAGGAAGATTTATACGCTAAGATATGCAGTCTATCGTACACGGGTGATTTACGCATGCTTTTTGCGGAGGACAAAAATAAGGTTAGCCAAATGAAATTCCATACAGTTATCTTTGATGAGAATTGATTATTAAGCTAGTTCTTATGAGGCTATGATCTCGCGCATAGGTGACTTCTTACTAACATCCTTCCAACAGTACTGGGTCTACTGGCACTACACATTTCTTATTTTTCTAAAAGAAAGAAACCTTGCAATTAATACCCATACATTTAATATCAGTAAAGCGTCTGTTTAAGAATGAAAATAAATTAGAGCAACATCTTTTGACTGAAGATATGTATTATTCCCCAGGGTAGTTGATCAAGAATTTCATGAAAGTTTAATGTGTAAAATATTATGGTTTAACTTAGATTCTTGTGAATTACTAATCAGTATAATTGTAATCTTGCATTTTCAACTGTTTCATGATCATGGGTGCAATGTCAAGTTTTCATTTATCTAGAAGCTTTCCCTGGGGAAACCTTTTCAAGATTGTGGGTTTTCATGCAAAGGTGTGTGCATTAAATTTTGAAAATAATGAATCACTGTGTAGTTTGGTAAGATTCATTTAGATCTTTACTAGGCATGGTTGTGATTTGAGAGTTTTCATACAAGGGGTTGATATTGAGTGGAAAGGTAATATCTTCTTGACATGATAACTCGAGATGTTGTCAAGGTACAATTTGCATTATTGATTATTGTTTTGAAAGCCTCCAAATGTACCAAGTGTCCAACACATCAAACTAATCTGAAATGTGAGGATGTTTGTTAAATCAAGAGCTTATAGGAAGTATTTAAAATGCATCATAGCTCATAGGACTGTATCAAATAGTTTCCGAATTTTAAAATATGTTATGAAAGTGAGAACAAGTTAGAGAAGTGTCTGGAGTCTATCAAGTATTCGCTGAGTACATGCTGGACATGGACATAGGGAGAAAAGCATGTACACCGACAACTTTGCTTTAGAAGTTTCAGTGCATTCGAAAAAGACAATGCAATAAGGTACTTATGGAAAGTTGATAAGACAACTTAGAGTTTGTTTTCTGCATTCACTTGCCTTATACAAGCTTAGATACTGGTCCCTAATTCACTTGTCTGATACTTATTTCCTGGGTAGACCAAGAGTAGCATTTGACTGGAACTTACTGGCATATTCTCTCAGATCTTTGAATGTTAGTAAGCACATGTTTTGATACATGATTGCTTGTTGAACTTTTTTTATAATTCAGGTGCTATACTTTTGTGAAATGGCTTTTTATGATTTATGGATTTAGCTAAATCTTTAAAGACCTTGGCCACTAGGATTGATAGCCCACCTAAAAGACCTGGGAAAGCTTCGTTGTTCTTGTTGTATGTTTAAAGATTTCTTCTACCAAGTTTATAGCTCAAAAATGTAAAGTTTATTTCTCTTTTAGGTTTTTGCAACCTATTTTTGTTTATTAAATCTCACATTTCTATGTTTCAATGGCAGGTCAATAAGATTGTTCGAGGAAGTTTTGAATCATTTCGTTCAATGTATAGTCCCATGTTACAAGAGTATGCAGTGGAGGGGTTGCTTCAATCCCATGCTTTAACCGCTCACCAAAAATCATTTAAGCAGGTTTACTTTCCAAACTTGCTCAGAGTCTTGCTATGCTGTGTTCTCACCCTCCATTTGAATAATATTAAACTGAGTGCTTGTCTTATGAACCATACATTCTACACTCTTGATTCTTGCACAAGAACACAAATAGACGTGCATATGTATGAACACTGAAAAATGTATGCTTGCATGTTTTTGCCCAGATGCTAGTACTTAGCGTGAGGAGAATGTTTTCTCTGCCATATCAATTTTAAAATTTTGGGAAAATTGCATTGAGAGCTTTACTTTTAAGAATCCAATCAAAAAACACCTCAATCTTTTTGCGCTAACTAAAAAGGTCTTTGACCCAAGAAACCTTTCAAAGGACCCTAACCCATGTGACCTTTTTAAGCGTTCCAAAAATACTCTCTTCTTCTTCATTCTTTTTTCCCCTCCTTTTCCCTCTGTTTTTCCCTCTTTTTTTCTCTTCTTTTTCCCCCTCTTTTCATATCTTCCATGAACCTGTGAACCTCTCTCATCTTCAACCTCACTCACCTCCTCCCTCTCTTTCTTCTTATCCTTCGTCTATCATCCTCTTCTATCGTGACCTCTCCTCCTCCTTATCCGCCTCTCCTTCTCCTCTCTTGTCTCTCATTTTTCTTCTTTGGCGTCTATCCTCACTCTCCTTTGTCCCCTATATTTTCTTTGCCGCCTCTCCTCCCCCTCCTCTCCCATCTCACTTCTACTTCTTCATTGTCTATATTAGATACTAAACTTGAAGTATCTGTTTGTGCACAAACAGAAAATTCGAGGCGACCTTTCACTGGGTTATACTTTATCAAATTGAAGAGTATTTTGTGTTTAATGTCATGAGTCTAGAGTCATCTTTTAAATGGTATAAATACCTATGTAATGCAATAACTTATGACCAGTATAAATATCTATGTAATGCAATAACTTATGACCAGTATAAATATCTATGTAATGCAACATCATATCCTCATGTCACTTATGAACGAATATGAAATTTTGTAGCATTACTTTGCAGAAATAAAAAGGTAACATTTTAATCTATGCATGTAAGAATATTATGAACATAGGAATTGTTTTATGAAATGGATTAACAAGTTTTATTAATGAAGTAACTTATTTATGAACAAATATAATAATTTATGAATAAAGATAACATTTCAAAATGTAGACTTAGACAAACGAAAAAGTAATAGTTTAATCAATGTTGATAATATTTTTATGAAAAAACTAATAGTTAAAAACAAAGGTAACATATTATCTACAATAAATAACATTTTATGAATGATAGTAATATATTATGTATAACAAATAACAGTTTTATAAAAAGATAAACAATTTCATAGCCTAGATTTGAGAAATGTAAAATGTAACAATTTAATAAACAAATACAACAGTTTATGAACAAAGACAATATTTTTTGAATAAAAACATAAAAGATAACACTCTTTTTCTCCTCCTTTCTCAACCACTACCTCTTCTCCTCACTGTCTATCTCTCTTCCTTTGTCCTCTCACACCTCCTTAATAGTTTTATGAATAAAAATGTTAAAAATAACAACTTTATTTTTCTACTTAACCACTTTTTGTTTGCAGTAGATCATGCACATTAAATGTCTTTTTATTTTTATTTTTTCTTTTTAACAAAGTCAAGGCTAAAGTATTAATCTTGATATTACTAGTCCATGAAATAAAAAGTAGTGGAAAAAAGATCGGAGGAGGAGAGGCAGAGGAGAGAAAAGAGGTACCGGAGGAGAGTAGGAAAAGATGGGAAGGAGGAGGAAAGGTCGAGATAGAGGATGATAAACAACTAAGAAGAAGAAAGATGTGGAGGAAAAGGAGGAGGAGAGGCAGAGGAGAGAAAAGAGGTACCGGAGGAGAGTAGGAAAAGATGGGAAGGAGGAGGAAAGGTCGAGATAGAGGATGATAAACAACTAAGAAGAAGAAAGATGTGGAGGAAAAGGAGGAGGAGAGGCAGAGGAGAGAAAAGAGGTACCGGAGGAGAGTAGGAAAAGATGGGAAGGAGGAGGAAAGGTCGAGATAGAGGATGATAAACAACTAAGAAGAAGAAAGATGTGGAGGAAAAGGAGGAGGAGAGGCAGAGGAGAGAAAAGAGGTACCGGAGGAGAGTAGGAAAAGATGGGAAGGAGGAGGAAAGGTCGAGATAGAGGATGATAAACAACTAAGAAGAAGAAAGATGTGGAGGAAAAGGAGGAGGAGGGGAGGAGGCATGATATTGAGAGGCAACAAGGGAGGTGAAGGCGGCGGTGGAGGAGGACAAGAGAAGATAGAGATGAGAGAGGTTGAAGGTGAGAGTGGGAGGAGATTAGAGGTTAAAATGAGAGGTCGAAGAGGGTTGAAATGAGAGGAAGGGAAGTTGAGAGGAGTTGAAGATGAGATGAGAGGGATGAGAGAGTTTCATGGGTTGATGGAAATGAGAAGGAAAAAAGAGGGGAAAAAGCGGAAAAGAATGGAGGAGAGGATATTTGTGGAATACTTAAAAGATCACATGGGTAAAGGGTCTTTTGAAAGGTTTCTTGGTTCAAAGGTCTTTTAGTTAGTCCAAAAGGTTGACGTTTTTCTTGATTGGATTCTTAAAAGTAAGGCTTCCAATACAATTTTCCTAAAATTTTTGGCATGCAGATTTATCTTAAGATAATTCTATGTTATAGCACTAATAAAATAATTTATGAATAAAGATAACATTTCAAAATGTAGACTTAGACAAACGAAAAAGTAATAGTTTAATCAATGTTGATAATATTTTTATGAAAAAACTAATAGTTAAAAACAAAGGTAA
The DNA here is from genome assembly GCA_012295165.1 of Asparagus setaceus. Classification (NCBI taxonomy): domain Eukaryota; kingdom Viridiplantae; phylum Streptophyta; class Magnoliopsida; order Asparagales; family Asparagaceae; genus Asparagus; species Asparagus setaceus. Next base: position 10,484,489 of record CM022706.1, on the reverse strand, counting down.
CATATTATCTACAATAAATAACATTTTATGAATGATAGTAATATATTATGTATAACAAATAACAGTTTTATAAAAAGATAAACAATTTCATAGCCTAGATTTGAGAAATGTAAAATGTAACAATTTAATAAACAAATACAACAGTTTATGAACAAAGACAATATTTTTTGAATAAAAACATAAAAGATAACACTCTTTTTCTCCTCCTTTCTCAACCACTACCTCTTCTCCTCACTGTCTATCTCTCTTCCTTTGTCCTCTCGTCACCTCCCTTAATAGTTTTATGAATAAAAATGTTAAAAATAACAACTTTATTTTTTCTACTTAACCACTTTTTGTTTGCCGTAGATCATGCACATTAAATGTCTTTTTATTTTTATTTTTTCTTTTTAACAAAGTCAAGGCTAAAGTATTAATCTTGATATTACTAGTCCATGAAATAAAAAGTAGTGGAAAAAAGATCGGAGGAGGAGAGGCAGAGGAGAGAAAAGAGGTACCGGAGGAGAGTAGGAAAAGATGGGAAGGAGGAGGAAAGGTCGAGATAGAGGATGATAAACAACGAAGAAGAAGAAAGATGTGGAGGAAAAGGAGGAGGAGGGGAGGGGGAGGAGGAGCGGCGATGATATTGAGAGGCAACAAGGGAGGTGAAGGCGGCGGTGGAGGAGGACAAGAGAAGATAGAGATGAGAGAGGTTGAAGGTGAGAGTGGGAGGGAGATTAGAGAGGTTAAAAATGAGAGGGGAGAAGAGAGATGAGAGAGGTTGAAAATGAGAGGAGAGGAGAGAGTTGAGAGAGGTTGAAGATGAGATGAGAGGGATGAGAGAGTTTCATGGGTTGATGGAAATGAGAAGGAAAAAAAGAGGGGAAAAAAAGCGGGAAAAGAATGGAGGAGAGGATATTTGTGGAATACTTAAAAAGATCACATGGGTAAAGGGGTCTTTTGAAAGGTTTCTTGGTTCAAAGGTCTTTTTAGTTAGTCCAAAAAGGTTGACGTTTTTCTTGATTGGATTCTTAAAAGTAAGGCTTCCAATACAATTTTCCCTAAAATTTTTTGGCATGCAGATTTATCTTAAGATAATTCTATGTTATAGCACTAATAAAATTTTATGTCAATCAAATCTTATATCTATTTCAAACAAATAGGAAAAACCATGATATGTTTATATATCCATAGTTACTAGTTACCATTAGTAAAACAACATAAATGCATACATATAGTACATGCATGCATACAGACAAACAATTAGTTTATTAGTCTTAGAGAAGTATGGTTAATGGACTGTTAGATAAGAGTGGAGAAGCTCATGCGATTAATTGGAGAGAAAGTGTATTGACATATATCTATTTCGGTATCAGTCACTATTTCATCCCTCTCAATTTCCCCCTCACATTGCCCCAGTATGACTTATTATTATTATTTTTTACATGGCTACGTCTAGGACTGTGGTTTGTCAGCAACGAGCTCGCTCTTCTCTACTATTCTTTGCACAACCCAAAACCAGATGGCACCAAAGCTACAGTTAAACAATGAATCAGTAAAAATGGGTAAGAAATTCCTCCGTCTACTGCCTATTTGGCTCATCATTGATAATATTTTAGATTTGCCAATTACCATTGTTTATAAATCTGCAGGCAGTGTAACATCACAAATTCTTGTCTCCTCTAGAGAAGAGGCTGCTAATTTTGTCCGCAAAGCTTTGAGGCGAAAAGTTATGGTCTCAAGTACGAGGCAGGCAGTGTCTGGGTTTCTCGCTGCTGGTGGAGCTACTGCTGCTCGATATGTTGCAAGGAAGATGTCAAAAGCCTGGAAATCTAGAACATCATGAGATTGAAACCTTTTTCTTGTAGCATATACTTGTGCTGTTATCAATTTTGGTCGAGATACAGAATAATGTTGACAAAACATAGATTGTGTAATGTACTAAAACTGTGTGATGGCAGAAATTTATAAAGGATTTAGGAGGTTTTGTGATACCTTCCTCAAATTGAAAGTTGGCAATGAGAACCCTTGTGCTTCTTCTGCATATTATTATTGTATGGTATTATAATAACTAATTTAACTTCAGATGAATCATGATCGCAATCATTATAAAAGAACTTATTTATATATTTGAGTCTTATATAATTATATTGCCAGAATATAAAATTATTAATTTTCAACTTTCATCTCATTTCTCTCCAAAGAGTAATTCATATTTAAATCTTAGAGACTATAAAGTCTAGTCTAGTTTTCCATCCTTGCAAATTATGATCAAACAAGAGGAGTACGTTAGATTATAAATTATACTAACCGTAAGTTTGGCACCTATAACAGTAATGTTTTTTTGGCTAGATCTTAACAAATAACAAGGATATGGAAGTAGCGTAAAAGCACTCTCAGATGATAAACTGGGCCTCTTCTATAGAGGGCCCAACAACAGCCCAACATAATTTGCTTTGACTACTACGCCTGCTCTGCTCCCGAGCAACTTACGTGCGCGCATGTCCGAGTTCGCAACGGTAGTTGATATAAAAGGACCCGATTGTCCCGCGAACGACGTGAACGCCTCAGTTTTCCCAAGGGCCGTTCCTCTCTCTTAATTAAAAGAGGGAACAAATTTTCAACAAAATCAAAAATAAAAATAGATTAGGGTTTTGTAATCTCTCCTGCATTTCCCCAACTTCACTTTTTTTTTTTGCGGGAAATTTTGAGGACTGCGATCGGGATCGGCGTTCGGCTCCTCTCTCAGCTGATCTCTTCACTGTAAGCTTCTTCATCCCATTGTTAGGCAAAGATCGGTCTTTTATCTCATTATATAGTGAAGGGTAGAAATCCCTTTGAATGTGTGTAATTGATTGTTTCCTTTGTGATGTAGAAACGTTTTTTGGGTAAAATTGTGTTATATTTGCAATGCGAGGGTGATTTTTTCATTAAATCTTCACGATCCGATATTTGCATTTAGATTTGTTGGTATATTTGTGAGGGAACCACTTGGAGAGTGGCATAAACAACAAAGAACATCTATTGTTTTTATATCGAGTTTATCTTATTAGTTTTCTAAAGGAAGTGAGTTAACTTTCTTCAGTGAGTTAGAGAACAATTCTTGAAGGGCTTTCAAGTGTTCAGTGTCTGTTTGTTCGTCGCCGGCGATCCTCAACATGTGGTGCTGCTGCGACACGGAAGAGGATACTCATGGACCTCCAGCTAGGGAGAACCCTGCTCCCCTTAATCACAACACTCCTGGTGAGATGCTAAACATTTAATTTACAAATTTTGGTTGATTTCATTGTTTTGTATCTTTTTTCCTCTTTTGTGATTCAGTTGCTTGTTTGGTGCCATACTCTCAATTGCTGTCTATGTATATGATGATCATCGATTGATATATAGTTAAGGCGTTTAGATCCATTGAAGTTGCAACATTTGGGTTTATCTACTGTTTCGGTCATCATTTTTTAAAGCAATTCAGCTCAGTTTGGTCCTTTATGGATTCCGTTAATTTGGAAAGCAAGGGTGGGCTCAACCCTTTCCGGATGATTTTTTCCCCCTTCAAAAACATGCTCATACAAAACATTTCACATATCTAACCACCAAACTGCATGTAAAACATCATAGACCACCAGAATTACCAAACTTGTGTTAGAAATATGTACAACAGTTGCAAATTGAGCCCATTAACCTTGGTATCCCCCTCTGTTGAACTATACATACTATCATGAGATGCAAAGTGAATCCTAGCATGAAATTCATCTTCTTCCAATTTTTGCCTTAGATATGAACAAAATGTTCATAGACAAATCTCTTGCCTATTGTCTAGACCCTTTTCTTGTTACGATTTTCATGCATGCTAAACCCTTCTTTGTTGAGAGCCTAAATAGAATGGCTGGGTAGTCAGGAAGTTTTGGCTTCTCTAGGTCGTGAATTGTCTCTGTCAGGCTGAAAGAAAATTTGTACAAGTAGGTATGGAGAATTCTTGGCACTGACCCATGTTCTTCTCCGTCTCCATTTTGAATTCAAGAATTGTATGATGACAATGTTAGTCACCGTTTTGCTTGATTACGTTTTTCAAAAGGATGATATCAAGTTATTTCCCAACTTATTTACTGTTAGTAGTTTTATTTTAAGTACCAATTGTCAATGTGTACTCCGAGTAACATATGCGCAACAACAGACACCTGGAACAGGTAAAAGTTTGCATTCTTTAGTCCTGCTTGGCAGAATGTTAGTAGCTCAATGCAGTATAATGATTTCATCTTCTTGCAGTTGAGTCAAATGCTTACTGCTTATATATTTTAAGTGTCCACCTACAGAAAGAAGTAAATGTCCTATTTTCTGCAGCCTGGATCTCAGAACAGATATAATGCACTAATGCTTTACATTATCGTCTCTTGGAAGTTAATAATGTTATTGAATGTTTGAGAACATTCTAATAGTGTATGTCCACTTCCTTGTATCTCTGTTACTTTTCTAATATAAGATACAGAACTTTGTTCTCCTAAAAAAGAAAAAAAAAGTAGTCTTAGCTATCTAACATATTGTTGGTAAGTCATTTAGCTAAGTCTGAAGTGCTGTCTCATACCCTCCCTTAAAATCATACTGAAATATCGGCATCCATATTTTTAAAGCTTATTTTAGAAGCTCTGCGGATATAATTATGAACCCGGTATATTGCTTTATGTTTCCTTTCTAGATAAGGAAGAAACATAACAGGCAAAATCTAGATTCGGGAATTCCAAGATTTTCCTCTTCATGTTGCTGTTTTATTGGAATGACCTTGACACCACAAAACTTAACCTGGTGTATGGAAAATTGTGATGCCGTTCTGTTGAGACTGATGCTACAGGTTGGTCTAGGTCTACAAAATAACATTCTCCTCAAGGAGGAAGATTCTAATCAATCATTATGGCCAATTTTAATATTTTGTATGATTTCCATGGTTAATATGGACAATTGAGTAAGAGAAACTAGGCCATTTCTATTGGAATGTTGAGGTCAGAGGCCCCTTGTGGTAATTTAAGGTTGCTAATAGGAAAGAGATCTTTGTAAATCTAACAAAAAATAGTTATAAACTGAGTTATCATTCTTCTCCAAGAATGTGGGCTATCCTGTGTGTCCTGTTCTGTGAATTAAAACTAACAGTTAGAGAAAGTGAGAAGCAACAACAACAACGCCTTTATCCCAAATGTTTGGGGTCAGCTACATGAATCCTATTCTTCCATTCCGTTCTATTATAGGTCGTCTCCGTTAAATTAACCATTATCATATCCAGAAAGTGAGAAGCAAATGTGAAAAAATTAAAGTCTAAAAGAAAAGCAGAATAAGATGCCACGTCGGTCCATAACGAGCGGAGCAGTAAGAAATTTTTAGCTTGAGGAGACTTGGATCAACTGAGCGAGTATTTATGAAACCTATCTGACTGTATCTTCTATGGTATATGGATTTCTGTGTTACACCATAATAATGTTGTTTGCTTCCCCATAGTCCCATACATTTAATGCAAACTACTTCGAGTATTTCTTTGTGCAATTAGATTTTACTTCGTGGTTTTCAAAATCTTCTTTGCAACTTAAGTTGTTCGTAGTTGTTCTGTTTTGAAAAAGAGAACCTAACACTAAAAGACGGAAAACATAAAGAAGTAATTTTTCGAACATTTATACTTTTTCTTTGATCTGAAATAACAGTGCACCATAACCTGAAAATAGTTTCTTATTTATTAATTTATCCTTCTCTATTTCTTCACTTTCAAATTGGTTGATAGAAGTTTGCAGGCTATTAAATTTTGTAGAGTAGCTTTTAACTTATTTCTTAGTTCTAAATCACACTAATTTTTTCTAATTTAGGTCAGGATAGGGACCGAAGAGAGCCTACTGCTCCAAAGAGTGGAGCTGCTAAGAAAGCTTTGCCAATTGATCTCCCAGCTTTTTCCTTAGCTGACCTGAACCGGTTGACCAGTAACTTTGGCGAGAAGGCTCTAGTTGGCGAAGGATCATTTGGACGAGTCTTTTATGCACTTCTACCTTCGGAAGAGCCTGCTGCAGTAAAGAAACTAGACCCAAATGCCTCTCAAGAACATGACTCTGATTTCCAAGCTCAGGTAACTCATCTCTCCAACAACTGTTCAATGAATTGTATTTGCACCTCATTCTGATTGCACCCTTTTATTCTGGGTCATGGTTTTTTCTAGCTATCAATGGCTTCAAGACTTAACCATGATTACTTTGTCCGATTGCTGGGTTATTGCTTGGAGGAGAATAATAGGATTTTGGTATATGAATTTGCAACAAGAGGGTCACTACACGACATTCTACATGGTACATTGTGTGTACTCGCCTGAATTTATTTCTAATATTGGTTCACATATAGATCTAATTTTGTTATTCTTCCTTTTAAATAGGGAAGAAAGGGGTACAAGGTGCTGAGCCTGGTCCTGTATTGAGTTGGAACCAGCGTGTAAAGATTGCTTATGGTGCTGCGAGAGGTCTTGAGTTTCTTCATGAGAAAGTGCAGCCTTCTATAGTCCATCGGGATGTGAGATCAAGCAATGTCCTCGTGTTTGATGATTTTAACTCAAAGATCGCTGATTTTAATTTGACCAACCAGTCTCCTGATACTGCTGCTCGCTTGCACTCTACTAGAGTTTTAGGAACATTTGGTTATCATGCTCCAGAGTAAGCTTACTAATACTTTTATTTTGGCGTTATTTTTTCAGTATATTTTCTTCTGATGGGGAAGGTAACTGTAAGCTTTCAGTCGAAAATGATAGTGGGTGTCTTTGTTGTAGCTTACTTTTTGTTCATGGCTCCATTTTTATTTGGTTTTCATGTTTAATTTCCTTAACAAATGAGATTATGCCCCAGATATAACTTACTATATTTGTATCATTGTATATAGCTTTAACTTACAGTATAATTCGGTGGTATGGTAATTCCTAAATTCTCTTTATCAAAGAAAGAATGAATTCTACCAAAAAAACAAGTAACTACAATGATGAGTTATACAATGCCATATGGATCACAACTACTAAATTTTGCATGCAAATCGATAACACACTATTTCTTATCCTCTGCTTTATAATTGTTCTCTAGGTATGCAATGACAGGACAGTTGACTCAGAAGAGTGATGTCTATAGCTATGGGGTTGTTCTTCTAGAGCTCTTAACAGGTAGAAAACCTGTAGATCATACCATGCCAAAAGGACAGCAAAGTCTTGTTACTTGGGTAGGTTTTTTTCTTCCTATTATAACTTATGCATGTATTTTCTCAACAAAATGAAAAATAAAAGTAAAAAAAAAAAACTGCATGTATTGTTGCTTTATTTTCTGTACCTAACTCAGATTGTACTGTCATCAGGCAACACCAAGGTTAAGTGAAGACAAAGTTAGACAATGTGTTGACCCCAAGCTAAACAATGAATACCCACCGAAAGGAGTTGCTAAGGTTAGGTTTCTCTTTACTTACCCATTTCACTTTCATGTTGCAATGATTTTATTTCAAATGTTTTGCTTCATTGTATCTTCCCCCCTTTTTGGAGGTAATTGTGCATTTATTTCTTCACTGAAAAGGATATCACATAATTATAACTCAGTAAAACAATCTGAAATTAAGAATTTTAGAAATCATGTTTCTATTTTTTTTATTCTAGATTGTTCGGGCCACTATAGGCAGCCTGAACATGTCTTTTATGATATCATGCCTTAAAGTAAGAGAAATCATAATGAGGGATTATACAAATTTTTGAGGGAAAAAGAGTGATGTATAACAGAGTAGATTTAAGAGCTAACTCTTTCCCTCAAAAGATAAAAAATTTGAAGCTAATCTTCTTAGCGAATGAGGACACTAAATGGAAACCTACATTGATAATCCTACAATTTATGCATTGCCAGCAAATGTGCTGTTAAATTTTTTGTCCATACATAATTAACTTACAAATGAATATTTAGAATCAAAGATAAATAATTTTCAGTGAGGTGATTTGAAGATGAATAACAGATAAGACTTCTCTTAGGAAATATGTAAACCTCTGAGCTTTTATGTTAGATGTTGTAAATTGCGCAAAGCCATCCTGATACTGGTGTGAATGTGAATAAAATCCCTGGCATCTTGCCCCAGTTACTAAAAAAAGAAAAAAAAAGATAATTCACGCGATATAGATAATTATAGGTATGCAATGGGACCAAATTTTGTGTTTCATGTCCACCTCATTTACAAGCATCGAAAAACAAGTAATACATTTGTCCATTTATCAAGAGGGAGACTACGCATATGCATCTTAACTCAAGAGAGAGATTACACATGCATTTTTAACTTCTCTCCCGAGTTTTGCTTTCATCTCAGATATGCAGGAACCATGGTTATGCAGTATATTCTTTTTTTTCAGAGCATGTCATCAATCATCAATAAGAAGAGAAATTTGTATGCCTCATTTTTTTTCACTATACATGAAAAAAATGGTAATTGTAAAATTAGGTCTAATGGGGGCAAAATGTTGCTCTGATTATCAATTTTTCTTGTGCTTGAAATGCTTCAGATGGCAGCGGTTGCAGCACTCTGTGTTCAGTATGAATCTGACTTCCGACCAAATATGACGATCGTTGTGAAGGCCCTTCAACCACTTCTCCAGAGAGTACAGGAAGCTAACCATTCCTAATAATTTTGGCGGAAAAAACACTAGCATCTGTAGTTGATGTTTCACTGTACGTACCTGAAGAGATGGAACATCATAGCAAACATTGGTAAACATTCGTTTATTTACATGTTTTCACCAAGTTTACTGAAATCAGTATGCTGTTCGCATTGTCAACCTGGAGCATCATGTATTGAGATAAGAACATTTGGTTTTGGATTTTATGTAAAATTGTTGGTGTGAATCATTTGAGAACTTTTTCTTCAGTGCTGTAGGTTTGTCTATTCATTTTACTCAAAGGAAAACCATAAATAATATCAGATTTGTTATTGGGGTTTGAATTTTGAAATTCGAACTTGGATCACCTTTAGTTTACTCTAGAACACAAACTCTGAAAATTTGCAAGAGTGAAGTGCATCCTTATGGACAGCAGAGAGACATGCCCTGAAACCAAATAAACCTTTTTGTTTTTTGTGCGGACAAAAACCTATTGCATTACTGAAGAAATTGTGGACTTATTGGCGCTAGAATGCAATCCCCATTAGCGGGAAAAACGAATGGGATAGTACGGTCCTTGTAAAGAGCACAATGAGCGTGTTTTCAACTCAAAGAGCCAAGAGTCATACTGAAAAACATGTCAAGTTGAGTATTTCACGCTTAGTGGAGCTGTGACTTGATCATCTGTCATTGCATAAAAGCAGACAACCATGTACAAATTTCTAGTTTACTCTTATCTCTTTGTATTCTCATATTTGTAAATCCATTATTCTTTTCTATCAATAAAGTCTGGGCCCCATCCGTTTCTCAAAAAGTACAAAAAATTGTGCTTAGCTAATATCATAAAGGGGATATCTGCAAGCATATTCAGATGGTATTTTTCTTATTTGAAAATAGAAGAAGAAATTTCTATAATTAACTCTAATAAACAAGAAAGTGAGCCATATCAACATGTTGAACACTATGTATTTTAGCATAAAATGCGCTTGCTGCTTATATTTGACAGTTTCAATGTATAGATATTAATGGGATCACGTTACATGCGCTCTGTGTAAGCATTTTTATCACTTCTCTTCCTATAATATAATTGTTGCTTGTTTGTTAAGTTTCCTTTGTTGAATTCTTTTTGATGTTTTTGTGCATTTCTAATTGCCAGATCTTTTATGGATCCTTTCCGTGAAGTTTCTTGGAAAAATGATTCATTAGAATTTTAATTTGGTTGTCAGCTCATAATAGTATTTTGATGATAGAAAAATCATAAGATATTAAGTTCTCGGGCAATATGCATTTTACGCAATTGAAGGAATTTCCTCACATCTATTATATAATTTTAATTTACTTCATTTGCCTAGTTAACTTTTCATCATAGCATTGAACCTGAAGTTTTTATAACCCAATTTTATTTTCGATTTAAGTCTAACTCGCGACTTTCTTGTTATATTCTATAACTTCTGCATGAATTGTACACAACTAATCTTCCGTTGTCTTAAAGAAAAAGAAGATAAATACAAAGAATTAAAAAAAAAACTCACAAAGAAGCACACGTCATAAACAAAGTCAAGGGAAAACCCAATTTAGTTAAGTATTAAACTCGTCATAAACAAATCCAAAAGAAGAAGTCAAATTAAAAAGAAACCCAATTAATTATTGGAATCAATTAGTGTTCCCATAAACAAACAAACAAAATAAAAATCAATGAAAGCGACTGAGACTAATCATAGACAACACAAAATTGTCTTTGTATCTATAAGAATATTCACTCTCTCTCTCTCTCTCAATCTCTCAAAATCTCTATCCTCTTGTCTTTAATCCTTTTAATTTCTTCTGCTCTCTCTTTTTATTTTATTTTGTGTTATTATTGAGAGAGAGAGATGGAAGGTGAAGGAGAGATATGGTCGCCGTTGATTCGAAGGCAGAGGAAAAATTCGGTTAATTCGCTCCGGACCGAATTCGTGTCGAATCTTCCGGATAAAATTCGAGGCGGCATCGACCCTGAGAAGCCTTTCGACATCGATCTCTCAAAAACTCGTGGCCTTATCCAAGGTAGTTTTTTGCTTTAAACTTCGTGCTCCTTACTGAAAAAGTTTGAATCTGGCTGTAGGATTTTTTTTTTAATTGTACTGATTCCTGCTAGCGTTGCTTAAAATTTACCCTGTTTTATGTAGCACATATGGGTTTTTCTGTAACTACTGAAAAAAATTACATAAGTATTAATGAGCTGCGTAAATCCAAAGATTGTGGTAAGTTTTGGGTGAATACACCCTGATGAGCATCATCAAAAACATGAACAAACATGCACAAGTTAATGGGAAAAATTACGTTCTTGCTGGGTTCAGATCCTCTCCAATTAGGTGGTAATTGGTAGGGTCCAATTTTCTCAATCCTTACCGTCCATCTCAATTCCAATGAATAAGATCACGCCACCTAAGATTTCCACTATCACAAATAGTAGTTTTAACTATATAGCTAGTGGTTTTCAAAGACCAAAGTGGTTTTCGAGATAATAATAGAAATCTTACATATCACCTAATTGGGGAGGATCCGGATCCTTTCTTGCTGTTGACTCCATCTTTAAACTCATGAAGTGCTCCAAAATTGTGTTTTATTTGTTTGGGCAAAAACATCAAGATGGCAATATTTCATATGAGCATGTTGTTGGTGTAGGTTTGGAACTGATAACTATTCGATCCTCGAAACGTTTTCAAGTTTATATTTTAGCTTGTATTTTATACATTGGGACGTAGAAGATTGAGGGCTTGTTGGGCTTTTCCTAAAAAATATGTTATGCACTCCTAAATTAACTTGTGACTATGATTGTGATTGATCTTCTAATTTTCCTGCAACTATTTGAATATATGGCATGAAATTTGTCAATTTATTTAGTTTTGCTTCTGAAATCAAGTTTTAAACCTAAAATATTATTTATATACTAACTGTCATTATAATTTAGTAGTATTTTAGCCCGTGCTAAGCACGGTCTTACCGCCATTTTTCAATCTTAATTTTATTTTTCGATCTGTCATTTACGAAAAGAATCTCCAAAAGCCATGGCATAGACATACCTCCCTGTTCGAAACACGGAAAAGACCTCCCAGTTATATACTAACTGTCATTATAATTTATTCAGTTTTACTTTCGAAAATATGTGCTAATACTTAAAAGGTCTCTTTTTATATTCAGACACCCTTCGTATCCATGCACTGTTTAGATCTAAAGAAATCTGTGTCAGTATCAAAAGTGACACAAGTTCTCTTTCATGCATGTCATTAGTCATTCCAATATAGTTATTAATTATATTAAAGTGTAGAAATGAAGAAGTATGACAATCCCTTTATTATAAATACTACTATATTATGAACTTAAGGTGAGCAATTTGGTGTACTTTACCAAATGATGTAATTTAGTATTCCAGTTTAAAGCCATTTTTTCTCTTTCATTTGTTTAGGAGAGAAAGAATACTATGAGAAGCAGTTTGCCACACTCAAATCCTTTGAAGAAGTGGACTCTTTATTCACACCTGAAATAGATGAAGAACAAGATCGCGCTGAGCAAGAGCAAAGCGAATTTGCAATGAAGATCTCAAATTATGCAAACATTATTTTGTTGGCACTGAAGGTACAGTATGTCTCTCTTAGGTCCTATCTTGAGTCCTATCTTCTGTTTTCTAAATTTTTTTCCTTAAGTTATTTATGTGTAAAAATGAAAGAGAAGAGACAAGTTTTGACGATTTAATCTTTTTTATGTGAATGATCATATAGCCCTTTCCGTGTTATATTTTCTAAGTGATCTTTGCTACTTACAGGTGTATGCTACTATAAGAAGTGGATCTCTAGCAATTGCTGCTTCCACACTTGATTCATTATTGGACCTTCTGGCAGGAGGAATTCTTTGGTTTACACATGTGTCAATGAAAAGTATAAATATCTACAAATACCCCATCGGCAAGTTACGTGTTCAACCAGTAGGCATCATTGTTTTTGCTGCTGTCATGGCCACGCTAGGTAAATTATCATCTTGAGCTTGAATGTTTTCATTCTTAGTTTAAGAGTTTTCCGTTACATGATTATTCTAAACAATAAAAGGTTTCAATTCCTGATATATTCTCCAAAAAAAGTTATTGATTCCTGTTATATATGTGTAACAGCTCCTTTCTGAGTGAAAATTAATTGAATTGTTAGTCAAATAAATTTTGAAGCCAAAGAAAAGATTCTCAAGTGCATCCTTTCTTATATCTATTTATGTTCCTCTATTGTTAGTGCGTTTCACAAATCTTTCGATCTACCTGGCAGTTTCACTAAAATAAACTAACAACATCTTTTTTCTTTAATCGTCTAGGGTTCCAAGTCCTGGTTCAAGCTCTTGAACAATTGATAGAAAACGATCCCACTGATAAAATGTCCTCATCACAGTTGGTATGGCTATATGCCATAATGTTAACTGCTACTGCAGTAAAACTTGCTCTTTGGCTATACTGCAGAACTTCTGGAAACAAGATTGTTCGCGCTTATGCTAAGGTTTTCTCAATATCTCTCTGAATCGAACCGATTGTTAGATTTTTGCATAGAGTTTTTGGCTTAAAGTGTCATCACTTAATTTCAGGATCATTATTTTGATGTTGTTACCAATGTTGTGGGTTTGCTTGCTGCTGTTCTTGGGGATAAATTCTACTGGTGGATTGATCCTGCGGGAGCCATAGCTCTAGCAATTTATACGATTGCTAATTGGTCTGGTACTGTCTGGGAAAATGCAGGTCTGTGTTTTTGAATTAGTCTTCTTCTTTAAGTAGCATATTTTTTCGAGGACCCCTCAAGTTCTTGCAATAATTTGTTTGTGTCACTATATACATAAATGAAAGAGAGTCTCTCTGTAGATATGACAAACTCGCAGAGACATTGCAAAATTTGCATGAAACTTATTCAGATGTTAATGGATGTAGTTTTGATTTAGCTAGAAACTTTAAAATCTAAAAGTTATTTTGAATTATTTGTTGTCTTTAACTAATGCACTGCAACAATCTCTCTTTGTGTAGTTTCGCTGGTTGGTCAATCGGCGCCCACTGATATGTTGCAGAAACTGACATATCTTGTTATAAGGCATGATCCTCAAATCAAACATGTTGATACTGTTCGAGCATATACCTTTGGAGTTCTTTACTTTGTAGAGGTTAGTTACTAATTACTTGATTTATACTCCCATCTTATAACAAAAGAACATGAAATCAGTTTGCTCTATAAATAAAGAGCAATAGCTCGTTAGACAGTTTTAGAAGAGAGAAACATAGTGTTAACCGATTCTTTGTTTAAACATCTGCACTTGATGCTGCCATATGGTTAGCTGACTTTTGCCTGGAATCTCAGGGGTCAACTATAACTCATTTTTCTTCATTTAGTCCTGTTGGGAGTCAGTTTCTGTGTTAAATTAGTGAGTTTCTGGAGTCGGCTACATGAGTCAGTTTCACTAGTTTGTCCACTTTACTCACGAGTCAGTTTAAGTCTTAACGAAAGTACAATATTACTGACACTAGATAACGGAAAAACTTGAGGTTATTTATGTAATGTAGCCCTTCTATAACAAACTTATGCTGGTCATATAATCATATGATTTCTAAATTCATGGCTTCTTTTGCAACAGGTTGACATCGAGCTACCTGAAGATTTGCCTTTGAAAGAAGCTCATGCCATTGGGGAGTCCCTGCAGATCAAGATTGAGGAGCTCCCAGAAGTTGAGCGAGCATTTGTTCATCTAGATTTCGAATGTGAGCACAAGCCAGAGCATTCAATTCTCAGCAAGCTACCAAACAGCCAGCCATAATCTCTCAGCTCACGGATCCTTGTGTTTTAATACCTGTGCAATTTTTTCTCGAACCAGTGCAATTGCAATTTTTTCTCGAACCAGTGCAATTGAAACTCGGATAATTGAACATCTCAATTTTGCTTGAGAAAAATGATTTTTTTTTCCATTTCCTTCTCTATGACTGTCCGTCATAAGTTGCTTAGAAAGCTTTGTCCTCTGGTCGATTGTTTCAGTATTGCTTTACTTGAAAAGTATAGAATTTTACATAATACCCCCAAAAAGAGCCGGCATTTATGTTTTCATCTTTTGTTTGGACCTGGTTTAGTCTCGATTTGATTAAAAACTTGAAATGCTTGGGCTCTGCAGCTTTCGAATATACCAAAGAGGTTGCATGTCGCATACTGGCTTGAAGGTATTTTTGCCACCAGGTTTACCACAGCAAAGCTCTCGCGACTTGAACTTTGATCCACCTGCTATTGTTCGATGCGTAATTCTACCCAGTATGCAATACATAGAAAACTCCAAGCATGGTGATGCAAACTGAATCAAGGTAGTTTACTCCAAGCATTGTGATGCAGACTTAATCAAGGTAGAAACCAAATAGAGACAAGATATGAATGTCAAAATATTTGATTGGAAGAGAAACAACACGTATCCAAATCAGTATGATTTCACGTTGTGCATTTTTACCCCCCGCCCCTTCCTTTTAAACCGCCAAGAACCTAAACTTTCAGTCAGCAACATACGGCTTCAAGGTGGTAAGAATCGTTTGTGTTTGATACCATCCCTTCCAATGTTCAGAATCATGTTGTGTGCAGTCTTATAGAAGCATTACCATAGCAATTTGAAGGTTGTTTCTTGAGTACAAATTTAAATAGCAATCACTAAACCACGTGAAACAAAATTAGCGAAAATGAACAAAAATACGTATACATGTATTAAGAAGCAAGAAGTACAAATCTCAACTTATGAAGTAGTTGCGCTAAAGCATTTAAACATTTAACATTTCTCATAGGAAAAATACCAGAGTTCCATTAATACTTTGCTCTTAATAATACAAGAAATTATTGTATATAATTGTCAGAGGCACAATTGTCAACTAAATAAAAAAGCGGGGGCACGCTTCCTATTTCTTCTCTAATTTGAAAGCTCCTTGGGTCCTCAAAAACTCCCAAACCTTTTGACTGGAAAAAGACCTACTGTCTTGCGGATTAACACTGCAAAGGAACAAATTGGACATCAAAAAATGAATTGACTACGACAAAAATCATAAAAAACGGACTGATAAGTTTTTAAAAGGTCGAATAAACATACCGAAAACTATATGTATAAACTACACACATTGATCATAGGAAATCCTTATTAATATGCCAAAGAAGAAACAAATTGTCTACTTTCCTCAGATTGTTGTTAACAAGTAATTACCAACCAATCAATGCTTCCTAACTACAAAAGAATGAAAAGATTGTATGAGAGTGAGAAACATGCGAATGAACCAAATCCGGGTATATTTAATTATTACACAGAATTTTTTTTCACGCAAATGTTAAGTATTTGATGTGATACAAACAATGTCATAAAGAGTGTGAATAACACAAAAGATCAAATGATCAACATATTTCACAGCCTTAAGTATTATATGTATATTGCTGACTGGATCATCACAGACCACAGCAACTACACCTAACACGATGGATGCTATTGCTAGGCAGGGAACAAAATATTTTTTCACAGAACAAAAAAAACTGTAGCTATCTTGCACCCTTTTAGGAGTGCACATCATCCGACATCCTGATACAACAATTCCATTAAGCACGCTGATGCTACTTAGGTCAGAACATAGAGAGCCTTTCATGTACAAAAAAAAGAACTTATAGTTACATGAAGTGTATTCTATTAACCAAATATTTCTGTTCAATACCAGGTTCACCATGTAATTTTTCCAGTTCTGGTCCATGGCAGAAAAATAAGAGGAGAACACTTAAAATATGCAGTGCAATACTCAGTAGGAACTAGGAAGCAATAGACAATTTCCCGCATCAGTATTCAGCAAATGAATGACTTTCCTCTATGCTTCCATCAATAGATAATGGATGAGCAGCGCTTAGATAGCTCTGGACCTTTGTGCAAGATAAAGCTCTGAATTATGTTGCAATAGAGATTCCAAAAATTAATTAGCATGTTGACTGGTCCACATGAGAGCTTTTCTTTGATGATGAGTTTTTCCTTCATGGATCAACAAATACTCTCCAACGGTTAGTGATTGTTGGATGTCTAAACGCATCAGGATTCTTTAGTATATAACTCAATCATAGACGCAGATATCTGCATTTGGACAAATTAGAATTTTCTTTTCTTTTCCACATTCACTTTCCACCATAAACAAACATTCATCTCTCTTCCAAATTGCAACATTGCTTTATACATTTTCCTCTTCTGACCACCCTAATCTCTAAGGACCCTCTTCTTTCGCAACAATCACATACAAAGTGTGAGACTGAAAACTGAAAATATATATGACATTATGCTTCTGATCTAATCTATACAAGTGACGAGCGAGTGAGTGTTTTACTAACTAGAAGCATATTCATACCAGTACATAATGAGTACTAGATCATTAATGCAAAACTAAGCAAACAACATAATCCCTTACTTAAAAAAAGCAAAAATTACCCAACAAAAAAAAAAAAAAAAACCACACTCACCAATCATTTGATTCAATTGGTCTTAGGATCGGGCATCGGAAACAACCCAGCCCCAGCAGCTCCCCTCGGCGGCGAGAACCCCAGAAACTTCTGCAGATTCGTCCTAATACTAATCGAGCACAAGAAATACAAGAACGCCATCGAGCAATCCGTCGGGTCCCCACCGGGCAACCCCCGGTGGCTCATCTTCAGCACCAACGACACCGGCGAGAACGGCAGTTTCGCCACCGCCCGGCCTTCAAACATCGAATTCAGCAATCCAAACACCACGAACAAGACAACGGCAACCACGGCGCCGGATTTGAACTTAGAGAGGGAGAGGTCGCGGGTGGATTCTTTGAGGCTGGATTCGACCCGATCGATCTTTTTGGATTTGTTGGACTTTTTGGAGAGGGGGAGGGGGTTGTTGGCTAGGGTTTGGGTTTGGGAGGAGGAGGAGGAGGATTTCATGGAGTCGAGTTTCTTGGAGGCCTTGTCGATGGAGGAGCGGAGGGATTTGTAGGTGGAGGTTCGGTAGATGAGGAGCCACGAGATGAGCTCGCAGAGGGCGGCGGTGCAGATGGAGATGACGAGGATTGTGAGGCTGTCGCCGTAGCGGAAGGAGGAGGAGGAGGACATGGCTAGGTTTAGGGTTAGGGTTGGGGTCTTGGGAGAGCGAGAGATTGGGGATCTGGGGGAGTTTGTTTATAATAGGGAGGAGGAGGAGGGAGAGAGATTCTTTGGGGATCAAATGGTGTGAAGTTTTTTCTTCACTTTTGAAAGAGACTGCGGCCAAAGGTAAAAGGGGTAAAAGGAAGGAGGCTAAATATCAGAAAAACCCCCTTAACTTTGGACAATCACGGAAAACCCCCCTTAACTTTCAAAATATCAGAAAACCCCCCCTTAAGTATTGGGATTATCACAAAACCCCGTTAACTTTTAGATTTTATCAGAAAACTCGCCTTAACTTTGAGATTTTATCAGAAAACTCGCCTTAATTAGGGGGGTTTTCTGATCAAATCTCAAAGTTAAATGGGGTTTTCTGATAACCCCTAAACTTAAAGGGAGTTTTCTAATATTTTTAAAGTTAAGGGGGATTTTCCGATAATCATCCAAAGTTGAGGGGGTTTTTATGATATTTAGCCAAAGGAGGACGGTGAATAGAGGGGGAGTTGTTCTGAAAAGAGAAGTGAAATTAGTCCCTTTATCATTGAAAGTTACTATAAGGTCCCCCAATTTATAAGCTAATGATTTGGGTTTTAAATATTAGTTCCTTAAATCATAGGTATTTTAGTTATAAAATAATCATAGGTACTCTAAGAAGAGTAGTGATAACTATACCATAAAAGTTATACTACTTTTGTAATGATATAAATAAAAAAATAAGGTCTATAATAACTCACAATTTCTCTTGACAACTTCTACAAAAGGATCTGGATGACTATGAGGTTCCAATATGACTTTTAAAAAAGAATGCATAGATATTTTGATATTAGTCCCTCAAATCATTATATTTTGACATTAATCTCCCAAATTACCTCGCCTCCAGCTCTAACTCTTCCATCACC
This sequence comes from Asparagus setaceus, assembly GCA_012295165.1. Taxonomy (NCBI): domain Eukaryota; kingdom Viridiplantae; phylum Streptophyta; class Magnoliopsida; order Asparagales; family Asparagaceae; genus Asparagus; species Asparagus setaceus. The sequence goes on along the minus strand of CM022706.1, from coordinate 10,465,848 downwards.
ATTTTCGTCCACCTCCTGCGTCGGTATTCTCACCTCATCCACCATCACCTTCTGTAGACAATAAAAATTGCCTTAATCCCTGCACAACAACTCGGAACGAGCAAAAGAGCTTAAGGGTCCATCTGAATGAAGTCAGGCCCGCCTAAATGTTAAGTTCACCTGAATGCTTGACTTTACAAAATAGACAAAAGTGCTGGTATCTCTCAAACCGGAAGGAATTGAGCAAAATGACCGGAGCAAACTAAACCCTTCGGGTTGGTTTGGTTGGCTCCGTCTCGTCGAGATAGTCGATTTTCATATATAATTCGTCCAATTCCGACATACGGTTTGAAAGTTACGACCCGTTCTTCGTAGCATATGAGGAAGGTCGCCAAGCGGCTTAGCTCTTCATTGAGGCGAGGTTAGCCCAGCGTGAAGCTCTTCATTGAGCGAGGTTCGCCAAGCGGTAGCTCTTCATTGAGCGAGGTTCGCCAAGCGGTAGCTCTTCATTGAGCGAGGTTCGCCAGCGGCGTAGCTCTTCATTGAGCGAGGTTCGCCAGCGGCGTAGCTCTTCATTCGACGAGGTTCGCCAAGCGTGAAGCTCTTCATTCGACGAGGTTCGCCAGCGGCGTAGCTCTTCATTCGAGCGAGGTTAGCCAAGTAGCGAAGCCTTTCATTGAGCGAGGTTCGCCAGCGGTGAAGCTCTCCTCTCAACCGAGGTTCACCTACGCAGTGAATCTCGACATTAAACCGAGGCTAGACCGGTGCAAGCTTCAAAGCGAGACTTGCTCATGAGGCGCAGACTCGACCTCAATACGAGGTTCGCACGAGAGCGGAGTTCGATCTCAACACGAGGTTTGCACGTGAAGCGAAGCTCAACGGTCATATGATGAGGTTCGCCCACAACATCAAAGTTTGACGAGGCTCGCCCACAACATCAACGTCGGCGAGGTTCGCCCACAGCGGTGGTTTGGCGAGGCTCGCCCACAACATCAACGTCGGCGAGGTTCGCCAAGTAGCGAAGCCTTTCATTGAGCGAGGTTAAGCCCACAACGGTGGTTTGGCGAGGCTCGTCCACGGCATCAAAGTTTGGCGAGGCTCGTCCACGGCATCAAAGTTTGGCGAGGCTCGCCCACAACATCAACGTCGGCGAGGTTCGCCCACAACATCAACGTCGGCGAGGTTCGCCAAGCGGTAGCTCTTCATTCGAGCGAGGTTCGCCAAGCGTAGCTCTTCATTCGACGAGGTTCGCCAAGCGTAGCTCTTCATTCGACGAGGTTCGCCAAGTAGCGAAGCCTTTCATTCGACGAGGTTCGCCAAGCGTAGCTCTTCATTGAGCGAGGTTCGCCAGCGGTGAAGCTCTCCTCTCAACCGAGGTTCACCTACGCAGTGAATCTCGACATTAAACCGAGGCTAGACCGGTGCAAGCTTCAAAGCGAGACTTGCTCATGAGGCGCAGACTCGACCTCAATACGAGGTTCGCACGAGAGCCGGAGTTCGATCTCAACACGAGGTTTGCACGTGAAGCGAAGCTCAACGATCATATGATGAGGTTCGCCCACAACATCAAAGTTTGACGAGGCTCGCCCACAACATCAACGCCTCGACGAGGTTCGCCAAGTAGCGAAGCCTTTCATTCGACGAGGTTCGCCAAGTAGCGAAGCCTTTCATTCGACGAGGTTCGCCCACAACATCAAAGTTTGACGAGGCTCGCCCACAACATCAACGTCGGCGAGGTTCGCCCACAACATCAAAGTTTGACGAGGCTCGCCCACAACATCAAAGTTTGACGAGGCTCGCCCACAACATCAAAGTTTGACGAGGCTCGCCCACAACATCAAAGTTTGACGAGGCTCGCCCACAACATCAAAGTTTGACGAGGTTCGCCCACAACATCAAAGTTTGACGAGGCTCGCCCACAACATCAAAGTTTGACGAGGCTCGCCCACAACATCAAAGTTTGACGAGGCTCGCCCACAACATCAAAGTTTGACGAGGTTCGCCCACAACGGTGGTTTGGCGAGGCTCGCCCACAACATCAAAGTTTGACGAGGTTCGCCAAGTAGCGAAGCCTTTCATTCGACGAGGTTCGCCAAGTAGCGAAGCCTTTCATTCGACGAGGTTCGCCAAGTAGCGAAGCCTTTCATTCGACGAGGTTCGCCAAGTAGCGAAGCCTTTCATTCGACGAGGTTCGCCAAGTAGCGAAGCCTTTCATTCGACGAGGTTCGCCAAGTAGCGAAGCCTTTCATTCGACGAGGTTCGCCAAGTAGCGAAGCCTTTCATTCGACGAGGTTCGCCCACAACGGTGGTTTGACGAGGCTCGCCCACAACATCAAAGTTTGGCGAGGCTCGCCCACAACATCAACGTCGGCGAGGTTCGCCCACAACATCAAAGTTTGACGAGGCTCGCCCACAACATCAAAGTTTGACGAGGTTCGCCCACAACATCAAAGTTTGACGAGGCTCGCCCACAACATCAACGTCGGCGAGGTTCGCCCACAACATCAAAGTTTGACGAGGCTCGCCCACAACATCAAAGTTTGACGAGGCTCGCCCACAACATCAAAGTTTGACGAGGCTCGCCCACAACATCAAAGTTTGACGAGGCTCGCCCACAACATCAAAGTTTGACGAGGTTCGCCCACAACATCAACGTCGGCGAGGTTCGCCCACAACATCAAAGTTTGACGAGGCTCGCCCACAACATCAAAGTTTGACGAGGTTCGCCCACAACGGTGGTTTGACGAGGCTCGCCCACAACATCAACGTCGGCGAGGTTCGCCCACAACGGTGGTTTGACGAGGCTCGCCCACAACATCAACGTCGGCGAGGTTCGCCCACAACATCAAAGTTTGACGAGGTTCGCCCACAACATCAAAGTTTGACGAGGCTCGCCCACAACATCAAAGTTTGACGAGGCTCGCCCACAACATCAAAGTTTGACGAGGTTCGCCCACAACATCAACGTCGGCGAGGTTCGCCCACAACATCAAAGTTTGACGAGGTTCGCCCACAACATCAAAGTTTGACGAGGCTCGCCCACAACATCAAAGTTTGACGAGGCTCGCCCACAACATCAAAGTTTGACGAGGCTCGCCCACAACATCAAAGTTTGACGAGGCTCGCCCACAACATCAAAGTTTGACGAGGCTCGCCCACAACATCAAAGTTTGACGAGGCTCGCCCACAACATCAAAGTTTGACGAGGCTCGCCCACAACATCAAAGTTTGACGAGGCTCGCCCACAACATCAACGTCGGCGAGGTTCGCCCACAACATCAAAGTTTGACGAGGCTCGCCCACAACATCAAAGTTTGACGAGGCTCGCCCACAACATCAAAGTTTGACGAGGCTCGCCCACAACATCAAAGTTTGACGAGGCTCGCCCACAACATCAAAGTTTGACGAGGCTCGCCCACAACATCAAAGTTTGACGAGGTTCGCCCACAACATCAAAGTTTGACGAGGCTCGCCCACAACATCAAAGTTTGACGAGGCTCGCCCACAACATCAACGTCGGCGAGGTTCGCCCACAACATCAAAGTTTGACGAGGCTCGCCCACAACATCAAAGTTTGACGAGGCTCGCCCACAACATCAAAGTTTGACGAGGCTCGCCCACAACATCAAAGTTTGACGAGGCTCGCCCACAACATCAAAGTTTGACGAGGCTCGCCCACAACATCAAAGTTTGACGAGGCTCGCCCACAACATCAAAGTTTGACGAGGCTCGCCCACAACATCAAAGTTTGACGAGGCTCGCCCACAACATCAAAGTTTGACGAGGCTCGCCCACAACATCAAAGTTTGACGAGGCTCGCCCACAACATCAAAGTTTGACGAGGCTCGCCCACAACATCAAAGTTTGACGAGGCTCGCCCACAACATCAAAGTTTGACGAGGCTCGCCCACAACATCAAAGTTTGACGAGGTTCGCCCACAACATCAAAGTTTGACGAGGCTCGCCCACAACATCAAAGTTTGACGAGGCTCGCCCACAACATCAAAGTTTGACGAGGCTCGCCCACAACATCAAATATGACTAAATTATGAGAAGATCGGGACAACGCCGCCGAAATCTCAAGAAGTCAACATGGGAAGATTGTGTCTCGCTATTAGCGAGACACTTGTTTGTGTTTCGCTATTAGCGAGACACTTGTTTGTGTTTCGCTATTAGCGAGACACTTGTTTGTGCCTCGCCACGAAGCGAGACACTTGTTTGTGCCTCGCCACGAAGCGAGACACTTGTTTGTGCCTCGCCACGAAGCGAGACACCTTGATGTGTCTCGCTATTAGCGAGACACTTGTTTGTGCCTCGCCACGAAGCGAGACACTTGTTTGTGCCTCGCCACGAAGCGAGACACCTTGATGTGTCTCGCTATTAGCGAGACACTTGTTTGTGCCTCGCCACGAAGCGAGACACTTGTTTGTGCCTCGCCACGAAGCGAGACACTTGTTTGTGTTTCGCTATTAGCGAGACACTTGTTTGTGCCTCGCCACGAAGCGAGACACTTGTTTGTGTTTCGCTATTAGCGAGACACTTGTTTGTGCCTCGCCACGAAGCGAGACACTTGTTTGTGCCTCGCCACGAAGCGAGACACTTGTTTGTGCCTCGCCACGAAGCGAGACACTTGTTTGTGCCTCGCCACGAAGCGAGACACTTGTTTGTGCCTCGCCACGAAGCGAGACACTTGTTTGTGCCTCGCCACGAAGCGAGACACTTGTTTGTGCCTCGCCACGAAGCGAGACACTTGTTTGTGTTTCGCTATTAGCGAGACACTTGTTTGTGTTTCGCTATTAGCGAGACACTTGTTTGTGCCTCGCCACGAAGCGAGACACTTGTTTGTGCCTCGCCACGAAGCGAGACACTTGTTTGTGCCTCGCCACGAAGCGAGACACTTGTTTGTGCCTCGCCACGAAGCGAGACACTTGTTTGTGTTTCGCTATTAGCGAGACACTTGTTTGTGCCTCGCCACGAAGCGAGACACTTGTTTGTGCCTCGCCACGAAGCGAGACACTTGTTTGTGCCTCGCCACGAAGCGAGACACCTTGATGTGTCTCGCTATTAGCGAGACACTTGTTTGTGCCTCGCCACGAAGCGAGACACTTGTTTGTGTTTCGCTATTAGCGAGACACTTGTTTGTGTTTCGCTATTAGCGAGACACTTGTTTGTGCCTCGCCACGAAGCGAGACACTTGTTTGTGCCTCGCCACGAAGCGAGACACTTGTTTGTGCCTCGCCACGAAGCGAGACACTTGTTTGTGTTTCGCTATTAGCGAGACACTTGTTTGTGTTTCGCTATTAGCGAGACACTTGTTTGTGTTTCGCTATTAGCGAGACACTTGTTTGTGTTTCGCTATTAGCGAGACACTTGTTTGTGTTTCGCTATTAGCGAGACACTTGTTTGTGCCTCGCCACGAAGCGAGACACTTGTTTGTGCCTCGCCACGAAGCGAGACACTTGTTTGTGCCTCGCCACGAAGCGAGACACTTGTTTGTGCCTCGCCACGAAGCGAGACACTTGTTTGTGTTTCGCTATTAGCGAGACACTTGTTTGTGCCTCGCCACGAAGCGAGACACTTGTTTGTGCCTCGCCACGAAGCGAGACACTTGTTTGTGCCTCGCCACGAAGCGAGACACTTGTTTGTGTTTCGCTATTAGCGAGACACTTGTTTGTGCCTCGCCACGAAGCGAGACACTTGTTTGTGCCTCGCCACGAAGCGAGACACTTGTTTGTGCCTCGCCACGAAGCGAGACACTTGTTTGTGCCTCGCCACGAAGCGAGACACTTGTTTGTGTTTCGCTATTAGCGAGACACTTGTTTGTGCCTCGCCACGAAGCGAGACACCTTGATGTGTCTCGCTATTAGCGAGACACTTGTTTGTGTTTCGCTATTAGCGAGACACTTGTTTGTGTTTCGCTATTAGCGAGACACTTGTTTGTGCCTCGCCACGAAGCGAGACACTTGTTTGTGCCTCGCCACGAAGCAGGCTTCATCGCCCGCCGCCAACAGGTAGCTGACATCGCCGCTGAGCGAGGCGCTTTACGCCAGGTCTGAGCCGCCGCTAACTACAAATGTTGGGTACTTATGACACTTGTGTTTCTTCGAGGGCACGCTTCCAAAGGCTATAAATACCCTCCTACATCCACTTGGGCAAGAGATCGGCAATCGCAATCGAGATCGATAAGCGAGCCTTTGCAAAGAGAGAGAGAGAGAATCCAAGCTTCGAGTTCAAGAACACACCCACGGGAGATTCCTCGAAGTTTAAGCTTTGACTTATTCTTGAGAAGAGTAGATATCTTACTTTGCTAAGATATTTACTTAAGTTCTTATTTCCTGTAAGCATTAACTAAACTCCGTCGATTTGACGATCGTTGCTCGGTGGTCCACGGATTACGCGTCCCCGGCACAGGCAAAGTCCCACGAAAATAGGAGATCTACACTTGTAGTGTCTTTTGTTCGAGTTTGTGAGAGAGTTATTTAAAATTTCTTTGTAACTGAAAATTAAAGTGTAATTTTCTTAAGTTTTGTAATGGAAACGACAAAGAAATTAACTTTCGACCCAAACACGATGGCAGAACTGCCTCATGACGGCCGAACTGCCTGCGCCAGCGGCGGCTGACCTTCCATCTTAACAAAATTTAGTTTCTCCGCCCCTTTCATTCACTTCTCCGGCTAAGATAACAACAATTAAGCCTGGAAATTTGGCAACTTCAGTGTTTAGTCGTCTTGGTCCACGGCCGGAAATAAAGGCAAGGTACCGGTGAAGAAGCAGAACGATTCATCAGGAGGAAGAAGAATGAGAGAGGTGAACCCATAACGGTTCCCTCCAAGACGAATTTTGTGCCCCGTGGCAAAGGAAAGGCGCAAGCTAATGCTGTTGAGACAAATCAGGCGTCACAACAGCAGCAACCGCAATTGAGGTTTCAACAAAAACCTCAAGAATTGCAGAAGGCTCCGGATACTAGGTTCCAAAAGAGCTATACTTTCAAAGAGGAAGAAGTGCCAGTTATCTTCAAATACCTCTTGGGATAACAACAAGATCAAATTGCCTCCAATCACAAATCAAGAGGAGGCTAACAAGACCTCAGACCCCAAGTATTGTGCCTACCACAGAAGGGTCCATCATCTGACCAAGAGTTGTTTTGTTCTTAAAGACAAAATTCAAGCTCTAATCGATCACGGGAATCATCCAAAACAAGGCGAGGATGAAAATGAAAAGATGAAGGAGCTTGAAGGCAAAATTAATGCTTTAATGTCGCTCACGAGGTTAAGAAGACCGGTATCCGTGTCCATATCCGAGAGTGGGATTCAATCCCTTACCCGAAATTCAGTTTGATTAATTTCACACCTTTTGGCGGGAGGGTTAGCCTACGACACTTGATCTATTTCAAGTCTCATTTGGGGTGATCTCGAAATGAGCATTTGATGATTCGGTCATTCGTCGGTACCCTTGGGGTGAAAGTACAACCGGTGACAAGCCACATCAATTGTGTCAGCAGGGGTAGTAACAACACCAAAGAGAACGATTGATGAAATAGGTTGTTCTTGCTCGTGTGCACAACTAATCAAGACGCTATCGCCGTGATGTCGCCCGAATCAAACGCCAACTACAAAGAGCTTCAAGATTCGAGAGGCTTTCCTGCCGCCAAGAACGAAGATTTGAAGCGAGTCAAGGCGACCCGAAGAAAGAGAAGAAAGTTGGCTCAAATATGGTGGCCATCAACTTTGGATCTCTACCATCCATGCCATACTTACGTAAGATTGTCCCCGAGGTTAAAGTCAAACGGTCAATGATGATCCGCATGGGCAGCGTCGAGAAAGGTTGGTATCATACACGGCTCTAACGGCGAAGTACTTTGGATTCATCCAGATCTTATTCAAGATGAGCAATGGACGGGGTCTTCTTCAACACGGAAGTCCAAGCGTAAAGGCAAGCTCTGTGCTCATATTTCGGCAATTCCGGAAGAGGGTGACGAAAAAGCTCCAACTCTTTCGTCATCTGAAAATGAACATGAAGTTCTTGTGAAGGTAACCCAGCTTATGCTACCAGAAGTGGGCATAAATTCAGTTATCAATACCCCGAGAATTCCGATTCGAATGCCAAAACTCTAACGGAACTGGGGGTGGCAATGACTCCACCTACACAATCTGAAAAGCAGCAGGAAGTAGCCAAGGAGGATACAACCAAGCGGAAAGATAAACAACCTCAAGAGGTGCAAGTCCCGAGGCAGTCCCGATTTAATCATCCAATTAGGAGGGACAAACCGGGAAGTTCAGGCTCATCATATCGTTTCGACGTTATGACCCAGTTGGCCAACATTCCAGCAAGGATAACTCTTTACGAGTTACTACGTCTTTCTAAAGAGACTAGGGAAGCCTTACAGGAAGCTTTAGGCGATTGAAGCTTTATCACTCAAGTCAAGCGGGTTAGGAGAAAACCGAACAACGCAACTTGGCGACAACACAATTCCCTTGCATAACCTTTGCAGAGAGGATATGCAGGTGAAAAATTCGAACCACGACAGGCCATTATATTTCACGGGTACATTGGCTCGATTAACGTCCGAGATTCAAGTTGATCACGGATCTGCGGTCGGCATTATGCCACTCGGTTGATGTATCATCTTGGAATCCGGCTAGCAAGTTGGCTTCTACGAACGCGGTGATTTATGGATTTAATACCGGTCCGGACCTTTGGGTAAAATCGGATAAAGTGCCGACTTGGAGATCTCAAATCTGAGGTTACATGTTATGTAATCGATCACGAGACTTCATATAACCTACTATTGGGTCGACCTTGGATCCACGGTAGCCTTATAGTCCCATCCACATTACATCGGTGCTTGAAGTATGTCGACGATAATGTGGTCAAGACGATGGTCGCGGATAAGCAACCATTCAAGGGGTAGAAAATTATTTCTTGACTCTCTTTTGTATGGTCTTTGAATCCGATCTTGAACCATCGGCCCGAGTACGGACAGCGGTAATGAAGGCGTCACAGAAGCGGGCTCGATTCGATGGAAGCTTTGTATTTAATAACATCGAACCTCTTATGTCGATCTTGGCGGATCGAATCGTCGAGGAGAAAGTTGTGGCAGCGACTAGATGAACATATAATAAATGGCGATTTAGAGTATGCGTAGTGTTGATCTTTAATCACGAGGTATGCAGGGGATCATGATGTACATGTACCACTCTCATCGTTGAACCGGTGAAGAAATGCCTTCAAAGTTCGGCGGGATCAACATTCCTCCTTCCTTTGAAAGATGCAAAGCAAACAATCTTTGGAAAAGGAAGAAAATCTCCACCACAAGATTATTGTGAGGAATCGAAGATAGCAGCGATGATCCGTGTAAACATTTTTCAAATATAGCTCACAAGCACCATTACATGAAGAATCGCAATTGAGGTTTCAACAAAAACCTCAAGAATTGCAGAAGGCTCCGGATACTAGGTTCCAAAAGAGCTATACTTTCAAAGAGGAAGAAGTGCCAGTTATCTTCAAATACCTCTTGGATAACAACAAGATCAAATTGCCTCCAATCACAAATCAAGAGGAGGCTAACAAGACCTCAGACCCCAAGTATTGTGCCTACCACAGAAGGGTCCATCATCCGACCAAGAGTTGTTTTGTACTTAAAGACAAAATTCAAGCTCTAATCGATGCGGGAATCATAACAGCGAAGAAAGAGAAGAAAGTTGGCTCAAATATGGTGGCCATCAACTTTGGATCTCTACCATCCATGCCATACTTACAGAAGATTGTCCCTGAGGTTAAAGTCAAAACGGTCAATGATGATCCGCATGGGCAACGTCAGAAAGGGTTGGTATCATACACAGCTCCTAACGGCGAAATACTTTGGATTCATCCAGATCTTATTCAAGATGAGCAATGGACGGGGTCTTCTTCAACACGGAAGTCCAAGCGTAAAGGCAAGCTCTGTGCTCATATTTCGGCAATTCCGGAAGAGGGTGACGAAAAAGCTCCAACTCTTTCGTCATCTGAAAATGAACATGAAGTTCTCGTGACAGAAGGTAACCCAGCTTATGCTACCAGAAGTGGGCATAAATTCAGTTATCAATACCCCGAGAATTCCGATTCGAATGCCAAAACTCTAACGGAACTGGGGGTGGCAATGACTCCACCTACACAATCTGAAAAGCAGCAGGAAGTAGCCAAGGAGGATACAACCAAGCGGAAAGATAAACAACCTCAAGAGGTGCAAGTCCCGAGGCAGTCCCGATTTAATCATCCAATTAGGAGGGACAAACCGGGAAGTTCAGGCTCATCATATCGTTTCGACGTTATGACCCAGTTGGCCAACATTCCAAAGAAGGATAACTCTTTACGAGTTACTACGTCTTCGAAAGAGACTAGGAAGCCTTACAGAAGCTTTAGGCGATTGAAGCTTTATCACTCAAGTCAAGCGGGTTAGGAGAAAACCGAACACCGCAACTTGGCGACAACACAATTCCCTTGCATAACCTTTGCAGAGAGGATATGCAGGTGAAAAATTCGAACCACGACAGGCCATTATATTTCACTGGGTACATTGGCTCGATTGCTGTCAACAGGATTCAAGTTGATCCTGGATCTGCAGTCAGCATTATGCCACTCCGGTTGATGTATCATCTTGGAATTCCGGCTAGCAAGTTGGCTTCTACAGGCACGGTGATTTATGGATTTAATACCAGCGGGTCCAGACCTTTGGGTAAAATCCGGATAAAGTGCCAGCTTGGAGATCTCAAATCTGAGGTTACATGTTATGTAATCGATGCAGAGACTTCATATAACCTACTATTGGGTCGACCTTGGATCCACGGTAGCCTTATAGTCCCATCCACATTACATCAGTGCTTGAAGTATGTCGACACTGATAATGTGGTCAAGACGGTGGTCGCGGATAAGCAACCATTCAAGGGGTTAGAAAATTATTTTACTGACTCTCTTTTGTATGGTGTCAATCCGACATCAATATCGAGAAAGAATGCTTAGCTTTGGTATTTGCACTCGAGAAAATGCGTCATTACACGGTCGGACGGGCGATACATGTCATCTCGGATGTTAACCCAATTCAGTGTTCATGACACAACCGGCTTCTTTGAATTGGCGATTAGTGAGATGGGCATTACTCCTTTCATATCGACATCCATTTCAAGCGGCGAAGTCGGTGAAGGGACAAGCGATTTGTGATCTTCTAGGCTGCGACCGTCGGCGATAAAGCTATACTTTATGAAGATTTACTGTGAAACCTACGAGGTCAATCACACTTCTCATGAATATGTGTGGCAATTATACTTTGACTGAGCGTCCGTGCAACCAATGTGGCGAGTGCTCCTGGATGTTCTAAGATTTCAGCCGGAGTCGGAGTTGTCTTAGTTTCCCCGGAGAAACATGTGATGCCTCGGGCTTATTCGTTGACTGAACCGTGCTCTAATAATGTGGCCGAATACAATGCGTTACTTATTGGGCTCAGTTTTGCTAAAGAGCTGGGGGTCGAATATCTCGAAGCGTTCGGAGATTCTCAACTCATAGTTAAGCAAATTCGTGGAGACTATGAAGTTAGAAATCCGGATTTAATCCCATATCATGAAGCGGCAATAGAGATGGCAGAATCATTCAAAAGTTTCTTCATCGAATATATACCACGGCTTCAGAACGCTTATGCCGATGCGTTAGCAGCACTGGCTGTTTCATTGGCGCAACCCCCTCAAACAGAGCAGTTCGTCACTGTGAGGACACACCAACTTTTCATACCAGAATATATTTTGGGTGTCAAAGAAGCACATGCTACTTCAACGGGACCCGAGCTTCGAGATTGGCGCTTTCCGATTATAGATTATGTCTTACATGGTATTTTACCAGAAGATGTAAAAGAAAGGGAATCTATCCGAAGAAGAGCGCCGAGATTCTACTACAACGCAGCATCTCGAACACTTTATCGTCGTACATATGATGGATTGTTACTCCGATGTCTTTCGGAGCGAAAAGAAGCACATGCTACTTCAACGGGACCCGAGCTTCGAGATTGGCGCTTTCCGATTATAGATTATGTCTTACATGGTATTTTACCAGAAGATGTAAAAGAAAGGGAATCTATCCGAAGAAGAGCGCCGAGATTCTACTACAACGCAGCATCTCGAACACTTTATCGTCGTACATATGATGGATTGTTACTCCGATGTCTTTCGGAGCGAAAAGAAGCACATGCTACTTCAGCGGGACCCGAGCTTGATCCGTAGTAGCAAGGCACCGACTTAATATCAAGCGGAATCTAAACACATGAAACAACAACGAAGATTTAGTCCACAAATCATGGAAGCAATCGTAGGTGAGGTTAAAGCTCATAAAATCGGGCTTTATCGGGGAAGAGCAACATCAGTTGGGTGGCAAATATTGTTCTGTTCTAAAAAGAATGGGACAATTAGAATTTGCATCGATTTCAGAGATCTAAACTCGGCATGCCCTAAAGATGACTTTCCACTCCCCATCACAGATGTCATCATAGATAATACGTGCGGGTTTTAAAGAATGTCATTTATGGATGGGTTCTCTGGATATAATCAAATCAAGATGCATCCCAACGATGAGAAACATACCTCATTTCGGACGCCTCTCGGCATCTTTTGTTATACCGTTATGCCCTTTGGTCTGAAGAATGCAGGAGCTACTTATCAACGGGCAATGACAAATATTTTTGAGGATCATCTAAGAAAGACCGTCGAATGCTATGTTGACGATTTAGTAGTGAAAAGCCGGGATAAGAACGATCATATTAAAGATCTCAGGACGGTATTTGAACTTATGCGGGGTCATCAATTAAAGATGAATCCAACTAAGTCATTCTTAGGAATGGCCAGTGGTAAATTCCTTGGTTTTGTCGTCACGTCAAAGGGAATTCATATTGATCCAGACAAGGTGAAGGCGATTAATGAGTTACAACCCCCGAAGAATCTCAAAGAACTCAGAGGGTTGCAAGGGAGATTGGCTTACATAAGACGGTTTATTTCGAACCTTGCGGGCAAGTGTCAGCCGTTCTCCAAGCTAGCCAAGAAGGGTGTTTCATTCGTTTGGGATGATGCTTGTCAGAAGGCTTTTGAAGATATTAAAATATATCTATCAAATCCTCCTGTTCTCGTCGCACCGAAATCAGGAAGGCCTTTCTTAATTTACGTCAGAGCGACCAACCATTCATTAAGTGCTTTATTAGCACAAGATGATGATAACGGTCACGAACAAGCGGTATACTATTTGAGTCGGACAATGGTGGGTGCTGAATCCCGATATCCTGATATCGAGAAAGAATGCTTAGCTTTGGTATTTGCACTCCAGAAAATGCGTCATTACCTGGTCGGACAGACGATACATGTCATCTCAGATGTTAACCCAATTCGAGTGTTCATGACACAACCAGCTTCTTTGAATTGGCGATTAGTGAGATGGGCATTACTCCTTTCATATCGACATCCATTTCAAGCAGCGAAGTCGGTGAAGGGACAAGCGATTTGTGATCTTCTAGCCGCGCGACCCGTCAGCGATAAAGCTATACTTTATGAAGATTTACCTGACGAAACCTACGAGGTCAATCACACTTCTCATGAATATGTGTGGCAATTATACTTTGACGGAGCGTCCCGTGCAACCAATGTGGCGAGTGCTCCTGGATGTTCTAAGATTTCTGCCGGAGTCGGAGTTGTCTTAGTTTCCCCGGAGAAACATGTGATGCCTCGGGCTTATTCGTTGACTGAACCGTGCTCTAATAATGTGGCCGAATACAATGCGTTACTTATTGGGCTCAGTTTTGCTAAAGAGCTGGGGGTCGAATATCTCGAAGCGTTCGGAGATTCTTAACTCATAGTTAAGCAAATTCGTGGAGACTATAAAGTTAGAAATCCGGATTTAATCCCATATCATGAAGCGGCAATAGAGATGGCAGAATCATTCAAAAGTTTCTTCATCGAATATATACCACGGCTTGAGCGCTTATCTTGATCGTTAGCGGCAGGCTGTTTCATTGGCGCAACCCCTCAAACAGAAAGTAGCCACATCGTGAGGACACACCAACTTTTCATACCAGAATATATTTTGGGTGTCAAAGAAGCACATGCTACTTCAACGGGACCCGAGCTTCGAGATTGGCGCTTTCCGATTATAGATTATGTCTTACATGGTATTTTACCAGAAGATGTAAAAGAAAGGGAATCTATCCGAAGAAGAGCGCCGAGATTCTACTACAACGCAGCATCTCGAACACTTTATCGTCGTACATATGATGGATTGTTACTCCGATGTCTTTCGACCAAGGAAGCAGAAGAGGCACTTAAAGAAGCACATGACGGTACTTGCGGTGCGCATCAACCTGGTCCTAAACTGGGAGATAGACTAAGAAGGTTAGGCTATTATTGGCCGACCATGATTAGAGATGCAATCGAATACGCGAGACGATGTCACGCGTGTCAAATACATGCAAATTACATGCATCGGCCACAGAAGATCTACACCCGTCAGCTACTTCTTGGCCGTTTGAAACATGGGGAATGGATGTGGTAGGACCCATATTCCCCCCGTCAGCAAAAGGTGATCGCTTTATTTTAGCAATTACCGACTACTTCTCTAAATGGGCTGAAGCAATTCCGCTCAAAGAAGTCAAGACGAGCACTGTCATCAAATTCATTAAACACTATATTATCTATCGATATGGTGTTCCGAGACGAATTGTGCATGACAATGGTCCTCAGTTCATCAGCAACGCCTTTGTTAGATTCTGCGGCAAGTTCAGAATACAAGACGTCTCATCCACAGCTTATAATCCCACTGCAAATGGTTTAGCTGAAGCCTTCAATAAGACTATCATTAAGATCTTAGCAAAGCTAGTCAAAACCAATAAACGCGATTGGGATGATAAACTTGGTGAAGCTCTTTGGGCATACCGCACCACAGTTCGAACACCAACAGGATTCACACCATATTCCTTGGTATACGGATGTGAAGCCGTTTTGCCTCTAGAGATACAAATTCCGTCACTTCGTGTAGCCCTTGCGATAGGGATGACAAGTGATGAACAACATCAAAAGCGTCTTGAAGAGCTTGAGGTGTTAGATGAGAAACGCTTGGGAGCTCAACAACAGATTGAGTTATATCAAGCCAGAATTTCCAAAGCCTTTAACAAGAAAGTCCGACACCGGAGTTTCAAGGAAGGAGACTTGGTACTCGCCGTCCGGCGACCGATGATTCTCAATTCCAAGAAGAAAGGCAAATTCCAGCCTAAATGGGAAGGACCGTTTATAATTGATACGGTCTACTCAAATGGAGCATATCGCTTGATCACTCAAGATGGTGACAAGTTAATGATGCCAATTAACGGAAAGTTCCTGAAGATATATTATCCTTAATGTATTCAGGATAATCCGTTTTCGCACTATTGAATGATTAGACTTGTGAATAGTTATATTCACTAAGTTCCCGTTCGGTTGAAAATCTTAAATGATTGAAGCCACTGAAAATATTAACACCTATTATTAATTTCTTTCATGAATCAGGGTTCGTTTTCGCCCCAAGAGAAAACACAAGCGGGTTCGTTTTCGCCCCAAGAGAAAACACAACAGGGTTCGTTTTCGCCCCAAGAGAAAACACAACGGGTTCGTTTTCACCCCAAGAGAAAACACAACGGGTTCGCTACCAAGAGAAAACACAACGGGTTCGTTTTCGCCCCAAGAGAAGACACAACGGGTTCGTTTTCGCCCCAAGAGAAAACACAACAGGTTCGCTACCCCAAGAGAAAACACAACGGGTTCGCTACCCCAAGAGAAAACACAACGGGTTCGCTACCCCAAGAGAAAACACAACGGGTTCGCTACCCCAAGAGAAAACACAACGGGTTCGCTACCCCAAGAGAAAACACAACGGGTTCGCTACCAAGAGAAGACACAACGGGTTCGCTACCCCAAGAGAAAACACAACGGGTTCGTTTTAGCCCCAAGAGAAAACACAACGGGTTCGCTACCCCAAGAGAAAACACAACGGTTCGCTACCAAGAGAAGACACAATTCCAAAAGTCTATATATTCAATATATAGCTAGTTTCATTATTTGTTAAATCTACGCCTATTTATGCGTAGTAGGTGTTATTCCTGTCCTTAAATCGGGAATAAGTCAGCGTCTAACACACGCCGCCGGGTAATCAATTTCCGTGATAATTGATAAAGTCTACGTGTTCAATATCGTAGCACAAAGTCTGAGAGAGTTTATTCTTTTAGCACAACGTTATATGTAGAACGGACTTAGATAATCTACATACTAGCCCAACTCAAACGGTAGTTGGTAAAGGCATATCAAATCCGTTGATGGCTGAGTGTTTGCCAAAAATCCTATTGAAATTATGTTTATTTATTCACAACAGAATAGATGAAACATAATAAAAGAAATTTTATTTCATAAAAAATGAATTACAAAGTGTTGGCAAAAGCTAACAAAAGTGTTCTATGAAGATAATTGACGGCGGCGGATTTGTTCTTCTAATTCTGAGAGTTCAGCCTGATATTTTTCTTCTAATTCTCTCTCGAGAAGGGCTTTTGACGCATCGTTGAGGGTTAGAAGTTGAATGATCTTTCGATCCAGTTCAGCAGATCTTTCATCGGATGCTTTCAATTGCTCGGCTAATTTTGAGCGAGTCTTCTCTGAGCTGGCCAAGTCGATCTTCAAAAGAGCGTGAGCCTCCTCAGCGTCTTCCAAAGCCTTCTTCAGGCGAGCAATCTCAAGATCTTGCGCCTCTACAGAGCGGACCAAGTCAGCATTGGCCTCATCCCGTGTATTCAAGCTTGCCCTTAGACGCGCGGATTGAGCTTGCACTTGCTGTAGTTCTTCTTCAACAGTTCTTCGCTTGGCTTCTCTAGCTTGTGTAATAGACTCAACTCGAGAAGAGATATAAGAAGAAGTACCCCCGGACCGAAGTCTCTGAAGTTCACTCAGTTCCTATTCTAGCTGGATCAGATCTTCTGCGATGGAGTCAGCCAAGGCAGGAAAACCCTCCTCTCTTATGATATTTACATGCCGATCGAGGAGCCGCTTCGCTGAGCTGAAGGAAGAACCTTTATTCACGACCTTTTCAATCAATTTATTGAGAAGGAATGTGAAACCCTCAAGCTCTGCACTGATGACCATCTTCTCTGGATCCTCATCCACCATTAAAGCTTTAATTGTGTCATACAATATGGAAGGAGCCGCTGTGAAAGAGAAAGTGTAAGCTTCTGAGGATTCCGTTTTTAAAAAAAAATCAAGATTGGGAGATATACCGATGCGGCTAAAGGATCCTCCAGCAGGTGTTGTTTCCACACTCATCAATCCAGCTTGGGGAATCACCGGAGTTGATTCAATTTCAGGTTGGATAGCTGGTGGTCCAGGGTGGATAATAGGGCCTTCAATTTGAGTTGTTTGCTCTATAGTTGGTTGTTCAGTCTCGTGAACCACCGAAATTGATTTAGGTTCGGCTTGAGTAGTTGGTGGTCCAGGTTGAACGAGCAAACTCTCAGCAACAGTTGATACAATAATGGACTCGGTTTGGGAGACGTTCAGTTGAGTCTCGAAGCTGGGAATCGGAGCCTGTTCTACGATAGTAGCAATGGGATCTACAAACAAAAAATATCATTAAGTATCAAATGTCGATGAAATGATTAAGAGGATTGGAATTATAAAGCGCAAACCTGCGGAAGAGCTGATATCCATAAGAGATTCCTTCTGAGCCTGTTCCGACAACATCTCTTCAATCAAAGTGTGATCAGACTCAGAAACGGAGATTATCTGACTTAAGCCTTGTTCAGACGATTCTTCGAAACCCTCTTCATATGTAGGCTCAGTTTGCATTGGTTCTTCACCTATGGCGACAGCGACATAACCAAGTGTTGGTAAATGGATATTAATGTATACTAAAAAAATAGTATATGCGCATACCAGGGATCAATTCTGCAGGTTCAGTTGAAATTCCCGGTTCCTCACCTAAGACGGCCTCTCCTTCAGCTTGTTCTTCCACTACTGAAAACGCAATATGTTAGCTTTTCAATATGGAGAAAAGAAGATACAGCGGAAATTAGACTTCATACCAGGAGTTGGCTCAGGCTGGCTAACGCTTGCACTCATTTCTTGGAATTTTTCTAAAAGAATATGAAGCGCGTTAGCGATAAGTGGAGGAACCAACTCAGATTCTTTCATGATTTTGAGTCGCCATCTAGGTGAAATGGTCGTACCTGCAGCGGCACCTTCAGAAACCGGAGAGACGTCAATGTCAGCGCCGGTAGTGGTATCTTGAGTATCCTGATCCATAGCTTCAGGCATTGGATCATCAAAAGTGAACGATCTCGGAGGAGAAGGTTCAGCTGAAACCTCGCCTTCTTCAGATAAGTAAGAAGTGGAATAGTTAATAATCATAGATGAAATGGTAAAGTCCGAGATGATGAATACGAGTCATACCTTCTCTTCCCAGCGGAAAATCAGTGTCTATCGCCTCAGGAGTTGGTGATTTTGGGGATCTCGTACGACGAGGCCTGTGTACGACCTTCTTTGTACGCATTATTGCCCGGGCGATAGAAGCGGAAGTATGAACGGACGGTGATGGACGAGCCCTCTTTCGGAGTATAAGCTCGGTCGCTTCTTCTTCTTCTTCTTCTTCTTCTTCTTCTTCTTCTTCCCCTGTCTCGACCGTCATCCGGTGGGGATAAGTAAGAACGACCTTCTGGCGAGGCCGTTTCAAAGGACGCTTCGGAGGAGGCGGAACACGAGGAGAGGGTTTGACTGGTACGTCCTGTCGAGCTGGAGAGCGGCGGGGCGATGGCACTACAACTTCGCCCGGACTAACCTCTCGACGAATCAGCCATTTTTCTTCTTCGAAGTGTGGATCAGATAATCAAATTCCTCTTCTTCACTCTCTTCTTGGACGACCTTCTTCTTGCCTTTTGATTTCTTTGAAGGGCGAGCTCGCTTGGGGGAAGCACGGGTTGGTGTAGGTTCTCTGTCATGTTCTACTTCCGTGGGAGCATTAGCTGCAATGAGCCATTTGCAGGATAGGAAAGTCATCCAAGCTTTGGCTCAGCAGCAGGAGATCAACTTGGCATTGGTGCAGCCGCTTATGTTCCAATACCAGGCGCGGGCACCGTCAATAAGACCTCCATGAGTCTTCATTCCCCGATTTGAATTCCCAACATAGATTTGGTCGTAGCCAAACTGACGAGAAAAGCGGCATGGGAGATAGGGCTCGATGTCACAGGAATTCTTCACCCGGAAGATCAGGTAACCAATGCGAATGTTCATTAGCCATCGGAAGCAACCAAGATCCAGAATAGTTCGGCTTCCGCTAGGCCTAGCAGCATCTATAAGCACTTCATCATATCGGCCTGAAAAGTTCGGGAAACATTTGAAGAATTCCCAACTCTTGGCAATTCTGAATTGGCGAGACGCTTCAGACCACTGTCTCGCTTTCCATTTACATTCTTCCAAGATCTGTAAATAAGGCAGTTCATAATCTACTATGTCGGGGGTCGTCATCAGATCTGGACGATGGAGCACGAGCCAGGCCATCAAATAAGTATACGGTAGTTCTACTTTGACAGTTGGGATGTCGCTAGAAGACCCTTTACCTTTATGTAGAAAACCAGAGACTATCCGTCGGAGTCCACCATGAATATCTGCCACCATTGCCGGAAGAAGAGAAAGGCGACGACCGGTGACCAGCTCAACGGCTGGGAAGAGCACTTCTGAAGGCAGGGCATCTGAAGATTGGTGCGGGACTACACATTTCTTCAACCAGATAGCCAAGTAGCCCGCCAAGAGAGTTTGTGGCTTGATCTGCTTTTGTAGCTGCCACAAGAAAGTCTCAAATTTTGTCCCCTTAGGAATTTTGCCCTCAGCATATGGGGTAGTGAAGGATTGGGCATTTATCTTTGCAATCAGCTTGTTGATGGCAGAAGGAGTGGAGGTTTTCTGTTCACTTACATCCTCGTCACCCTCTAAGTTCTGGAATAGATAATCGGCGAACTGTTTATGGCTAATCTGCGGAAGCCTCCTAGCCTTCACGTCCACTGTCGCTATTGCAGCTTGATAGTGGCAAGTAAGCTCCCACAGAATATCATAAACATGTGATCTCTTCTCTTTCATTTCCCTCAATCGTCGATTGACGGGAAAATATTCTTGATATGGTGCTTCACCCATGGGAAGACCGGAAACCTTCATCATCTCATGAAGCGGTAGACCCAATTCCCCATTCTTCGTCAGGAAGGTGTTGGTATCTGGGTTGTAGATTTCCAGCAATGCGAGGAAATGATGCGAGCTGGGAGGAATTCCGTACATGCTATCACAGATGGGAACATATAATCCAATTTCTTTGAGTTCCCGACTCCATCGGTCGAGAACGTAAGCTGTCATCCGTGTCCACCATCGGTCGGCAGTAGAATGTACCCAATCGAAGCACCGGTGAGATTTCTTAGGAGGCAACTCCCTTCCTATTTTGGCCAAGCGATTCTTCAATGTGTCAGCTTTGACCATCAGTTCATTATGAGGTGGGCTGTCCTGACCCACAAGGCCCGGGTAAAGCACCCGAACGTAATTTTTGTCACTAGAACCTGGAACGGCATCTTTACCAATATATCCAGAGGTAATGCTGCTCCATATCTTCAGTCAACCTCCAAGACATATTCCTCTTAACTGATAAATTGCGCAGCCGCAAGAGTGAATGATGGCGGGCAAATGGAGGTAAATAAAGATGAGAGCCATCACCTTCATACAGCCATGGTTCAGTCCGAATAGATAAGGCTTCTGGATCCGCAACAGAATCCCCGAATAAATAGCTGGACTTCCTCATTATCTCTGTGGATCCGGCATTTTTTGTCAATGGGGCGTCGGTGATCATTCTTCGTAAATCACGACGATCACCATGTTCTAACGCTTCCAGTAATTCTGGAGGCGCATTTGGACCGAACAGAGGAGCATCAGTCACTAGTGGCGTCTCTTGAGAAGAGGAAAACACAGAGCTGTGCAATCCACTTGGCTCATGAACAACAAATGCCGTAGGGGGAAACTCAACTGCAAAGCACATATACACTTATCAGTGCTGGGTTAAAATTAACATCAAAAATGCCTAAGTGTTGGGACACTGACTCGCTAGAAGTGAGGCAGCTCAACTGTCTCGCCAGCAGCGAGACAGTCCCAACTGTCTCGCCCGGCGAGACACTTGTTTGTGTTTCGCTATTAGCGAGACACTTGTTTGTGCCTCGCCACGGCGAGACACTTGTTTGTGTTTCGCTATTAGCGAGACACTTGTTTGTGTTTCGCTATTAGCGAGACACTTGTTTGTGTTTCGCTATTAGCGAGACACTTGTTTGTGTTTCGCTATTAGCGAGACACTTGTTTGTGTTTCGCTATTAGCGAGACACTTGTTTGTGCCTCGCCACGAAGCGAGACACTTGATTGCCTTGCTCGCTTTCTTCAAGTGGGACAATTCTAAATATTGATAATTATTCTCCATACGAGATTCAAGGCGGTATATTCAAGACAAATCGGTTCCGTATTCCATATAGAAGCTTTCTGAAAATCGATGTTGAGAAAATCGACGACGCTTTTCTCGAATGATTCTCAAGACATTCAATCGCAACCCAAGTGGTGACCTTCAAGATGAAGATGATTAGTCCAAAATCGACTTGACATTTCAATCCACTCAAATACAAATGCAATAGTTATTGATCCCAAAATATGGATAGCGGCATCGCACTCCGTGGTTTGAGAAACCGAAGCAAAACACGGGCCTCTTCTACAAAGTTCAATGTTGAATAGAAGCAAAGCATCTTATCCAAAGTATTCGGACCTCTCGATAAAATCTGAGGAGTCGAAAACTTTGGAGGGTATCTGTAGGCATCAAAATTGCTAAAGAACCTCAAATACGACTAAATTATGAGAAGATCGAAGGACAACGTCGTCGAAATCTCAAGAAGTCAACACATGGGAAGATTGTGTCTCGCCATAGTGCGAGACACTTGTTTGTGTTTCGCTATTAGCGAGACACTTGTTTGTGTTTCGCTATTAGCGAGACACTTGTTTGTGTTTCGCTATTAGCGAGACACTTGTTTGTGTTTCGCTATTAGCGAGACACTTGTTTGTGTTTCGCTATTAGCGAGACACTTGTTTGTGTTTCGCTATTAGCGAGACACTTGTTTGTGCCTCGCCACGGCGAGACACTTGTTTGTGTTTCGCTATTAGCGAGACACTTGTTTGTGTTTCGCTATTAGCGAGACACTTGTTTGTGTTTCGCTATTAGCGAGACACTTGTTTGTGTTTCGCTATTAGCGAGACACTTCAGATTGCCTTGCTCGCTTTCTTCAAGTGGGACAATTCTAAATATTGATAATTATTCTCCGCACGAGATTCAAGGCAGTATATTCAAGACAAATCGGTTCCGTATTCCATATAGAAGCTTTCCTGAAAATCTGATGTTCAGAAAATCAGACGACGCTTTTTCTCTGAATGATTCTCAAGACATTCAATCGCAACCCAAGTGGTGACCTTCAAGATGAAGATGATTAGTCCAAAATCGACTTCGACATTTCAATCCACTCAAATACAAATGCAATAGTTATTGATCCCAAAATATGGATAGCGGCATCGCGTACCCAGGGTTTGAGAAACTGAAGCAAAACACGGGCCTCTTCTACAAAGTTCAATGTTGAATAGAAGCAAGGCGCATCTTATCCAAAGTATTCCAGACCTCTCGATAAAATACAGAGGAGTCTGAAAACTTTGGAGGGGGTATCTGTAGGCATCAAAAATTGCTAAAGAACCTCAAATACGACTAAATTATGAGAAGATCGAAGGACAACGTCGTCGAAATCTCAAGAAGTCAACACATGGGAAGATTGTGTCTCGCTATAGTGCGAGACACTTGTTTGTGTTTCGCTATTAGCGAGACACTTGTTTGTGCCTCGCCACGAGCGAGACACTTGTTTGTGCCTCGCCACGAGCCAGACACTTGTTTGTGCCTCGCCACGAGCCGGACACTTGTTTGTGTTTCGCTATTAGCGAGACACTTGTTTGTGTTTCGCTATTAGCGAGACACTTGTTTGTGTTTCGCTATTAGCGAGACACTTGTTTGTGTTTCGCTATTAGCGAGACACTTGTTTGTGTTTCGCTATTAGCGAGACACTTGTTTGTGTTTCGCTATTAGCGAGACACTTGTTTGTGTTTCGCTATTAGCGAGACACTTGTTTGTGTTTCGCTATTAGCGAGACACTTGTTTGTGTTTCGCTATTAGCGAGACACTTGTTTGTGTTTCGCTATTAGCGAGACACTTGTTTGTGTTTCGCTATTAGCGAGACACTTGTTTGTGTTTCGCTATTAGCGAGACACTTGTTTGTGTTTCGCTATTAGCGAGACACTTGTTTGTGTTTCGCTATTAGCGAGACACTTGTTTGTGTTTCGCTATTAGCGAGACACTTGTTTGTGTTTCGCTATTAGCGAGACACTTGTTTGTGCCTCGCCACGAGCCGGACACTTGTTTGTGTTTCGCTATTAGCGAGACACTTGTTTGTGTTTCGCTATTAGCGAGACACTTGTTTGTGTTTCGCTATTAGCGAGACACTTGTTTGTGTTTCGCTATTAGCGAGACACTTGTTTGTGTTTCGCTATTAGCGAGACACTTGTTTGTGTTTCGCTATTAGCGAGACACTTGTTTGTGTTTCGCTATTAGCGAGACACTTGTTTGTGTTTCGCTATTAGCGAGACACTTGTTTGTGTTTCGCTATTAGCGAGACACTTGTTTGTGTTTCGCTATTAGCGAGACACTTGTTTGTGTTTCGCTATTAGCGAGACACTTGTTTGTGTTTCGCTATTAGCGAGACACTTGTTTGTGTTTCGCTATTAGCGAGACACTTGTTTGTGTTTCGCTATTAGCGAGACACTTGTTTGTGTTTCGCTATTAGCGAGACACTTGTTTGTGTTTCGCTATTAGCGAGACACTTGTTTGTGTTTCGCTATTAGCGAGACACTTGTTTGTGTTTCGCTATTAGCGAGACACTTGTTTGTGTTTCGCTATTAGCGAGACACTTGTTTGTGTTTCGCTATTAGCGAGACACTTGTTTGTGTTTCGCTATTAGCGAGACACTTGTTTGTGTTTCGCTATTAGCGAGACACTTGTTTGTGTTTCGCTATTAGCGAGACACTTGTTTGTGTTTCGCTATTAGCGAGACACTTGTTTGTGTTTCGCTATTAGCGAGACACTTGTTTGTGTTTCGCTATTAGCGAGACACTTGTTTGTGTTTCGCTATTAGCGAGACACTTGTTTGTGTTTCGCTATTAGCGAGACACTTGTTTGTGTTTCGCTATTAGCGAGACACTTGTTTGTGTTTCGCTATTAGCGAGACACTTGTTTGTGTTTCGCTATTAGCGAGACACTTGTTTGTGTTTCGCTATTAGCGAGACACTTGTTTGTGTTTCGCTATTAGCGAGACACTTGTTTGTGTTTCGCTATTAGCGAGACACTTGTTTGTGTTTCGCTATTAGCGAGACACTTGTTTGTGTTTCGCTATTAGCGAGACACTTGTTTGTGTTTCGCTATTAGCGAGACACTTGTTTGTGTTTCGCTATTAGCGAGACACTTGTTTGTGTTTCGCTATTAGCGAGACACTTGTTTGTGTTTCGCTATTAGCGAGACACTTGTTTGTGTTTCGCTATTAGCGAGACACTTGTTTGTGCCTCGCCACGAGACGCTCGATACTTTAATGGCGGTTACCGCGGCGAAAATCGCCCACTAGGCGTGATTTTAGGGCATTTAATCGTGCCTAAAAGCGTGAAACCGTTACAAGGTGGAGGGGCGACCTTTGCCTACCAGGTAGCGAAGCGACCCATCTACCTACGCCGCCCGTGGCGGTGCAGCTATATGCCGCGCCCGAGCAGCGACTTGGCGATTGCCTGCGCTAACTACAAATGTTGGGTACTTATGACACTTGTGTTTCTTCAGAGGGCACGTTTTCCAAAGGCTATAAATACCCTCCTACATCCACTTGGGCAAGAGATCGGCAATCAGCAATCAGAGATCAGATAAGCAGAGCCTTTGCAAAGAGAGAGAGAGAGAATCCAAGCTTCCGGAGTTCAAGAACACGATCTACGTAGAAATTCCTCGAGTTTAAGCTTTGACTTATTCTTGAGAAGAGTAGATATCTTACTTTGCTAAGATATTTACTTAAGTTCTTGTTTCCTTTGCGAAGCATTAACTAAACTCCGTCGATTTGACGATCGTTGCTCGGTGGTCCACGGATTCAGCGTCCCAACGCGAGGCAAAGTCCAGCAGCAGGAGATCTACACTTGTAGTGTCTTTTGTTCGAGTTTGTGAGAGAGTTATTTAAAATTTCTTTGTAACTGAAAATTAAAGTGTAATTTTCTTAAGTTTTGTAATGGAAACGACAAAGAAATCAACTTTCGACCCAAACAAAAATCAATCTTCTCTTCCTCTGTAATCGAGAGAATTTGATTGTAATACATTCATTCAATCAATAAACTTTTTCGACCCTACACCTTCATCATCACCACTAACACGAGTAATGTCACCACCACCACCTTCTCGCGGAACTAAAAGAGAAGAGAGAGGGTGATCGCGGTGGTCTAGGTGAACACGAAGAAGAGAAGGTTAGAGGAGAGAGGTAGAAGAGGGGTATCATTATCTATTAAAGAAAAAAAATTAAAAAAATAGAATATTCCACATCCAGTTTAACACCAACTAACTAGAGGAATCAATATCAACATATTAAGTTAATTTAAGAGACCAACATCAAAATACCTATAATTTAAGGAACTAATATCTAAAAACCCAAATAAAATTTGAAATTTTTATAGACTTTTGATATCAATAAGATACTGTTAATCCAACAGGAATGATAAGAGAAGCTTTATCCCAAAGATAATTATTGAAAGGCTAAATAGCATTTAAATACCTTGTATTTCGCTGACTTTGCAGTTATACACCTTTATTTGTTTTTGCAACATTTACATACTCTAATAAGTCGTTTAAATTGGCAAGTTAGTATCCTTTATTATGCAAGTATGAAATTTTTTCACTGAACATTCTCATATTACCACATGTTTATTTTAGAACTTTCTAACTATTAATATTTTTTAATTTGCTGTTAAACTCATCACAATTTAATTCAAATAGAATTAAGATAAGTTAAAAATAAAAATTTAATAGGTTTAACGATAAATTTAACAAATATTAATAATTAAAATTTTTAAAATTAACATATGAACATCATAGGAGAAAATTCTAAAAATATTTCGTTTGCATAATAACGAATACTAACATGTTAAATTTAAACAATTTAAGGTAAGTAAAATGTTAGAAAAACAAGGGAAGGTATATAAGTGAGTGAAACTATAATAAGGTTGAACAGTGGCGAAATCTGCGAATTGATTTCTGAAAAATTTATCTTCCCCAAAAAAAGAAGGCGTTTTGCATATATACCCCTCAAATTTTCAATATTTATAAAATTACCCCTTAAATCTTTGTATTTGCAAAATTGCTTCTCAAAACTAGCATATTGGGTCTTCCTAGTGCTCTAACTTAAGAATGTTATTTTTTAAATAATACAATATAAAACTTCCAATAATTTCCAATAGGTTCGCAACAATTTCGGTTTAAAAACTAAAATTGGTAAGTGACAGTGGTAGAAAAAGTCAATGTGAGATAATTGGGGGGTACTTTCGCATTTTGCAAATACCAAGATTTAGAGGGTACTGTTACAAATATGAAAGATGTCAGTGGTATATATGAAAAAAACCCAAAAAAGAATTACTCCATTTGATTCAGACCGACCTAACAAGGACAAATTTTCAAAAGAGCCCCTTTTAAAATTTTAATTCGAAAAAATGACCTCTTTTGAACTTATTTACCGATTTCGACCTAGTTTCTGCTGCGTGGCGAGAAAACCGAGTCGAAATGATAAGTTCACCAACTTCACGGAAATTATTTCGCGTGAAGTTTTGAGTGAAAAACTTCACGGAAATGAAGTTGGCGAATACTCCCAGCTGCCCATTTCTTTAGTTTAGCTGAGTCGAAATAAATAAGTTCGTAATGGGTCGTTTTTTCGAATTAAAGTTCGAAAAGGGTCTTTTTCGAAAATTTGTCCACCTAACAACCAACCGTCACGTGTCCGCCTAGGTCACCTGCTACCTGGCCCCCGAAGCAAGACCCCAGTCCTATACAAAATCCCCACAAAATCAAATCGACAGACGCAACCAATTTGAAAAAAAACCCCCAAATCTCCCCGCGCCCTAAAAATGGCGGCCACCGCCTCCTCCACCTCCTCGGATTCCGTCACCGCCCCCTTACCGTCCTCCGCCGTCCCTCACCCTCCAAGAGCTCCCTTCCTCCGCTCTCCCAACCCCCCTCACTTCCTCGGCCGCCCCATCAACCCTCACCCGGGCGGTCCCGGGACCGCCCCTCTCTACCCTGCGGTGGGACGCGCTAGGGTTTTACCGCCGCGCCCGTCGGCAGATCGGGTGGTGGCGGTGGCAAATCCCGCGGGGTATATTCGCAACAGTGGGCCTGCAGCTTCCTTGGCCCACGCCCAGGCCCATCCCCATGGGAGGCCTTTTATGTTTGCTGCGTCTTCCGGAACCGGTGATCCGGCGGTGCACGTGCAGCAGCAGCTGCCGACTTCTGGGGTCCACACGATGCGACCGCCGATCCCGCAGCAGCACCAGTTTGTGGTGCCGAGGCAGCAAATAGGGAACGGTGGGGCCCCTAGGACCGCTGCTCCGTCGAAGGTAAATTTTTTGTATGGGGGTTTTTGCTTAAATGTTCAAGATCTTTGCTAAAGTTGGGATTAATTAGATCTAATTGGTGCTTTTCTTTTAATAAAAGTTGTTTCCTTTTTTATGTGAGGATGATATGTGTGATGATCACTGGGAAATGTTGATGATATCACATGATACAATTTATTATGCGCTTATTGTGATTTGTCCTATTAATACTTGTATATGTGAATTATTAATCGTAGGTCTTGCTAGAATTGAGAGAGGATGCAGATGATAGTTTGTCATTGTTTCATATAATCTATGAGTAGAATAGAAAAAGTGAGATTACTAATTCCAATCTCAATTATGGTAACTAATTGATACATTGTGCTGTGTTGTTTTCATCTGTCAAGAAGTTGATAAGAGATCCAATCTAGTCTAGAGTTAATCAAAACTTGAACAGAATCCATTCTGGAACTGCAGAAACTTAGATTGACTGGGAATACTCTCCACAATACAACAGAAAATTCATGAAGTTTAAGTAGTATTTAGCTCAACTAAATCCTACAAATACATAGATTATTAGCCATATGTACACTGTTTATCTTATTGGTAGTATATGCATGAGATCTTTGGATAACTCATTCATACTTTAGTAAATCAATTTAAAATCAAAATCTAAAAACACAAGATCAAACTATTTAAAATCAAAATCTAAAAACACAAATCAAACCCATGAGACTTAAAGGAAAATTTTATAGGACATTTATAAGACCAACAATGCTTTATGGTTCGGAATGTTGGGCAATTAAAAAATAACATGTGCAAAAAATGAGTGTAGCAGATATGAGAATGTTGAGATGGTCTAGTGGGTATACACTAAAAGATAGGATAAAAAATGAATGCATCCGTAGTAAATTAGAGGTTGCTCCTATTGAGGATAAAATGAAAGAGAATTGATTAAGGTGGTATGGTCATGTACAACGTAGACCTTTTAGTGCACCGGTTAGGAAAATTGATGATATTATAGTTAATGGAGCAAAGAGATCTAGAGGTAGACCTTAAAGAACCTGGTTGGAAGCAATCAAGAAAAATGTGATTATGCTTAGCTTAACAGAGGAGATGACCCATAATAGAGCGGAATGGAAGAATAGGATTCATGTAGCCGACCCCAAACATTTGGGATAGAGGCTTTGTTGTTGTTATTGTTGTTGTATCAAACTATTTACTCTGAAATCCTACAGCGATCAACCTGAACTCAAAACTAGAACTGGAATGTTTTGAGTTGCCGTTGTTGTTTACTATGTAGAAAAGTTCTTCTGTTCATGTTTATCTAACATGTCTTTTTGGCTTACTAATGTTTGTAGGTCACGCCATTTCCAGCCATACCCTCTGTCCCTGAGAACAACTCTAATGACAGGTAGCTTGGACATTTGTGATGGTTTGGGTTGCTTTGATTTGAAGCAAACAAGTCTAAATTTATCTTCTTAATGATGCAGGGACAATAGTAGAGAAGATAGTATTGTGGTGATCCATGACCGAAAAGTTAGTACATTATTGTTAATGGTTTACACCACATTATTGTTAATGGTTTACACCCTTGGTTGTTTTACAAATTTTATTTGTGACATTGTTTTATATTTTACGATGTGAGTCTATTTTGCACATTATATTGTAAATTTGTAATGGTTCTTGGCAAATTTAGAATTGAATGCTGAAACTGAAGTAGCAGTCAATGTATATTACTCTAAAGGCCAGGCCACTGCACAAGGCTCCTGTTATTGTGTTTGTAAATGGTCATTTGTACTCAGCTTTGTCCTCTTTTTACAAAGAGACTAGTGTGCAACTTGAACTGTGAATATACTGTTGCATTGGGGCTCAACTTTCTTACACATATTTCTCTGCTACTCTTATATACATAGTATGTTCTACGACCATTCATGATTTCCTTTTTTCATAGAGTTTGATAGATCTTGTGCTTTTTTCTTTTGACAGTCATAGCTTGATAAGAATCAAAATGTTGTCAGTAGTTTTATAAGAGAATGATGCATGGTCTCAGTAAAGAGAAATAATTTAAGATAACTATTAAAACCCCGTATATTCTTATTAAAAAAAAGAAATAATATTTCCTTTGTCCTCTACTTATGCACAAAGAAAATTTGCATTTGACTAAGCACTTTATTCTTTGACAACAGTTTTGAGACTGCTTACACTTCAAATAGCTTGGGCTTTATTAATGTAGTGATATCATTTCTTCATTGAAGGTTAGACTATCAGAAGGCACTTCAGGCTCTCTTTATGCTCTTTGCCGATCTTGGGTCCGCAATGGCCTGCCTCAAGAAAGTCAGGTAAACGCATATTATGTCCAGATGCCAACAAGTTTTTTTTCCTTGATGTTATTGTTTCGGAATATGATCTAGTCTGAGCCTCTTTTTGTATTATGTATTGTCTCAGTCTTTTTGAATGGTTTCCTTCATGTATATGGAGTCATGTTTTTTTAGCATGTTTTGATTTTTGTAGGGGATAGGTCACAGGACATTTTTGTGTCTCCTTATCTTGAATATTTATTCCGACATTATACATGTGTTGTAGACTGATAATGAGCTACAAATTTAAATGTTGATTATTGCTATATATATTGGGGGAGCATGAGAAGAAATCAATGAATAGAAGCTTCTGTTCAATCTCTTACCTATTTCAGGCATGATACCTCTGGTCTGGAAATGCCAAAATTGCAAACCTCCTATTCCAATGTCAATAAAGGCAAACCATATTTTCATGTTACTGCTACAGTGCAACTCTCTAGTCATATCTAGCTAAGCCACAGAAAATGGATTGATGACATTATTTCTTTTTGATTGGGTTCACTTGAATTGGATGAGGTCATTATAAGTCTTTCTTTGTACTAGTTTCTCGATTATGCCAACTAGATTTCTAAAGTGATATCTTTGCTTGTTTCTTAATTAGAATCTCCTATTTCTTTCCTGGCATTTTGTTGATAGTTTTTACTTAATTTGTCTCTATGCAGCCAACTTTTGGGGATAGTTTGAGGATTCTCCCGAAACCCTTGCCAGCAGCTCTGGTTAATATGCAGGCAAACACAAGTGAAGATAGTAATGGAAATGACAAGTCTGATAAAGATGAGGTCAGTTTGAAGATAACATCTAGTTTTCCCTGTTCTTTGGTTGTATGAAATGATAATTTTATTTGCTTTCTTGCTTATGCCAAATTGCCAATGGTTTGCATTCAAAAGGTTGTGCATATCTTCTTTTAGAGTTTGCTGCTGGTTAGACATCTCAGAGAATAGTAAATGTGCTTCTAGCTTATAAGTTTTATTTTACTCGATTCTGATGTTTAAGAGATGTGGGCAAATTCAATTTCTGAGATCAAGTGAGAACTGTCAAAATATTAATTGTTTGGTCTTTTGTCAAATACCTATATTTACACACTTTTTTCATGTAAGCTGGCTAATTAATTCTAATACCATCTTTACATGTATATTACCAACACATCTACTACTACATATACAATATTTCATGGACACCTGATCTAAGCTTCATTGATTATACGCATTGAAACATTGTTAAGTTTAACTAGTTCTTATTAATGTTGATTATTTTTTTTATTTTAATTGTTGATGCAAGAAACGCGTTACTTGTAATCCAAAACCATTGTTTTATTTAAGTTGCCTGCAGCAAGAATCCATTATTTCTGATCCAAAGTCACTAAGCTAGTCGAAACTTCTGCTTCCTTGGCAATCAATTTTGCATATTTGCAAACTAGTTCTTTCTAGTTGTCCTGATTAGGTAAAGGCGCAAAGCATTTATAGCTGTACAGTCTTCTATGGATTTCCAGCGAACTTCTATGGCTACCATTAGTTTGCTAAGTAGAGATGAGTTATTTCATGTATAGATTGATTTAGCAAGTTATGATGTATAAATATTTGTGCAGGATTTAGGTCCAATTGAGCAATTATCTGCACAGGACTTGTTGAAAGGTCACATAAAACATGCGAAAAAGGTTCGGGCACGGTAAGTTTTCTGGATCCTGTTGTGTGGTACTGGTACCTCACAATATGAAAATTTTGAGTATTTTTTATAATGATCCAATTATATATTGCTTAAGACAGCTGCTACTCTATGTAAGCACATTATTGTGCTCTTACTGGGGATGTAAACACATATCCTTACAGCTCAGTTCATTCTGCTCAATAGTCAAGTGAAATGCCTATGAAAGTGTTACCTCTTTGAAGTTTAAAGAAACTTTTTAAGACCTCCCTCTTGGGCTTCCTTATTCTTCAACATGATCAGAGCCCATCCAATAATAAACTCTATCATGATGTTTTAGGTTCTACCTAAGGAATTCAAATTTATGCTGATTATCAAATTTTGTTGCAGACATCATCCATTTAACATTCGCCTCCAATGGTTTCCAAGCGAAGCATACATCTTTGAATACCATTGGGAGAGTTTCCTGTGATTCTTCCATACTGGATGTCTGAAATCATCTTCTTTATGTAGATGTTAATCTTCTCCTTTTAAAGCTTTAGGCATCACTAGCCTGATCCCCTTTTAGGATGCTTATGGTGACTGATACCTGTAGATTTAGTGTTCCAACTTTATCTGCAGTTGACCAATCTCGAGATTTGCTATTGCTGCATTGACTATGAGACTATCAATTCTTTCCAAATCTCTACCTTTAGTATATTTCTTTATTATTATCTGATTTTATTTTATTTTATGGGTAACATTTTATGCCAGAACACGCAAAATAGGCCTGTGAGCTTGTCTTGAGTTGTACATGATCAGGGCATTGAGATCATTGAGAGACGGAGACCTAACATGGTCTGTTTCTTAGAATTCTCTGCCTTCACTTTTCCAGTATTCTTTGTGTATGACTCTTACAACTATAGATATTAGTTCCAGTTTCATTCTCGTGAACATCCTCGTACCAAAACAGTCTTATCTTTTATGTTTAGATTTATGATTAGGATCCTAAGGGTCATCCTAAGTACAACACGGACGTGCCAATATAGGCACAACATAACATAAAGCGCCATCACATTATAAAAAGAATTGAAACAATGACAGGGTCTCATAATAGAAGTATCTGTGCTTTATGTACAAGTTGTATGTTTAATGCATTCCTAGTCAGCTGTATATTCATTGTTTAATGCATTCCTAATCAGCTGTTTTTTCTCAGTCGTTCCTGTTTTAATGATCTCCCCCTTTGTTAAAATGACTCAATGTTAACCACCATTCTCCCTCTTGATCACTGCCGCCCTTGTTCTTGTGCTTGTCCTATCTTCTTTGTTCCTTCAATCCACTTGGTCCCTTTATTCACTCATTTTTTGCTCTCGAATTTTTGTTGTTTAATTAGATATGTATGCATTAACATGTTTCTTTTTAGAAGATCCATCACATGACCTGGTTGTCCTATACTCTCATTGTAGGTATATTAGTTCTCCATTAGTTTTGCATCAAGACATGCTTTATTACCATTTCGATTTCTTTGCATCTAGTAAAAACTAAAAAATGCTGCGGGTTTGGGAAACACAACGTATTCAAACAAAGGATTTATTGTGACTTAAGTAAACTCGTTCTTTTAAATGAATATGATATGATAGGCACCTCTCACCTTTTTCTCAACAGAGAAAAAAATTCCTCTGAGCATGTAGTCATCTCCCATGAACTTGTGACCTCTCTAACTCGCGGCTAAGCAATCTATAAATGTTCGTCAATCTTATGTTTGCCTTGTTTTTACAGGTTAAATAAAGAACGGCATTTAAGGATAGAACGGTACAAACAGAGACTCTCCCTTCTATTACCCACACAGATCGAGCTTATAGGAAGGAATGAAGCTACTCCTGGAAGCTGATTCTGGATGTAAAAGATGGAATATTGCCTTCCTATGTTCACCTCAATTCTAGATGCCAGTTGAATGTGTGGTCTGGACCAAGTCTCAACGGTTCTTAGGCCACAAAAATGCAAACATATGACGTATGACCGGACAAAGCAGCTAATTTGAGTCAGTTGAGTTACATTCTGATGATTTGCTGCTAACTCGTGTTCATTGTGCCTGTAATGGAAGTTAAGTTGCTGTTTAGTAGCCCTACTGATATTTGCCACTGATCAGTATCAAATGATAGGAGTATAGTTCAATGTTCATGTTCTGATGACCGAAGTTGTCTTATCGTGTATAAAATCTTTTGAGGCGTATTGTGTATTAGGTACATTTTAATTTTTGTCACATTATCTCTTTGTGCTATTTTTTCATGGCTAAATCTATAGTGTTTAAGCCCCTTATTTTAGCTAAAGGTGCCAAACACAATCTAGTCTAGTTCATACAAAAAAGGACTTCTGTGATCGTCGAAAACTGTATTGGATGTATTTATGACTAGAGATATCAGGGAACTATTTTGATGATAACTGTTTTTCAGAAATCTAAACTGCAAGATATGTCCCTCACGTCGACGATTATTTGTGTAAGAAGGTTTAGACAAGAATTGCATATTCACTTTGGAAAAACATTGCGATAATTTGTGAACGTATAGATTGTTGCCAAAAAACAGTAATTATTACAATTCAAAGAATAATAAGCACCACTTTTTACATGAATTGGGTAACGAGCATGCCCGTTTACAAGATAAGCAATCTCTCATACTACACTTAAAACTCAATTCAATATTTCACAAGTCCTTCCGATTAAAGAAAGACAAAATAACATTGAAAAGGAAACCGGAGAATTTTGTCTCCTTAATTTCTTTATTCAAAGCCAATAAACACTACTCTAAGAAAAATACAAAAAATAATTGAACACAATCAATAATGAAACCCACCCAATTTTCTGCTCTTAATTCCCATTAACCACCCTACAATTCCTCCTAATCTCCCCTTTACTCCCCAACAACGGGCTAATATTCCCCATTCTCACCATCGACGCTCCAAAATTACTGAAAAAGCTATTCTGACTATTAGCAAACGCCTTCACTATCGAAGCGGTCGGAGCTCCATTGGTCGAAAAAAGCTCTTGATCACTCTGAAATAATCCCATCATGCTCTTGAGGTTGCTATAATACTTGTTGTCGAATGTATCGGGAGTTATCGGGTCGAGGTCGTTCAATGTGTTGCCGTTTCCATGTTGAGGGCAGTTGTGTCGCAATTTTGCTAGGTAGGCGGGGTTTAGGGTTGGGTCGGGTTTCCCGTTGCCGGTGAAGTTGTAGAGCCGGTTGGTTATGAACTTGCATTGTGCTCGGCCGAATGTGTGGGCTCCTGTAGAATTCGGGAAAGTTTCGGGAGTTTAGTACTAATTAATGAATTAATTACATTTTTGTTCTCAGTTTAGCTAGAAAAAATGATTTATTGTTATATATGATTTCGACCTTACATTAATTATTATATATATGATTTAGAAGATTTAAGTGCTAATAAAATAGTTTAGAAAATATACAATTAAGTGACTACACCGTGATATATAAAGTGTGTTTAAAATTAGAGTAATAAATTAAACAAGAATTGTTGTGCTTCTTTGATATTTTCTAGCTGGTTTTTGACTGATGTGGAGCATGCAGACCACTATAGCTTAGATTATCAATATATCTAGATCATAACTGACGACTTAGATGTGTTCCACATTCCAGCATCGTGAATGAGCACATCTGACCAAATTAGTCATACAATTAGACTTTTTTTAATTTTATTTTTGAATTATACCTGATAACGTGACGAGGTCTTTGTTGTTGAGGCCCACTGCGGAGAACTTGGACTGGAGGGTGCTTAGGCTGTCGAAGGGGCTTGGGAGTTTGTTTGCGGCGGCTTGGTTGGCAGTTGTGCTGTCTCTTCTTCCTAGTAGAACCGTCCACGTTGGACCACCAGCCTGTTTAATAAAGAGTAAAACTTGAGAATGTGATATTATGAATGAGAGGGTTATTCGTACAAAGAGCAATCAAGCTGGAAAAAGTGGCGAACTTGCCAGATAAACAAAAAACTGATTTGAAATGAAAATAAATTTCTTGCAATTGGAAAATGCGAATCGAATAGATTTTGCAACAAAAGATATACATCTTATAATAAAAGTTAAAATATTGCAAAAATTCAAATGAGGGTCTGCGATAAATATTTCACGCAATCATTTGCTGCATTTACAAAAGTTTGTACAAGCCAATGGGTTGTGTCCATGGGCACTCATTAGCGAATGAGAGAGAGAGAGAGAGGAGAGAAAATTAGAGAAATTAGTATAAATCATGAAGCGAGGTCCACTTGCTATTCATTTTTCTTCATCTCTCTCATCTCCTAACGAGTGCCAATAATGAGCACCAGTTGGAAAAACCATTTTATAAATAAATCTTAATTAATTTTGCCAAGATTTTCTCAAGACTCTTAATTAACTCACATAACTGAAAAGGGTATTGACGCTTCTTACCAAGTTAACCGATGCCTCAGCTGCAAGCGCAAGAATATCAGCACAAGATACTACTCCAGGACACTCTGCCTCTAACCCTCTCTTAATATTATCCACCGCATCAAATCCCCGAAGCGAGTTTTTATTCGGAAGTGCGTCCTTCTCGCTCTTTATGGTCTTCGAATCATCCAACAATACAGATCCATCACAACCCTGCAACAACAAAAAATCACAGTACACATTTACAATCAAATTATACGAAGCATTTCTCTCTACATTTTTATATTTTTCTCAATATATAGTTTAACTTACATCAACAAAACAATCATGGAAATGGAGGCGAGTGAGGCTGGCATAGATCCTAGGATCAGAAGTATGAGCTAGCTCAACAATGCTTCGGACGATGTGCGCTACATTGGGGCACGCGTGACGGTAGTAATCAGAGGTAAGTCCAGCCTCAGATCTATGAATGAGGAGTGGCAAGAAGATGGCTATGGCTAATAGAAGAGAAGAAGATGAAGTCATATTTTCTCTAGTCTTTTGAGAGAATAGAATGCTTCTATTGCTTAGGAGTTGTATGATATTTACTTTGGTCATAGACACGCCTATATATATAGAGAGAGAACTAGGCATGCACGTAAAGTGAGCAACATGGAAGATTCCCGTTTTAGTGAGACTAGCTAGTCTAATTCAAAATAAGATCCTCTGGTGGCTTAAAACTTAAAAAAAAAAGAAAAAAAAGAAGGAGGAATCAAATAAAGAAAACTTAATTATATATTATTTTATTAACACTCGGATTTTCTGATATCCGAACAGAATTATTCTATATCTATGTTCAACGGTTACAAGAGAACATGACTTCTCTTTACAACGTACTGAAATTTTAGGAAACTACAACTCTTTAACGACGTGTAACATCCACTCTCATGACACCGATGGAACAGATATAGATAACATGAATATAATTCTGCTTGGACATCTGAAAGTCTAAATGCTAATATAAAACTTTAGGGGTACAAGGGTTGTATTTGCAATTAATTAAGTGTATAAAATTTAAATTTGTACCAAGAAATTCAATATGTTGAAAAGAAATGTTCTCTTGTGCCGCCATCTATCTATGTGGTCACTAGTCAATGCCAAGCTGGATACAAACTGTCTGCGTTCGTGAAATGAGATAAAGGGATTAGGTTACACCAACCGCATGTTTTTTAAAAGTTTTGTGCCCACTCATAGAGAACTAGTGGGGATGTTGTCTTAGTGAAATAAAATGTAATTACTTGGAAATCTATTTCTTAACGAAGTGAGATGTTTTTTGATAACAGCAGTGAGATTTTGTTCGTGTGTACGTACTTTTTCTATTGTTGTATCCATACTTTGTATATTTCGTATAAAAATGTATCGCTATGATGATGACTGAGAAAGTCAATTATAAAAAAGTATCGCTCATGATGATGACTGAGAAAATCAATTACAAAAAAGTATCGTTCATGATGATGACTGAGAAAATCAAGGATCGATTTTCTTAGTCAATCCATGATTCTTGGAGATTAATGAGATATGATGGGCATGATTCTGAGACCTAAATCAAGGGATATAATTATAATGTGCTTAATACTTGGAGATTGACGAAGCTAAACTTAAGGAATGTGTTGTATCAGTTTTATTAAGAAATAATCTGTATTTTTAGGGGCTGATTTGTAAGAGATGTATAGCATGTATAGTGTGATTAGAATGTGCATAAAGAGATAATCACAGGTAGTGCAGGTGATGCAAAGTGATTAGAAACGAATTTGTTTATGTTTCTCCTCCTTATCATTTTCCTTACAATTATTTTACATGAAACCACTAAGAATTATTGTTTGAACTGTAAATAAATATCTGATATTAGATACATATGTCAGAAAAGATAAAGAAACAGACTAAAAAATCATTGATATTTGTTCCTTCTGTTTGACATGCTAACTTTTGCACTTTTATGCAGAGTCTAGACTGCATTGGCTTAATTTACACAAATATGATAATACTTTCTCTATTTGTAGGTTGGGAATCTGGTCATTCAATTTATAGCTGAGGAGATAACTTTTTAATTAATTAATATTAAGAATGTTAAAGCAAGGGAATTGTAATGCTTTACACACCAAGATCCAATCAAGAGTGTTAAAGCAACTTTCCTACAAAATGTTTAAGGCCAATTATTAATCTCTTTAGAAGTCTTTTTCGTTGGAAGAATTTTCTTTATCCTAACGTGGTATTGGAATATTAGTTGACCATTTTAAATTCAGCTTTGTTTAATTTGATAAGAGCCCAAAACCTTTTCTTTTCTTTTCTTTTCTTTTTATATTTAAATTTCTTCATTTTTGAAGGAATACAAGCTATCGAGCTACTAGAATAATTTGTAGTGAACCTTTTAAAGGAAAAAAAATTGAAGTGTAATGTAAGAAACATTCTTCAACAACATTATTAAAATAATTATGTCCTAGCGATATAATATAAGAAACATTATATATGCACTTTTAGAAGAAAAAGAAAAGAATAAAGTGAATGACGTTTGCTATAAAGTTATGTAAGTGAAAGTGATAAAAGGGTCTATCAGAAAAATGATTAGCAAGGATAAATTTCGTGAAAAAGACAGAAGGGGACATTTATATTTTTTGAGATAAGTCTTTGATATGCCTATATATGTTATTATTACACCATTGAAAACCAAAAGTACAATGGATATGCAAATTTAATTTGGACCAATTTTATTTTGGATGCATGTTCATGGAAACAGATACGCCGTTTGTAAGTTATAATGAGCATCCCAAATTCCGATACTCGGAGTATTTGGCATTATAAATTGAAATTTGGTCTACAATTTCAATTTGAATTAAATTCAGGACACATTTGAAATTGGAATATTACATGTTAAATCTTTTCATGTAACTTTTCATCCTTGTTTGAATTCAAAAGATTTATATTGAACTTATACAGTTGTCGAAACTAAAATCCCAATCCGTTAGTTTGTTTAGTAAATTAGATTCTATAGATTTATTATGGATCCAAACTGTTTACAATCCTAATTCTAACATGTGATTTGTTAGTAGATCAGGATTCCAACAAGTGATTTGTTAATTAGTAGATTCGCTTCAAATATCAACCAGTTGAAAATACTGTTTAAGGTGGCTTTGTTGAAAACTTAATTGGCATATAGCCCGAATGTGCTGTCCTTATCAATACAGCAAATGAAAGTTGTAATGCACGCATGGAAATGACATGGCGACAAACTAAAAACGTTATATTCTTAAATTTCATTTTTATTTCAGTTATCAATCCTCAATTTTTCTCTTTTGATCAAAAGAAACCCCCATTATTAGTTAATAATTGACAAGTCTAGCATGAACCTATCACATCCATCACGATCAAAGTAGGTAAATCAAGCGCGTAATAATTGACCCCGTTTGGAAATATATAGGGTTAGCTTGGAAACACTCGTAGTGGTGGCTACTTTACTTATTCTACCTTTTCTCTTGAATAGGAAGACAATCATGCCTAGTTGGAGTTCACTGTAAGTCATTGGATATATATCCAAAAATTAATGGATAAAGCTTTTAATTATGAAAAGTGAATATTGGCTAAGCAAGTGTTTTCTAGGAAGAATTAACAAAAACATCATTGGCTTGGTGTATTTTTTTTACTATGCTTAACTTGGTAAATATTTTTTCTTTTTCTATCTTATAGTTTATATTTTATGAGCTCAAGTACACATTATGCTATATTTCACTAGTTGTAATTATATAACACCTGTATAAAGTTAAATTAAAATAATGTCTAACTTCAATTAGTATATGAGATAATCTTTCTCACGTCGTTCAACAATTTGTATCCTTCTTCCCATCTTTTTAATTCTCTTAATTAATAAAATGGACTAAGAGCTCCTTATTTTCTTTTTTTAAAAAAAGAGTAATAATCGTTTTCCATGTCGATTCATTAATTTATTGCACAATTTGACCTTTTTGTGCAGGAGCGGAGATTCCAGTTGTGGATGTTTGGGCCGTCCCACTCTTGAGCCAAAGCCCACACGCCATTGGCTTTAGGCCCCTAAAATTTGAATTCTGGTTACATCCTTGGGTTCAGCATGCTCGCTTTACGTACCGGGCATTTTGCCCATTTTATTTAGTGTTAATTGCTGATAGATCCCTGTAGTATTGCCAAATTATCGAGAGACCCCATATAGTGTCTATTTGTGTGGATAGACTCCCAGTAGTATATACCCAATAACGTATAGACCCCTCACTTAATCGATTATTATTTCATTCAGACGCAAAAACCATTCCACATTGCAATTGTTTACATGATAAAATCCATCAGCATACAACTTGTCCTTTCACTCTTATATGTATTATTACATCAAATTTCACACAACAAACCTTTACCATACACAATATCAAGCACAACAGCTACCCATAAACATTACCTTCATTCATTAGTTAACCACCCTACAATTTTTCCGAATCTCTCCGTTCGACCCAGTCAAGGGACTAATATTCCCCATCCTAATCATAGAATTCACAAAATCCCCAAAGAACAAACTACTATTCCCATTGTAAGTTTGAACCAATGCTTTCGTCGCTGCAACCCCTTCAGCGCTCGAGAACAGGCCTTGGTCCGACGATAGAAGGCCCTTTTGGTTGAGCAAGTTGTTGAAGTAGTGGTTGTCGAAGACGTCGGCGGAGTTGCGATCGAGGGGGGAAGTTGTGTTGCCGTCGCTGGTTTTTGGGCAGAGAGATTGGAGGTCGGCGGCCATCTGCGGGTCGAGGGTTGGGTCGGCTGCGCCGGTGCCCGAGAAGTTGAATAGGCGGTTGCTGAAGAGGGCGCACCGGGCTCGGCCGATTGTGTGAGCGCCTAAATTTGTTCAAATGCAACGATAAGTTGATTTGTATCAAGGGAAGTGCATAACGTGATATTATCATATTTCATATTTTGTAATTTGTAATTTTGACATAAAGTACTTTTTCCTGAATCCAAAATTTATGGAACCAATCATAGAATAAGATAACACATGTCATTTTCTTGGAGTTTCAACATTAATTGTCTGGTCATGATTTCTTAACTCGGATCAATCTGGTACAAATGGGTCATGCTAGAAATATGGTCAAATGTTTTTTCTTATATGCTCGCTGTTTTTATTTATTTATTTATTCATTTTTTTCGACTTTTTAGCTGCTTAGCATCATCCATGGTCTGTCACATTCATTCAAGGTAAAAAGAGTCAAAAAATTTAAAATTAAATTACAGGCATAGTAAGTTCCGATACAAAGGGGTATAATATTCTATGTGCAATTAACCCTTTATAATAATATGGGCCAAGGCCCTCTTTGTCAACAAAAATTGTAATATGGATATATAGGTCATTGAGTGAATTAAGTTAAGACCCTATGAGTATATTGCCCAATTTAGAACCAAAAAGTTTTAGCATCCAAATCCGGCACCAACGGATATTACTCTAAGAAATCTTACCCCAAACCCGACACAAACGGGGTGACAGCGACACTCACTTCTTAGGGTGTGTTTGGCAATCATCCAAAAACTGGGCCTGGTTCTACTTTAAACCAGTTTAGTGTTGGATCATCACCCCCCTGGTTCAACACTAAACCGGTTTATGGCCTCTTTTTAGCCTAAGAAAAACTGGGTTAGAACTGGCCCAGTTTTTACCAATCAAAAGCAAGCTCAACATTGCATGGGCCAGGTTCAGTCCTGGCCCAGTTTTAGGAGTTTGCTAAACACACCCTTAATCTTCCCAAACATTCTATTTTAAAAAAATATTCCCTAAATTACTCCCAAATTACCAGTCTACTCCAAAATTGTAAGAAGTCAACAAATCATGATTTCGAATGATTAGAATGTTAAACAGTCAATTTAATTTGACTAACAAATTCCATTAATTACCTGACAAAGCAACGACATCAGTAGTATTTAATCCCACTGCAGCAAACTTAGCAATAATTGTGTCAATGGGGTCAAATGGTGAAGGCAAGTTATTAGCAGCTGACTGGTTTGACACCAAAGAATCTCTCCTTCCTAGTAACGGTTTATATGAAGGCCCTCCACTCTGCAATATTTCAACGAGATAATTAATCCCAATTAAAGATCAAATATTATTAGCAAAATTTATTAATTTAGTTTCGTAAATTAATTGACTTGCCAGAACAATTGAATCTCTTGCGGCAATGGCAACTATATCAGCACAAGAGACGATTCCACTGCATGAATTTTCGACTGAAGTCTTTATTGTATCAATGACATCGAATCCTCTGATCGAGTTCTTGTTTGGTATCGCGAATTTCTCACCGTTGCTTCCATCAAGAAGGATCGATCCATCACAACCCTGTTGAGAA
Source organism: Asparagus setaceus (assembly GCA_012295165.1). Taxonomy (NCBI): domain Eukaryota; kingdom Viridiplantae; phylum Streptophyta; class Magnoliopsida; order Asparagales; family Asparagaceae; genus Asparagus; species Asparagus setaceus. The sequence goes on along the minus strand of CM022706.1, from coordinate 10,423,331 downwards.
CAAACTCAATTGCATGACTGAAATTATTGTGGTAATTATTTTACGAAATGTTTTTCTGATACTAATGTGTTGAAATTGGGCCCTCAAGTCACTGAAATTTCTATTTTGTCCTTCAAATCTTATTAGTTATTTTGGATTTGTCTTCTGTCAAAATTGCTAATACATTCCTACCCTTACACGCCCTCAAGAAAAAAATCCCAAAAAGAAAAATTAAATTAAAATAAAAGAATCGACTTAAAGAAGAAAATTTAATTGGTTTGAAAACTCAAGTATGAGGGTTTAAAAGAGTTTAAACAAATGAGTTTTGGTTTGAAATAACTTAAACAGATGGGTATAACTAGAAATCCATGATGCAAAAGTTATAGGTTAACTGAAGGGACTAAATTGAAAAACTAATAGAACTTGCGGGACGAGATATCAATTTAATTGATTTGAGGGACGAATTCAAATTTAACTTCCACCCACAATATTTACCACTTTACTTAAAAACCCAAGGTCATAGACGGTGTACATAAGACTAGGACCTGTGTTTTAATATCAAGCAAATTAACGTGATAAATGAGAGAATACAACAAAGTTTAGACAAGATACTCACATCAACGAAACAATCATGAAAGTGTAGGCGAAGGAGAGATCCAGCCATTCTCATTTCATTCTGTAGAGCACTGAACACTGCGCTCCGAACTAGCTTAAAGACATTAGGACAGCTAGTTGCATAAAAATCCGTAGTCAGTTGGCATCGAACGCATTGAGCTAAACACAAGTAGCCCATAATTGCAAAGATCAAGCCACTTCTGGTCACAAATTTGAAACCCTTCATCCTCGCTGCTAATTGCTGTTACTCAACTTTGCTAATGTTGCTTCTCTAAAGCCCTAAGCTCATCTTTTTATAGCGAGTTGCTAAAGTTTGTGCGAGAATATATTAAGCCATTGCTTAATTACTTATCAATTCTATTTGTTGGTTCATAATGGGCGGCTTCCACATGTGTATATTGTGCACGTAAGCACGCATAGACTCTCCAACCGTGTCAATCCCGGATGAATTCTAGTGCCCCTTTTAATGGTAAATTTCACAAACGCCCTGAACTTTAGGGGATTTTACATAAAACCTCCTTAATTAATAGACTTCATAATTAGTGAAAAATCCTCGTAAACATTTAAAGTCGCACAAAACTCTGTGAACTATTGAAAATTGTCATAAACATTAATATAAAAGATAAAAGGTCTACTAAATATCTCATCACTAAACTTCAACGTTCTTCCTACTACCACCTCAGTCGCTCTGAAAATCTCCAATTGCTGGGAACCAAAGAGAGGATCCCAAGTTCAAGATCAAATATAAGACTAGGAATGAATGAATGCAAATATGAATCAACCAAGAATAGCAAAGATCAACCAACCACAGTGACAAAAGAACATCGGATTTTTACGTGGAAAACCCCTCCAAATCGGAGAGTAAAAATCACGAGATTAAAAGTCCATCTCAAAAGTTCCACTACAATCCAAATGAGTTACAAAAACCTTCTCTAAGCTCACACAATGGGTACATAACTCTAATTCCAACAACAATGGAACCAACCCCACAAAACAAAGAGAAACTGAAAATCTCTCCCAGAAACTTAGTTGCTGTTTGGAGCCCAGATTCTAAAGCTACACAGAACCAATCAATGATCCGACCATTCGAATTGAAGTTCAACGAGTCTTCTACTAGCTCACCAAATTTTAGCTTAATCAGACCACGGATAAATCTCTGGTCGACGAGTTGATGGTCGATGACCGAGTAGAAAAACTGCAAGGCAAAACTCGCTGTTTTTAGGGTTTCTCACTTTTCTCTCTTGTGAAAATTCTATCTTTCTCAATCTCATCTAACCCACACTTGATAGAGACATAACAAGGGGCAAGTGGGTTAATGGACTTTAGTTAAAACCTAAACTATTAAGTTTACAACATAAAACACCCAACACAATTTTAGGTCATCCTTCACATAGAAGGGAAACCAAGGGAAACCCAACAAATCTCCCCTTCCCCCAAAGTTCTCTAATCTATTTAGACTTAAATTAAGTTTTCCCCAAAGAAGCCTATGCATGAGGTTTTCTCAAATTTGTTTAAAGTTTTGGAGAGTTTAATGCAAACTCACCCAAGGTCTGGGGCTTTGTGAAATTTACCCTTTTTAAATAATTGTTAAAACAATGTCCTCTTTCGATTAGTCCCACACTGGCTGTGAGTTTCGTGCACGATTTGCCATGGGGACAAAATGTATATATTATGTTTGCAAGTGCGCTTAATACTTGTTAAGCACATTGGAGTCCAGTACATGCATGCATGTCGGCAATTGCGCATGGTACTGGGATGAGATTTTTAATTGCGATTGTATGTAAGTGCTCTCTCTACGTAGATCAAATTCTTTCATGAAGAATAATTTAATTAAAATTGAAGATATCCTTTGAAGTTGGGTTGACTTTGTAAGTGGAAATTGATTTGAAAATTTGGTGATGTGTAGCTTTCCTTTCTCGTAGAGCGATCACGAAGAGGGAAGTAGCAAGCAAAAAAGATGCTATGTTTTTGATATTTTTTTCATCCTTTTTCATTTTGCCTATTGTTTTTCATTTGAGATTGACTTTTGAACCGTTAGATTAAGTAAGACTAATCTAAGCCTTTTAGGTTTTCCTTTGGTGATGATCAGGAACCTTGGTCAGGGGACTAATTCAACCGGGAGAGCCTCGTAAGGTTGAGCCCTGATGCCCTCGGGAGGACTCATCCACGTCAACAAAACCTCGGGAGTTGAGCTACACCTTAATTCCATTCCAACCCCATGAAAGTAGGAGGATGATCCAATTATAGAGAAAGAGTCCTTAACGGGTCGGGATGGAGTCGGATTCATTGAATATCCATTAATACCCAATTACCCAATATAGATAAATGAGTTGAGTTTGGATTCGATTCATTGAATACCCAATATCAATTTCTGTATATATAATTCTATGGTTGAATTAGAACTGCAAAATATATAAATATAAGTTCCTTTTAAGTTTTTTTAATTATATAAAGATCACAAACAAGGTATGGTGATGAACTGGTGATCGATTTGAAGTTCATTCTGTTTGCAATTGGCATCTTGTATAGTTTATAGTGCCTTTATCGTAGTCCTATTTTTGTTGAGGTAGGATCTGGTTTTTATACCTATAACGAATACAAAGCTTAATAGATTTAGTTAATAATTAATATTCACGAGATACTAATTGAAGCACAAAATCTCAAAGAGACGCTAGTAAAAGCTAAGCAGCGAGCAAGTTGACATGGAAACCAATTAAATTGCCAACTGATATTATTCTTGCTCGTTTTATTTACTTAAATAATACTAATTACATAGAGGGAGAGAGCATGTAGTAGCTTTCTAATGACTAAAGATCGAGGTCAAATGGAATTCCAGTCGCAGGCAACCATTGTCCTCCGTCAATAAACACCGCAACTGAAAATGCCTTCACTTGTTCGCCTTTATCGGGGTCCACCAATTTGAATCCCGGCCACTTAACTCGGCACTTGTTTTCCTCTCCTGGCTTGCAATCGACTTTCGCATGGCCATCCCCAGTGTTCGCATACTCGATACACTCCGCAGTTCTGCTCCTCCCATCCCATTCAGCCCAACCCGCCGGATCTATAACGTCTCCAATGTCCGAACTCATCACGACCGTCCTCGAGAAATCCTTCCACGGCCTTCCAAGAAACGCTTTCTTCGATTTCAATGGATCAAACCCCGTCGCAGCCTGGATGACGCACTTGTCAATTGCAATCGCGGTGTTCCTCGTCTTGTCTGCTCTCCCTTGAGCTGTCATGTAGCCTGTGTCACGAAAATAGATGTTGCATTTTTGAACCACCATCGCAGCGTCGCCAAAGATGAAATCGACTGTTCCGTAAATATCACACTCCCTGAAGAACTGTCTTCCGCCTTTCACATAGAGCGTGTCTTGGTAGCCTAAGAATTCGCAGAGGAAGAATGCAGATCTGTCTCCTTCGCTCATTAGCGCCACGGCTTGGCCTTTGTCCTTGCCCGATGCGTTCTCGAACGTCATGCATTTGCCTATGAAATTATCTGCTTTTACAACTGCATTTAATAAAATGTTAAGTATTAGACAACCGACATCATGGAATCCACCGAGATAACTAAGGGACCTTTTTCTGTATATATACCCCTTAAATTATGTGTAGTTGCAAAACTACGCCACAATCATCAACAATTAAAAAAAAAACTCCTAAAACCAATAAATCGTCAATTTTGATATGTTGATTGTTAATGCAATGTAAAATTATCAACAATAGGCAAATTTTTACTCACCAAATGCATAAAAGTTGATGATTTGTTAATTTTTCCACCTAGATTTGCAAATATAGAGATTTGATGGGTGATTTTGCAAATACTCGTGGTTCAACAGCTGTATATGCAAGAAAACGCAATAAATAAGAAAAATTTTACTCACTGACAGCACCGGAGATGCCAATTGGAACCCCGCCGTCCTTCGCATTAAGGAAACTGCGAATGATGGTTTTGCCTTTGCCGTCACCGTTGAGAGTAACCTCCGACCTAATGATTGTGACGTTTTCCTCGTAGACGCCTTCCTTCACGTAAATTGTGTATCTTCCCTTGGCTGTGCTCGGAATTGCGTGGACTGCTTCGGTGAGAGTCTTGAAGTTGCCGGTGCCATCTTTGGCGACTATGACGTTCGGCGAGAACTTCTGGCCTGAACAATCAACGAACGAAGTTGAAGCCATGATCGATTGAGTACTTAACTATTGTTGTAATGTGTTGTAGAATATTGCAGTGGTAGTAATCAAGAAATCGTTGGTATGATGTGCAACAAAGGACCGCAACCTTGTTTATATAGAGGTTGGCCGGAGCATGAGTCATCTTGATGCGATCATCAAATTTTCCTTTTTGATTATGATTTATAAGCAACCTGACATAATTTTTCTGATGACCAATATTGATGACTACAACGAAATAGTTGCTCAAATGTATTCTTATAAGGTAAACCCCGATGCTGGTGAGAGAGAAATTAAAGCTTATGTAATGCTCATATTCAGTCATCATCCGAAACTTTCCGTGTAAAAATATGTGTCATCATTCAAAACTTTCTATTAAAGAATCTCTTACTAATAAATGACCAGAACCTTAATCAATTGAATTAAAAATATTTTCTGTATAACATGACTGTAATATACCTTTTCTATTATCTATTTCTTGAAGACGTACAATTGGTATTCTTAGAAATAGTAATCAAGCTTCCAGTTTGTTTGAGTTCCCTCAAGTGGTTATATGCCCGTATACAAATTTTAAACTAATAAGAGTAAAATTAAATAATATTAAGAGCTTCAACGATAAATAAGATTGAAACCTACCATGACAAATATAAGATTTAGTTAAGCAGATATTTGACTTCTAACAAAGTAACCTGAAAAAACAAAGTCAATATTAAATAGAACGCGATACACTAACATTAATAGATAATGTAGGATCTGGATAACTACACACATGCAATAAGATTGATCTACTACATAAACCATGAACAGCAAAAACAACATAAATCCTAGCATGCATCTAGGAAACGTAAACAACAAGTTAAGAGTTTACTAAACGGATTGTTTCCGAAAGGATCGCCATGCCAATCTTGATCAACGGTCGGAGGGTAACCACACCGTACCACTAGCAAAAAACCCCCACATATCACCCCGCGACTACCGCATAAAGCAAAAACTTGATCGGAGAAGGAGATAACGGTTATGTGAAGGTTTATGGTCTTTTCTCTCATTTTTTCCACCATGCAAACCATATATCTATATATAAATGGCTTAGAGATAGAATCCTACACTTAATAGGATTATGAATATCTTGTCTCTAAGATAAGATGTTATCCACTTATTTGGGTGTCTATCTCATAATAATAACCAACAGCTAATAACAGTAATTGAAAAGTATGTGGATATATGGCAAGGTCAAGCTTAAAAAGAATGTTATATATATATATATATATATATATATATATATATATATATATATATATATATATATATATATATATATATATATATATATATATATATATATATATATATATATATATATGCTAAAACAAAAGCGACTGTCTAGTTGATTTTCTAGAAAACAGTAAATTTTGAACTAAACACATGTGATCATGTTAGGTGTCCAGCACATTTCTGAGCTTAAAACTCAGAAACGAGTTTTTCCATTTCGTACACCTTTTCGTCAACTTCAAAGAGAACGTTTCCTCTTTTCTATTGCCAACCAAACAGAAATACAAATGTGCACTTTTTGTGCTTATATGGAATTTCTTGGAAATCCATTTTCTAAATTCCATGCGAACTAAATAGCCCCTAACCTTTTTCCTCATCCTAATTTTTCAGCTCCTATCCTTTTCTCAGATCCCCAAAGAAACTATAGGTTTTTCTTGAGTAACCAAAAAAAAAAAAAAAACTCTAAAGGTAAAAAGTACTAATTATCAAAATTCTCAAGATGGATCTTTTCATGTGACTTCTAATGTCATCTCTTCAAAGCTATATTTTCAAGTTGAAGAACATTTTACACCAGATTGGGATGCCACTATTGATGATGATGATGATTGTGAGAACAGAGAGCATACTAATGTAGAGGACAAGTAATGCTTGCTTATAGTTTATCCGAAATAGATTTTATTTTATTTATTCAGGCAGAGATTATTTTAGACCCCATAATAGTGTGAAGCCTTGTGCGTTGGGCCGCCCATTTTCTAGTGATGCTTATTCCACATAAAATTAAGGTTGGGTACACTACAACAAAAGTTGTATTTATCCATACTTATTTTATAACACATATAAACGTGTCATTTTATTTGCAAAAAATTAAACAATAGTGACACAAATAAAAAATGTTACTTATGATTAAACATTTATGATAGTGTATAAGCTAAAAAAACTCTATAGTTAATTATGCTTTGGTGAGAGTAATCCTAGGATGGGTGATCTTCTGGGAAGTTATAGTGTTGAATGATGTTACTCTTTATATTTTTAATGGTATAGACACAACTATGTGTCACAACTCTTGACATATATATGTATCACGAGTTTTGTGACACTTGTATGTGTCACCATGCTCGACATATATATGTGTTGTGACTTTGTGACACATTCGCACATGTGTAGAAAGACGCTCTCCACACATGCTCTAACTACACTTTTGTTATGTGTCGCGCTCTATTTGTGCGACACAAAAATGTGTCGCGTAGAGACAAAAATATATATATCATAATTTACAATCTTTGTTGTAGTGGTAGCAGATGATCCTATTTTCAAGATCTTAGCTACTTACAATGAGTGTTAAAGAAATGGATAGGTTTATATTGATATCGAATTAGATACTAAATTTTATAACATTCAAAATGTTACGATTTAAGTAGAAGCCTTAGATTAGTCTTACTAAGTCCAACCGTTCAAAGTATTATTTCTGAGAGGAATAGGTGTTACTCACTTACTTGCCCCTTGGCACAGAGTCAAAGGCACATAGTTATTTTTCTTACCATTTCACCCTCTAGTCAAATTGTTCGACGGTAGATGAGGGGTACTTAATGGGCCGGGTTGGAGTTGGATTCACCGAATATTTCAGTCTATGCTGTACAGAAAATAATTTTATTCCTGGTTCTTAATTAATTAGTATATATATAAGAGATTCTTAAATGGAAAGTTCTGAATGATGACACAGATTTTTGCATGGAAAGTTTTGATATGATGACTGAATAAGAGCAATATTAACCTTATAAGCATACACATTTACTTTTGAGCAACTATTTCGTAATAGTCATCAGAATTATGTCAGGTTGCTTATAAATCATAATCAGAAAGGAAAATTTGATGATCGCATCAAGATGACTCATGCTCCGGCCAACCTCTATATAAACAAGGTTGCGGTCCTTTGTTGCACATCATACCAACGATTTCTTGATTACTACCACTGCAATATTCTACAACACATTACAACAATAGTTAAGTACTCAATCGATCATGGCTTCAACTTCGTTCGTTGATTGTTCAGGCCAGAAGTTCTCGCCGAACGTCATAGTCGCCAAAGATGGCACCGGCAACTTCAAGACTCTCACCGAAGCAGTCAACGCAATTCCGAGCACAGCCAAGGGAAGATACACAATTTACGTGAAGGAAGGCGTCTACGAGGAAAACGTCACAATCATTAGGTCGGAGGTTACTCTCAACGGTGACGGCAAAGGCAAAACCATCATTCGCAGTTTCCTTAATGCGAAGGACGGCGGGGTTCCAATTGGCTTCTCCGGTGCTGTCAGTGAGTAAAATTTTACTTATTTCTTGCGTTTTCTTGCATATACAGCTGTTGAACCACGAGTATTTGCAAAATCACCCATCAAATCTCTATATTTGCAAATCTAGGTGGAAAAATTAACAAATCATCAACTTTTATGCATTTGGTGAGTAAAAATTTGCCTATTGTTGATAATTTTACATTGCATTAACAATCAACATATCAAAATTGACGATTTATTGGTTTTAGGAGTTTTTTTCGTTAATTGTTGATGATTGTGGCGTAGTTTTGCAACTACTCATAATTTAAGGGGTATATATACAGAAAAAGGTCCCTTAGTTATCTCGATGGATTCCATGATGTCGGTTGTCTAATACTTAACATTTTATTAATTGCAGTTGTAAAAGCAGATAATTTCATAGGCAAATGCATGACGTTCGAGAACGCATCGGGCAAGGACAAAGGCCAAGCCGTGGCGCTAATGAGCGAAGGAGACAGATCTGCATTCTTCCTCTGCGAATTCTTAGGCTACCAAGACACCCTCTATGTGAAAGGCGGAAGACAGTTCTTCAGGGAGTGTGATATTTTCGGAACAGTCGATTTCATCTTTGGCGACGCTGCGATGGTGGTTCAAAAATGCAACATCTATTTTCGTGACACAGGCTACATGACAGCTCAAGGGAGAGCAGACAAGACGAGGAACACCGCGATTGCAATTGACAAGTGCGTCATCCAGGCAGCGACGGGGTTTGATCCATTGAAATCGAAGAAAGCGTTTCTTGGAAGGCCGTGGAAGGATTTCTCGAGGACGGTCGTGATGAGTTCGGAGATTGGAGATGTTATAGATCCGGCGGGTTGGGCTGAATGGGATGTGTAGAACATGCACAAAAACATGCACAAACAGTTTTCAGAACAGAGTAGTCGACTACTAGGCATTGTAGTCGACTAATCTACGATGAGTAGTCGACTAATCGTGTTGTAGTCGACTAATCTACGATGAGTAGTCGACTAATCTACGATGAGTAGTCGACTAACTGGCAGATTCAAAACGGGTTTTGGTTTTAAACCCGGTTCGTTTAGAGTTTATATATAACCCTAAACCTGATTATTAGGGATGTATGAAGCACGTTTTGGAGCGTTTTGAGAGAGTTTGGTGCATCTTTGGAGAAGAGATCTTTGAGAGATTGAGAGTTTTGTTTTAGGGTTTCTTTGTGAGAACTTGTAATCCTAATTTGTATTCTCTCTTTCTATTAGTGAAAATCCCCCTCCTTACCCGTGGGCGTAGGCAACTTGCCGAACCACGTAAATCTCGTGTCTTTACTCTTTTATTGTGTTTTGCTATCGTTTGTGGTGGTTTCTCTCGGCGGTTCAGCGGTCCGCTACCAACAATTGGTATCGAGCTATTGTTGATTGGAAGTGGTGTAATTTCTAATTTGAGGGGTGTTGGTGATTCCCGAGAGAAGCGGATTCACGAAGACAAACAGAGGATGGCGCCAACCAAGAAATCACCAAAGTGGGAAAATTCGAGATTGAAAAGTTCAATGGGAAGAACGATTTTTCTTATTGGAGGATGCGGATGAAAAACTTTCTAATTTCGCAAAAATTGCACAAGACTTTGGATGGAAAGAAGAAGAAGAACAAGGATATGTCGATGAGGATTGGGAGGAGCCGGATCCGGAAGCACGGGCGCCGATTATCCTATGCCTCGAGAGGGATGTAGCTTTCTTGGTAGATGGAGAGGAAACGGTCAGGGCGTGGAAGAAGTTAGAGGGTACCTTCATGACGAAGAGTCTAACTAACCGGATCTACTTAAAATCCAAATTGTATACTTGCAAGATGGAGGAGGGCTCATCAATCCGGGAACACATCAACAAGTTTGATAGGATCATATCAGATTTGAAAGACATAGATGTTAAAGTAGGAGACGAGGATCAGCGCTTCTACTACTGCCAAGTCTTATGAGAACCTCGTGCAAACACCGAGGCTTGTGGGAGAAAATCAAGATGGATGAGACTAGAACGGCACTTCTAGCGGACGATCTTCTGAAGATCGCAACTAGTGACATGGCCATCGACTAGCACGGAACAAGCGCAGGATTGTTTGCAAGAGGAAGGAGCAATGAGCGAGGAAAAGGCAAGGGAGGAAAGTCTAGATCTAAATCAAGACCTCTTGCGGAAAAGGATGTTTCGCGTGAAGCTGGGCATTTCAAAGTCGACCGTCCAAATAAGAGAGTAGGTGGAAAGAAGAACAACAACAAGACCGAGAGGAGAGAGGGCAAGGAAGAAGCGAGCTACGTTTCGAGGAAGGAGCGATAAGGAATGCTATGTCGCCACGGGTGGCGAGGAGATCTCGGGAAGTGGATACTTGATTCGGTTGCTCTTACCATATGTGTCAAATAGGAAGTGGTTTACTACCTACGAGGCATTGATGGGGAACTGATTGGGAATAACCATGCTTGTAAAACAAGGGCTAGGTAATATCAAAATCAAGATGCATGATGGAGTGGTTGAACCTTGGCGGATGTGAGGCATGTTCCGACTTGCGGAAGAATCTTATCTCGGTTGGTGCTTTGGACTCCGGTGGTTGCGGATTGTGACTAAAACGGAGTGAAGAAGGTTGTTCGTGGTTCCTTAGTAGTGATGAAGGGTGTTCACACGGTAATCTATATACTCTGCACGACGGTGACAAAGAGATGCAATGGCTGGAACTGGCGAAGTGGTGGAGACCCATGTGAGCACACATTACCCACATGCATAGCATTTGGGCAGAAGGGTCTAGTTCTCGCTTGGTAAAGAGGGTCTGCCAAGAATCAAGGAACCTAGCATGAATTTTTGCAGGATTGTGTGTATGGAAAGTCACACAGGTCAAGTTCAACAAAGAAGTCTAAGAGCAGAGGGATACTAGATTATGTGCACACGGATGTTTGGGGTCCTACCGCATAACTTTCAAGGGTGGTTCCGTGTATTATGTCTCGTTTATTGATGATTATTCTAGGTATGCTTGGATTTACTTTCTTCAAGCACAAGAATGAGGTGTTGAGACATTCAAGAAGTGGAGAACAATGGTTGAGAATGCGATGAAAGAAATGAAGACGCCAGATCCGAGCAATCAGCATACGATGGTGCTTTCGGAGTTCTGCGGATCGAGGGAATTGTTCACACCGATACCGTCTACACCACTGGAATGGGTCATGAGAGATCGAACTCAACACCGGGAGAAAGCGCTGAGTATGCGATCTGGCGCGGATTTCAATGGTGGGCGTAAGCGGTGGCTACAGACTTGTTACATTGTGAACCGTTCACCACATTCGACATTGGATGGTGATACACCCTATAGTGGTCGTGGAGCATGCGCATTATGATAGGCTCGTAATTTTCTGATGTACCGCCACTATCATCAACGAGGGAAAGCTTGACGAGGGCCAAGAAGGCAATATTCTTGGGATATGCAGCATGCAAAGGCTATCGCTTTGTGTATGGAAGATTCAAAGTTCGTGGTCAGCAGGATGTTACCTTTGATGAGAAATCCATGATTGCTAGGCCCAAGGATGATGGTAAGAGGACCGGTGAGACTTCTAAGTCTCGAGGTTATTGAAATAGAACCTAAAGACCAACTAGGTTCTAATCGTGCTCAAGTGGGAAGTCGGGTAGATGATGAGCTTGGAGCGAGGAGGTTCAACAGAAAATATTACGTACAACAGTTGTACCGAGGATAATTTGGCTTCCACTAGGCCAAAACGAAAATACAAGCGTGTTTTGAAGTGGGCCGATCAACCCTGCCAATTCATGGGCAAAGCTAATATGGTTGAATACGCGACTTCTGGAGGAGGACGATCGGTCTCCCTTAATTCGGCATCGAGACAAGGATAGTGAGAGTTGGTTGGCTGCGATGGAGGAAGAGATGGAATCTCTTCGAAGAACCAAACATGGGAGGTGGTCCCATTGCGTAGGGAAGAAAAGCTATTGGTTGTAAGTGGGTGTATAAAAGAAAGGAAGATCTTTCGAGCTCGGTGGTGTAAGATACAAAGCGAGGCTAGTGGCTAAGGGCTTTGCACGTAAAGAGGGTGTGGATTACAATGAGATATTTTCTCCGTGGTGAAACACACATCTATTCGGTGCTATTGAGTATTGTTGCTTATGGTGATTTTGAGTTGGATCAACTCGATGTTAAAACAACCTTCTTGCACGGAGACTTGGATGAAGAGATCTACATGCATCAACCCGAGGGCTACAAGGTTGAGGATAAGGAGAATCATGTGTGTCGCTTGAGGAAGTCACCGTATGGATTAAAGCAATCTCCCTAAGAAGGGTACAAGCGATTTGACTCCTTCATCTTTGAAGCATGGGTTTTCCGCGATCATGATTGTTGTGTTTACATCTGAAGCCGCGGAGGTAATTTTATCTATCTTCTTTTGTATGTGGATGACATGCTTATTGCTTCTAAGAGCGGGGTGGAGATAGATAGGTTGAAATCTCAACTTGGTGAAGAGTTCGAGATGAAGGACATGGGTGCCGCTAGGAAAATACCGGGTATGGAGATTAGAAGAGAGCGGGCTTAATCGACGATTGTTCTTGAGTCGTATACAACATAGAGCCGGTGATCGCGAGGTTCGGGATGCAAAGTGCTAAGTCGGTGGTGACTCCATTGGCTCCACACTTTAGGCTTCGGTAATCAATCTCCCACCTGGAAGAGGCATGACATGGAGCGGTTCCTATGCTAGTGCAGCTGGCGCTTTAATGTATGCAATGTGGTACAATCGCGATTTTCCAGCGGTTAGTGTGGTGGTCGAGATTCATGGCGAATCCGGAAAGGCGACCGGGAAGCCGTGGAAGTGGGTCCTCGTACTTAAAGGGTACCGCTGATACGGTCCAGGTTTTGGTGGAGAAACATGTCGATTGACGGGTTTGTGGACTCGATTATGCGGGCGATCTAGATAGACGGCGATCTACTCTTGGTTATGTATTCGGGATACATGGGGCTCGGTTAGTTGGCGATCGATGTTGCGTGCTACAGTGGCACTTTCTACTACGAGAGGCCGAAAGCCGGCCATCGAGGGAGTGAAGGAAGCATTGTGGTTGTGGGGTCTTCTAGATGATTTGGGGATTGAGCAGAAAACGTGAACTTGTGGTGTGACAAATGAGTGCAATTCACTTGGCGAAGAATCAGTTCATCATGCTCGTATCAAGCATATCGATGTCGTATCATTTTGTGCGGGATGTCATAGAGGAAGGTGATATTTCTCTCATGAAGGTGCACACGAATGAGAATCTCGCGACATGTTAACCAAGGTGGTCACAGTAAGTTTAAGCATTGCTTAGACTTGCTTCATATCGACTCTTGTTGATTTGCCCAAGAGGGCATGACACTCTTCGGGCGGTAATGGGTAAGGTGGAGATGATTTGAGGTGAACTACGGTGAGCTTGATCCTCCTGGAGGGACGTAGGCGTCAGCGCTGTAGTGACGCAAATTGGATTGGCCTGATTGGCTAATGGTGATCTCTAGATGTTCTTGGTGTTCTTCGGTGTTCGGTCCAAAATTTGAGGTAAATCAAATGATGTAACGAGGTGGAGAATTGTAGAACATGCACAAAAACATGCACAAACAGCTGAATCGCAGTAGCTCTACTAGGCATTGTAGTCGACTAATCTACGGTGAGTAGTCGACTAATCTACGGTGAGTAGTCGACTAATCGTGTTGTAGTCGACTAATCTGATGAGTAGTCGACTAATCTACGGTGAGTAGTCGACTAATCTGGGCAGATTCGAAAACGGGTTTTGGTTTTAAACCCGGTTCGTTTAGAGTTTATATATAACCCTAAACCTGATTATTAGGGATGTATTAAGCACGTTTTGGAGCAGCCTTTGAGAGAGGGTTTGGTGCATCTTTGGAGAAGAGATCTTTTGAGAGATTGAGAGGTTTGTTTTTAGGGTTTCTTTGTGAGAACTTGTAATCCTAATTTGTATTCTCTCTTTCTATTAGTGAAAATCCCCCCTCCTTACCCGTGGGCGTAGGCAACTTGCCGAACCACGTAAATCTCGTGGTCTTTACTCTTTTATTGTGTTTTGCTATCGTTTGTGGTGGTTTCTCTCGGCGGTTCAGCGGTCCGCTACCAACAGATGGGAGGAGCAGAATCTGAGTGTATCGAGTATGCGAACACCGGGATGGCCATGCGGAAGTCGATTGCAAGCCGGAGAGGAAAACAAGTGCCGAGTTAAGTGGCGGGATTCAAATTGGTGGACCCGATAAAGGCGAACAAGTGAAGGCATTTTCAGTTGCAGTGTTTATTGACGGAGGACAATGGTTGCCTGCGACTGGAATTCCATTTGACCTCGATGTTTAGTTATTAGAAAGCTACTGCATGCTCTCTCCCTCTATGTAATTATTACTACCGTTTATAAATAAATAAAGGGAGCATGCATAATATATATGATCAGTTATCTATTTAATCGTTTCAATGTCAACTGCACGGTGTTTAGTTTTTAATTGTATTTTTCGAGATTTTGTACTTCAAATAACTTCAAATAACTAATGAATATTATCAATCAACTGAATCTATTAACCATTTAAAAAGTTTCATAAGTAACAAACCATACCTATCCAACAAAAATATGAATTATTATAAAGGTTATAAGCTATATGAGATACGCCAAGCAAAAACAACGAACTTCAATTAAACATCACCTTACATGCTGTGACCTTTATGTAAATAAACATAAAAGAAGTTATATCTCTATATCGTCGAATCTGGATCTAATCCAAACTCAATGAAGAATACTGCGTTTGTCCCAATCCAACACTAAATCTAATACGACCATAGAACTTTACAGTAATGGATCTTGAAAATCTAACGAATCAAATCCAAATCCAATTACCGGTACTTCCAAGGAATGGAATTAGGTATTCGATATTTAACGAATCCGATACGAACCCGACCCGTTAAGGACCCTCCTCTACGGTACTCCTGCGTATTTGAGCGGATCCTACAGAGTTTAGTAAAGTGGGACCCACTGAGAGAGAGAGAGAGAGGGTTTCTTTGATTCGTTGTACGTGGCGTTTCGCCAGACGTTGCCAACTGACGTCTTGTGCTGTTCATTACAATCCAAGTCAGCCCTCGCAGACACGCCCAAAATTTGTTAACTCTCTCTCTCTCTCTCTCTAGAGATAATATAGAGAGTGAGAGTGAGAGTTGAGGGAATTAAAGAAAAGTTCTCTTTCACTCTCTCATCTGTTGAAATCATTTGATCGGGGATTAAAACAAGGTAATAGGTGAGAGTCTTTTCTTAACAATTGCACCCTTTTTCTACTTGTTTCTATTCTTTTATTTAGCTTTGTTTTGACAATGATATTTTTCTAATAGTTTTTTGTTCAGTGTTTTTGTTTGAAGCTTTGATCTAATTGAAGGCGTGTTTTGGTCTTTTGTTTTGATAATGCATGTGAAAAACTAAACAGATTTTTATTAGAAAAGATGTGAAGGTTCTGTGATTGCACCCTCCTTCTATCTTTTTCTTTTGAGAAATCATTATTCATCTCTTTTAAGTTTTTTATCTGATATTTAATTGCATTTTCTCTTCTTTTAAGGGTTTTTTTTTGTTGGGGAAAACTCCAGATCTTATTGAGAAAGAACTATCTAGATGAAGCCTTAGAATTCAGATTGCACCTAATCAAATTTTCCACTTCCTTCTACTTCTTTTAATGACTTCGTTTATTCCTATTTGATCTTTTATTTCTTGTGTTATTTTCTAGTTGCTTGATTTTGAACTAAATTCCATAGAAAATGATAGTAAGAGAAAAAACAAAATCACACAATTTTTCTTTAATTTTCAGGGTGGTTGTTTCTGACTACACCCTTCTTGGTCTTATCCTCTTTCTTATTGATTAAACTTTTCCTTTGTTCTTTTTGGCTTACTTAACTGAGTTCTGAGGAATTCTATTATTTTTCTTTTGTTTTATTATTGTAAATATATATCTTACCGAGAAAGGATATCAATGAAGACTTGCACCTTAGGCTTGTGGGAGAAAATCTGAAGATGGATGAGACTAGAACGGCACTTCTAGCGGACGATCTTGGAAGACTGCAACTAGTGGCATGGCTGGCAATTAACGAACAAGCGGGATTGTTTGCAAGAGGAAGGAGCAATGAGCGAGGAAAAGGCAAGGGAGGAAAGTCTAGATCTAAATCAAGACCTGCGGGGAAAAGGATGTTTCAAGTGCGGTGAAATTTGGGCATTTCAAAGTCGACTGTCAAATAAAGAGTAGGTGGAAAAGAACAACAAAGGCCGAGAGGAGAGCAAGGAAGAAGCGAGCTACGTTTGAGAGGAAGGGCGATAAGGAATGCTATAGTCGCGGGTGGCGAGGATCTCGGAAGTGGATACTTGATTCGGTTTGCTCTTACCATATGTGTCCAAATAGGAAGTGGTTTACTACCTGTGAGGCATTGATGGGGAACTGTGATTGATGGGGAATAACCATGCTTGTAAAGCAGTGGGGCTAGGTAATATCAAAATCAAGATGCATGATGGAGTGGTTCGAACCTTGACGGATGTGAGGCATGTTCCCGACGCGGAAGAATCTTATCTCGATTGGTGCTTTGGACTCCGGTGGTTGCGAGATTGTGACGGAAAGCGAGTGAAGAAGGTTGTTCGTGGTTCCTTAGTAGTGATGAAGGGTGTTCGTCCGGTAATCTATATACTCTCGAATGCAGCGGTGACGGGAGATCGTGGTTGGGCGAAGGAAGTGGTGGAGACCATGTGAGCACACGGTTATGGCATAGGCGGCTTGGGCATATGTCGAGAAAGGTCTAGTTACGCTTGTAAAGAGGTCTGTGAAGAATCAGAAGGAACCTATGAATTTTGCGAGGATTGTGTATGGAAAGTCACACGAGGTCAAGTTTCGAGCAACAAGTCTAAGAGCGAGGGATACTAGATTATGTGCACACGGATGTTTGGGGTCCGCTCGAGACAACTTTCAAGGGTGGTTCGAGTATTATGTCTCGTTTATTGATGATTATTCTAGGTATGCTTGGATTTACTAGAAGCACAAGAATGAGGTGTTCGAGACATTCAAGAAGGGAATGGTTGAAACAGGGACGGAAAAAGAAATTGAAGACTGAGATCGATAACGGTCTGAGTATCGGATGGTGCTTTCAAGGAGTTCTGTGATGGGAGGAATTGTTCGACCAGACGATCAGTCCTACGAGAATGGGGTCGTGAGATGAGCGAACTGGAAAGCGTGATATCGATCTATGCGAGTTGGGCGCGAATGGTGGGCGAAGCGGTGCTTCTGACTTTTACATTGTGAACCGCTCACCACATTCGACATGGATGGTGATACACTATAGAAGTTGGTCGAGGGAGCATGCGATTATGATAGGCTCGAATTTTTCGGATGTACGCCTACTATCAAGTCGCGAGGGAAAGCAGACGCGAGGGCAAAGGCAATATTCTTGGGATATGCAAAAGAAATAAAATACTATGCTTGGTGTCTGGAAGATTCAAAGTTCGTGGTCGGCGGGGATGTTACCTGATGAGAAATCCATGATTGCTAGGCGCCCAAGGATGATGGTGTTATGGCTGGTGAGACTTCTAAGTCTCGGGTTATTGAAATAGAACCTAAAGACCAACTAGGTTCTAATCGTGCTCAAGTAGTGGGGTAGATGATGAAAAGCGGCGGGAGGAGGTCAGCCGAGGAAATACGAGCACTACAACAACAGCAGCTTCGAGGATAATTTGGCTTCCACTAGGCCAAGCAGCATCTAGCAGGGTTTTGAAGCTGGGGTGATCAACCTGAAGCACTATGGGCGAGCTAATATGGTTGAATCGCCTCGGTGGAGGAGGAGCGAGCGGTCTCCTTGGAAGCTATCGAGACAAGGATAGTGAGAGTTGGTTGGTCGCGATGGAGGAAGAGATGGAATCTCTTGAACAAACATGGAGGTGGTCCCATTGCGTAGGAAGAAAAGCTATTGGTTGTAAGTGGGTGTATAAAAGAAAGGAAGATCTTTGAGCTTCGGTGGTTAAGATACAGAGCTAGTGGCTAAGGGCTTTGCACGTAAAGAGGGTGTGGATTACAATGAGATATTTTCTCCGGTGGTGAAACACACATCTATTAAGTGCTATTAGTATTGTTGCTTATGGTGATTTTGAGTTGGATCAACTTCGATGTTAAAACGACCTTCTTGCACGGAGACTTGGATGAAGAGATCTACATGCATCAACTGAGGGCTACAAGGTTGAGGATAAGGAGAATCATGTGTGTCGTTTGAGGAATCACGTATGGATTAAAGCAATCTCCGGCGGTGGTACAAGCGATTTGACTCCTTCATCTTTGAAGCATGGGTTTCGGCGATCATGATTGTTGTGTTACATTAGGAAGCAGCGGAGGTAATTTTATCTATCTTCTTTGTATGTGGATGACATGCTTATTGCTTCTAAGAGCGGTGGAGATAGATAGGTTGAAATCTCAACTTGGTGAAGAGTTGAGATGAAGGACATGGGTCTTTGCTAGGAAAATACTGGGTATGGAGATTAGAAGAGAGGCCCGAATCGGCGATTGTTCTTGAGTCGAGAAGGCTACATAGAATTGTCGCGAGGTTCGGGATGCAAAGTGCTAAGTCGGTGGTGACTCCATTGGCTCCACACTTTAGGCTTCGGTAATCAATCTCCCACTACAATGAGAAGAAGAAGCACATGGGCGTGTTCCCTATGCTAGTGCAGTTGGCGGTTTAATGTATGCAATGGTGTGTACACCGAGATATTTCCGCAGCGGTTAGTGTGGTCGAATTCATGGCGAATCGGAAAGCGCCTTGGGAAGGCGTGAAGTGGGTCCTCGGTACTTAAAGGGTACCGTTGATCACAGTGCCGTGTTTTGGTGGAGAAACATGTCAGTTGCGGGTTTGTGGACTCGATTATGCGGGCGATCTAGATAGGCGATCTACTCTTGGTTATGTATTCGAGGATACATGGGGCTCCTGTTAGTTGGCGTCGATGTTGCGGGCTACAGTGGCACTTTCTACTACAGAGGCGAGTACATGGCCATGTGGAGGAAGTGAAGGAAGCATTGTGGTTGTGGGGTCTTCTAGATGATTTGGGGATTGGCGAGAACGTGAACTTGTGGTGTGACGAGTGAGTGCAATTCACTTGTGAAGAATCAGTTCATCATGCTCGTACCAAGCATATCGATGTCGAGTATCATTTTGTGCGGGATGTCATAGAGGAAGGTGATATTTCTCTCATGAAGGTGCACCGCGAATGAGAATCTAGCGGACATGTTAACCAAGGTGGTCACGGTAGTAAGTTTGCATTGCTTAGACTTGCTTCATATCGGCTCTTGTTGATTTGCCCAAGGGGCATGGCCTTCGGTGTGGAAAGGTGGAGATGATTTGAGGTGAACTCTGATGAGCTTGATCCCTGTGGAGAATGCGTAAGCGTCGCGGTGTAGTGAGCGGTTTGGATTAGCTTTGGATTGGCTAATGGTGATCTCTAGATGTTCTTGGTGTTCTTGGTGTTAGTCAAAATTTGAGGTAAATCAAATGATGTGCGAGGTGGAGAAGTAGAACATGCACAAAAACATGCACAAGCAGTTTGAGCGAGTAGTCGACTACTAGGCATTGTAGTCGACTAATCATGCAGCAACGGCGGGTTCGGGCGGGAAGAGTAGTCGTATCGTGTTGTAGTCGACTAATCTACGATGAGTAGTCGACTAATCAGTAGTAGTCGACTAATCAAGCGAGATTCACGGGTTTTGGTTTTAAACCGGTTCGTTTAGAGTTTATATATAACCCTAAACGATTATTAGGGATGTATTAAGCGTTTTGGAAGCCTTTGAGAGAGTTTGGTGCATCTTTGAGAAGAGATCTTTTGAGAGATTGAGAGGTTTGTTTTAGGGTTTCTTTGTGAGAACTTGTAATCCTAATTTGTATTCTCTCTTTCTATTAGTGAAAATCCCCTCCTTACCCCGTGGGCGTAGGCAACTTGCGAACCACGTAAATCTCGTGTCTTTACTCTTTTATTGTGTTTTTCTATCGTTTGTGGTGGTTTCTCTCGGCGGTTCAGCGGTCGCTTGAACGAATGGGAGGAGCAGAACTGCGAGTGTATCGGTATGCGAACAGGGATGGCCATGCGAAGTATTGCAAGCCAGGAGAGAAAACAAGTGCCGAGTTAAGTGGCGGGGATTCAAATTGGTGGACCCGATAAAGGCGAACAAGTGAAGGCATTTTCAGTTGCAGTGTTTATTGACGGAGGACAATGGTTGCCTGCGACTGGAATTCCATTTGACCTCGATGTTTAGTTATTAGAAAGCTACTGCATGCTCTCTCCCTCTATGTAATTATTACTACCGTTTATAAATAAATAAAGGGAGCATGCATAATATATATGATCAGTTATCTATTTAATCGTTTCAATGTCAACTGCACGGTGTTTAGTTTTAATTGTATTTTTCGAGATTTTGTACTTCAAATAACTTCAAATAACTAATGAATATTATCAATCAACTGAATCTATTAACCATTTAAAAAGTTTCATAAGTAACAAACCATACCTATCCAACAAAAATATGAATTATTATAAAGGTTATAAGCTATATGAGATACGCCAAGCAAAAACAACGAACTTCAATTAAACATCACCTTACATGCTGTGACCTTTATGTAAATAAACATAAAAGAAGTTATATCTCTATATCGTCGAATCTGGATCTAATCCAAACTCAATGAAGAATACTGCGTTTGTCCCAATCCAACACTAAATCTAATACGACCATAGAACTTTACAGTAATGGATCTTGAAAATCTAACGAATCAAATCCAAATCCAATTACCGGTACTTCCAAGGAATGGAATTAGGTATTCGATATTTAACGAATCCGATACGAACCCGACCCGTTAAGGACCCTCCTCTACGGTACTCCTGCGTATTTGAGCGGATCCTACAGAGTTTAGTAAAGTGGGACCCACTGAGAGAGAGAGAGGTTTCTTTGATTCGTTGTACGTGGCGTTTCGCCAGACGTTGCCAACTGACGTCTTGTGCTGTTCATTACAATCCAAGTCAGCCCTCGCAGACACGCCCAAAATTTGTTAACCCCTCTCTCTCTCTCTCTCTCTAGAGATAATATAGAGAGTGAGAGTGAGAGTTGAGGAATTAAAGAAAAGTTCTCTCTTTCACTCTCTCATCTGTTGAAATCATTTGATCGGGGATTAAAACAAGGTAATAGGTGAGAGTCTTTTCTTAACAATTGCACCCTTTTTCTACTTGTTTCTATTCTTTTATTTAGCTTTGTTTTGACAATGATATTTTTCTAATAGTTTTTGTTCAGTGTTTTTGTTTGAAGCTTTGATCTAATTGAAGGCGTGTTTTGGTCTTTTGTTTTGATAATGCATGTGAAAAACTAAACAGATTTTTATTAGAAAAGATGTGAAGGTTCTGTGATTGCACCCTCCTTCTATCTTTTTCTTTTGAGAAATCATTATTCATCTCTCTTTTAAGTTTTTTATCTGATATTTAATTGCATTTTCTCTTCTTTTAAGGGTTTTTTTTTGTTGGGGAAAACTCCAGATCTTATTGAGAAAGAACTATCTAGATGAAGCCTTAGAATTCAGATTGCACCTAATCAAATTTTCCACTTCCTTCTACTTCTTTTAATGACTTCGTTTATTCCTATTTGATCTTTTATTTCTTGTGTTATTTTCTAGTTGCTTGATTTTGAACTAAATTCCATAGAAAATGATAGTAAGAAAAAAAAAAAAATCACACAATTTTTTCTTTAATTTTCAGGGTGGTTGTTTCTGACTACACCCTTCTTGGTCTTATCCTCTTTCTTATTGATTAAACTTTTCCTTTGTTCTTTTTGGCTTACTTAACTGAGTTCTGAGGAATTCTATTATTTTTCTTTTGTTTTATTATTGTAAATATATATCTTACCGAGAAAGGATATCAATGAAGACTTGCACCTTAATTTGTTGTCTCTCTTTCATTTTATAGTGACTTGAAATGCTCCTAGTGGTGTTCTTTTACCTCTAGCAATAAATTAACAGCCTGAATTTTGATTTCAAAGAATATTGTACACCGATTAGTTCCTTTGATATTATTTTGTGAGGAATTTAAAATTTTTAATTTTTGAGCAGCACTAATTCCTTTGACATATATACCATCAATAAAATAAGTACAAAAGATCCTAATTTAAAAAAATTAGTGTTACTTGATCTACTTAACATACATGCATGCACGTTAGTTTTCTGTCAGAATTAGTTCTATAATTCATATAGTTGATTAAGATTGAGAAAGGGAGGATATATAGGTTTTCTCCAGGAAAAAAAGGATAAAGGTTTTCTTGTACCCTAGCTAGTAAGGACTTGGATAAGATCAAACTAACTAAATCATATAGGGTTCACTTTAATTTTTCATTGAACAAATTAATACAGATTTATACTGTTTGCCATCTTTTTATTATTGGTTTTGAGAATGGTTTGGAATTCCTTAAACCACTGAATAGAAAGTAAAGACAAAGGAAGATCAAAAAGTTTTGTTCCAATATATCTCCTCATTGTGCTTAAGCTTCACAAATTTCATTTTCCACATTGTTGATTCAGAGATTTCTCAATCAAGTTTGGAAGACAAATAGAATAAAATATTATTCTGCAAAGCTCGAAAGACATACAAGAAAAAAAAGGAATCATATATCATTATATTTTCCAATTAATATCGCATCTCATTTAATTCGTTCCCTCTTCTCCTTAATTTATTTGAAAGGTGTGGTATTATATTTTGTAGAAGACATGGTGTTACACTATTTTACTGAATTAATATCGGAGGAAAATAGAGTTTCGTGAATTCAACTTTGGAGAAATACTCTTTCATGTTATTTTCATCCCTGCAATCTATCATCTAAAGAAATGCTTATATTTCTTAGGAATGGTCAGAACGTAAAAGGATTTCAGAGTGAGATAAGTGGAGTGGTATGTGATTATGTAAAAGGCAATAAAGGAGAAATGAAAGCTCATAGGCTCAATATCTTCCGCCTTTTGATCTTGTTTTCCTTAATGTAGTTTTATTTCTTATTTTTAAGAGAATCAATTCAAAATATGGTTAATATTTTTTCAAAAGATATGGTTAATATTATTAAATAAGGTTTTAAAGCGAGCTCTTAAATTTCAGTAGAAATGTGTAATAAACAAGAAATTTCAGCAGTCTTAATATGCTTATTTGAAGTTCTATCTCCTTCGTGCTCATTTGTTGTATGATAATCCAAATTTTCCGTTTGTTTGTCATATAAATTAGTTTTAACATTGAAAAGATTAAGAAGCATGAGAATGAAAACACTTGCTGTTTAATGAATTGTTCTTTATCTATTTTTCAGAATATAGTTACGCTTGTAAAGAGGTCTGTGAAGAATCAGAAGGAACCTATGAATTTTGCGAGGATTGTGTATGGAAAGTCACACGAGGTCAAGTTTCGAGCAACAAGTCTAAGAGCGAGGGATACTAGATTATGTGCACACGGATGTTTGGGGTCCGCTCGAGACAACTTTCAAGGGTGGTTCGAGTATTATGTCTCGTTTATTGATGATTATTCTAGGTATGCTTGGATTTACTAGAAGCACAAGAATGAGGTGTTCGAGACATTCAAGAAGGGAATGGTTGAAACAGGGACGGAAAAAGAAATTGAAGACTGAGATCGATAACGGTCTGAGTATCGGATGGTGCTTTCAAGGAGTTCTGTGATGGGAGGAATTGTTCGACCAGACGATCAGTCCTACGAGAATGGGGTCGTGAGATGAGCGAACTGGAAAGCGTGATATCGATCTATGCGAGTTGGGCGCGAATGGTGGGCGAAGCGGTGCTTCTGACTTTTACATTGTGAACCGCTCACCACATTCGACATGGATGGTGATACACTATAGAAGTTGGTCGAGGGAGCATGCGATTATGATAGGCTCGAATTTTTCGGATGTACGCCTACTATCAAGTCGCGAGGGAAAGCAGACGCGAGGGCAAAGGCAATATTCTTGGGATATGCAAAAGAAATAAAATACTATGCTTGGTGTCTGGAAGATTCAAAGTTCGTGGTCGGCGGGGATGTTACCTGATGAGAAATCCATGATTGCTAGGCGCCCAAGGATGATGGTGTTATGGCTGGTGAGACTTCTAAGTCTCGGGTTATTGAAATAGAACCTAAAGACCAACTAGGTTCTAATCGTGCTCAAGTAGTGGGGTAGATGATGAAAAGCGGCGGGAGGAGGTCAGCCGAGGAAATACGAGCACTACAACAACAGCAGCTTCGAGGATAATTTGGCTTCCACTAGGCCAAGCAGCATCTAGCAGGGTTTTGAAGCTGGGGTGATCAACCTGAAGCACTATGGGCGAGCTAATATGGTTGAATCGCCTCGGTGGAGGAGGAGCGAGCGGTCTCCTTGGAAGCTATCGAGACAAGGATAGTGAGAGTTGGTTGGTCGCGATGGAGGAAGAGATGGAATCTCTTGAACAAACATGGAGGTGGTCCCATTGCGTAGGAAGAAAAGCTATTGGTTGTAAGTGGGTGTATAAAAGAAAGGAAGATCTTTGAGCTTCGGTGGTTAAGATACAGAGCTAGTGGCTAAGGGCTTTGCACGTAAAGAGGGTGTGGATTACAATGAGATATTTTCTCCGGTGGTGAAACACACATCTATTCGGTGCTATTGAGTATTGTTGCTTATGGTGATTTTGAGTTGGATCAACTCGATGTTAAAACACCTTCTTGCACGGAGACTTGGATGAAGAGATCTACATGCATCAACTGAGGGCTACAAGGTTGAGGATAAGGAGAATCATGTGTGTCGTTTGAGGAATCACGTATGGATTAAAGCAATCTCCGGCGGTGGTACAAGCGATTTGACTCCTTCATCTTTGAAGCATGGGTTTTCGGCGATCATGATTGTTGTGTTACATTAGGAAGCAGCGGAGGTAATTTTATCTATCTTCTTTTGTATGTGGATGACATGCTTATTGCTTCTAAGAGCGGTGGAGATAGATAGGTTGAAATCTCAACTTGGTGAAGAGTTCGAGATGAAGGACATGGGTCTTTGCTAGGAAAATACTGGGTATGGAGATTAGAAGAGAGGCCCGAATCGGCGATTGTTCTTGAGTCGAGAAGGCTACATAGAATTGTCGCGAGGTTCGGGATGCAAAGTGCTAAGTCGGTGGTGACTCCATTGGCTCCACACTTTAGGCTTCGGTAATCAATCTCCCACTACAATGAGAAGAAGAAGCACATGGGCGTGTTCCCTATGCTAGTGCAGTTGGCGGTTTAATGTATGCAATGGTGTGTACACCGAGATATTTCCGCAGCGGTTAGTGTGGTCGAATTCATGGCGAATCGGAAAGCGCCTTGGGAAGGCGTGAAGTGGGTCCTCGTACTTAAAGGGTACCGTTGATCACAGTGCCGTGTTTTGGTGGAGAAACATGTCAGTTGCGGGTTTGTGGACTCGATTATGCGGGCGATCTAGATAGGCGATCTACTCTTGGTTATGTATTCGAGGATACATGGGGCTCCTGTTAGTTGGCGTCGATGTTGCGGGCTACAGTGGCACTTTCTACTACAGAGGCGAGTACATGGCCATGTGGAGGAAGTGAAGGAAGCATTGTGGTTGTGGGGTCTTCTAGATGATTTGGGGATTGGCGAGAACGTGAACTTGTGGTGTGACGAGTGAGTGCAATTCACTTGTGAAGAATCAGTTCATCATGCTCGTACCAAGCATATCGATGTCGAGTATCATTTTGTGCGGGATGTCATAGAGGAAGGTGATATTTCTCTCATGAAGGTGCACCGCGAATGAGAATCTAGCGGACATGTTAACCAAGGTGGTCACGGTAGTAAGTTTGCATTGCTTAGACTTGCTTCATATCGGCTCTTGTTGATTTGCCCAAGGGGCATGGCCTTCGGTGTGGAAAGGTGGAGATGATTTGAGGTGAACTCTGATGAGCTTGATCCCTGTGGAGAATGCGTAAGCGTCGCGGTGTAGTGAGCGGTTTGGATTAGCTTTGGATTGGCTAATGGTGATCTCTAGATGTTCTTGGTGTTCTTGGTGTTAGTCAAAATTTGAGGTAAATCAAATGATGTGCGAGGTGGAGAAGTAGAACATGCACAAAAACATGCACAAGCAGTTTGAGCGAGTAGTCGACTACTAGGCATTGTAGTCGACTAATCATGCAGCAACGGCGGGTTCGGGCGGGAAGAGTAGTCGTATCGTGTTGTAGTCGACTAATCTACGATGAGTAGTCGACTAATCAGTAGTAGTCGACTAATCAAGCGAGATTCACGGGTTTTGGTTTTAAACCGGTTCGTTTAGAGTTTATATATAACCCTAAACGATTATTAGGGATGTATTAAGCGTTTTGGAAGCCTTTGAGAGAGTTTGGTGCATCTTTGGAGAAGAGATCTTTTGAGAGATTGAGAGGTTTGTTTTAGGGTTTCTTTGTGAGAACTTGTAATCCTAATTTGTATTCTCTCTTTCTATTAGTGAAAATCCCCTCCTTACCCCGTGGGCGTAGGCAACTTGCGAACCACGAAATCTCGTGGTCTTTACTCTTTTATTGTGTTTTTCTATCGTTTGTGGTGGTTTCTCTCGGCGGTTCAGCGGTCGCTTGAACGAATGGGAGGAGCAGAACTGCGGAGTGTATCGGTATGCGAACACCGGGATGGCCATGCGGAAGTCGATTGCAAGCCAGGAGAGGAAAACAAGTGCCGAGTTAAGTGGCCGGGATTCAAATTGGTGGACCCCGATAAAGGCGAACAAGTGAAGGCATTTTCAGTTGCGGTGTTTATTGACGGAGGACAATGGTTGCCTGCGACTGGAATTCCATTTGACCTCGATGTTTAGTCATTAGAAAGCTACTACATGCTCTCTCCCTCTATGTAATTATTACTACCGTTTATAAATAAATAAAAGGGAGCATGAATAATATATATGATCAGTTATCTATTTAATCGTTTCAATGTCAACTGCACGGTGTTTAGTTTTAATTGTATTTTTCGAGATTTTGTACTTCAAATAACTTCAAATAACTAATGAATATTATCAATCAACTGAATCTATTAACCATTTAAAAAGTTTCATAAGTAACAAACCATACCTATCCAACAAAAATATGAATTATTATAAAGGTTATAAGCTATATGAGATACACCAAGCAAAAACAACGAACTTCAATTAAACATCACCTTACATGCTGTGACCTTTATGTAAATAAACATAAAAGAAGTTATATCTCTATATTGTCGAATCTGGATCTAATCCAAACTCAACGAAGAATACTGCATTTGTCCCAATCCAACACTAAATCTAATATGACCATAGAACTTTACAGTAATGGATCTTGAAAATCTAACGAATCAAATCCAAATCCAATTACCGGTACTTCCAAGGAATGGAATTAGGTATTGGATATTTAATGAATCCGATACGAACCCGACCCGTTAAGGACCCTCCTCTACGGTACTCCTGCGTATTTGAGCGGATCCTACAGAGTTTAGTAAAGTGGGACCCACTGAGAGAGAGAGAGAGGGTTTCTTTGATTCGTTGTACGTGGCGTTTCGCCAGACGTTGCCAACTGACGTCTTGTGCTGTTCATTACAATCCAAGTCAGCCCTCGCAGACACGCCCAAAATTTGTTAACCCCTCTCTCTCTCTCTCTCTCTCTCTCTCTCTCTAGAGATAATATAGAGAGTGAGAGTGAGAGTTGAGGGAATTAAAGAAAAGTTCTCTCTTTCACTCTCTCATCTGTTGAAATCATTTGATAGAGAAAGAAAGAGATCGGGGATTAAAACAAGGTGATAGGTGAGATTCTTTTCTTAACGATTGCACCCTTTTTCTACTTGTTTCTATTCTTTTATTTAGCTTTGTTTTGACAATGATATTTTTCTAATAGTTTTTGTTCAGTGTTTTTGTTTGAAGCTTTGATCTAATTGAAGGCGTGTTTTGGTCTTTTGTTTTGATAATGCACGTGAAAAACTAAACAGATTTTTATTAGAAAAGATGTGAAGGTTCTGTGATTGCACCCTCCTTCTATCTTTTTCTTTTGAGAAATCATTATTCATCTCTCTTTTAAGTTTTTTATCTGATATTTAATTGCATTTTTCTCTTCTTTTAAGGGGTTTTTTGTTGGGGAAAACTCCAGATCTTATTGAGAAAGAACTATCTAGATGAAGCCTTAGAATTCAGATTGCACCTAATCAAATTTTCCACTTCCTTCCACTTCTTTTAATGACTTCGTTTATTCCTATTTGATCTTTTATTTCTTGTGTTATTTTCTAGTTGCTTGATTTTGAACTAAATTCCATAGAAAATGATAGTAAGAGAAAAAACAAAATCACACAATTTTTTCTTTAATTTTCATGGTGGTTGTTTCTGACTACACCCTTCTTGGTCTTATCCTCTTTCTTATTGATTAAACTTTTCCTTTGTTCTTTTTGGCTTACTTAACTGAGTTCTGAGGAATTCTATTATTTTTCTTTTGTTTTATTATTGTAAATATATATCTTACCGAGAAAGGATATCAATGAAGACTTGCACCTTAATTTGTTGTCTCTCTTTCATTTTATAGTGACTTGAAATGCTCCTAGTGGTGTTCTTTTACCTCTAGCAATAAATTAACAGCCTGAATTTTGATTTCAAAGAATATTGTACACCGATTAGTTCCTTTGATATTATTTTGTGAGGAATTTAAAATTTTTAATTTTTGAGCAGCACTAATTCCTTTGACATATATACCATCAATAAAATAAGTACAAAAGATCCTAATTTAAAAAAAAATTAGTGTTACTTGATCTACTTAACATACATGCATGCACGGTTAGTTTTCTGTCAGAATTAGTTCTATAATTCATATAGTTGATTAAGATTGAGAAAGGGAGGATATATAGGTTTTCTCCAGGAAAAAAAGGGATAAAGGTTTTCTTGTACCCTAGCTAGTAAGGACTTGGATAAGATCAAACTAACTAAATCATATAGGGTTCACTTTAATTTTCATTGAACAAATTAATACAGATTTATACTGTTTGCCATCTTTTTTATTGTTGGTTTTGAGAATGGTTTGGAATTCCTTAAACCACTGAATAGAAAGACAAAGGAAGATCAAAAGTTTTGTTCCAATATATCTCCTCATTGTGCTTAAGCTTCACAAATTTCATTTTCCACATTGTTGATTCAGAGATTTCTCAATCAAGTTTGGAAGAAAAATAGAATAAAATATTATTCTGCAAAGCTCGAAAGACATACAAGAAAAAAAAAAGAATCATATATCGTATATTTTCCAATTAATATCGCATCTCATTTAATTCGTTCTCTCTTCTCCTTAATTTATTTGAAAGATGTGGTATTATATTTTGTAGAAGACATGGTGTTACACTGTTTTACTGAATTAATATCGGAGGAAAATAGAGTTTCGTGAATTCAACTTTGGAGAAATACTCTTTCATGTTATTTTCATCCCTGCAATGTATCATCTAAAGAAATGCTTATATTTCTTAGGAATGGTCAGAACGTAAAAGGATTTCAGAGTGAGATAAGTGGAGTGGTATGTGATTATGTAAAAGGCAATAAAGGAGAAATGAAAGCTCATAGGCTCAATATCTTCCGCCTTTTGATCTTGTTTTCCTTAATGTAGTTTTATTTCTTATTTTTAAGAGAATCAATTCAAAATATGGTTAATATTTTTTAAAAGATATGGTTAATATTATTAAATAAGGTTTTAAAGCGAGCTCTTAAATTTCAGTAGAAATGTGTAATAAACAAGAAATTTCAGCAGTCTTAATATGCTTATTTGAAGTTCTATCTCCTTCGTGCTCATTTGTTGTATGATAATCCAAATTTTCCGTTTGTTTGTCATATAAATTAGTTTTAACATTGAAAAGATTAAGAAGCATGAGAATGAAAACACTTGCTGTTTAATGAATTGTTCTTTATCTATTTTTCAGAATATAGTTGGGAACAAAGTCATGGTGGCTAAGAATGAAGTGAAGAGCACTGCAAGTGTTTCAAGGTAAGCTGTCTTCTTGTATGAACATATTCTGTGAATGTTCATACCTAATTTTGAAAGTCACAGTTAATGCAGAAAAGCTATATGTTATTTCTACAGTTATTGGTAATTATTGGTATCTAGAGTAAGATCAATGTTGGAGAACAAGAAATTTCACTGAATTAGCTAAATGAAATTTATATGAACTATTAGTAATTTTTAGTTTGAAATTGTTACACTTATGTGTCCTATTTGGAAAGAATTAGCTTTACATCAATTGAATTCTTTCAAGATAATAACTGTCATATATATAAAAGTTTATATGATTATATATCTTAAATGGTATGCATATTGCCTCACTTTCCACTTAATTATTTGGCTATCTATATATGGAGGTGAGTAAATTATCGTATGCACACACTTCAGTATCACTACCATATGTTTTCTAGAATTTGTGTTTGAAAAAAGAACATAGCAACAATAATAGCAGGGAGGTACCATCTTCATGAGAAGAAAAATGATTGATGAGAGTGGATTGAATTCTTTATTATATCATTGGCCCATATATTTTTGTAATTACTTTTCATGCATCTACAATGACAATATATAGTCTGTGAAAACACCTAGCTAGTAATGACAATAGCATTGCAAGAACATGTTTTGTCTAGTATATTCAGGTGTGAAAAATGCTTCAGTACAGTATCTCTGTGTAACAATTTTGTTACCGATGTAGAGAATCAAATATATGTTCAGATTTTGGGAAGTTTTAGCTTCACATTCTGTCTGTCAGTCTCTGTGGCCTTTGCTCAAGGTAAAAATAATTTAGAAGGATCGATGTTGGCATTAACTATCTTTTATGGTTTAATGTGATTTTTTATACATTCAACAACAATATCGACAAAACATTTTTAAAAGGCATCTATTCATGACTAGAGTAAGGAAAGATGTTTCGTACAACAATATTGTCACATACGTAGATAATGAAATGGTTGATCGATAGCATGGAGGGACTTTTATGTCCAACACGTGTCCAACATGAGCACGCTTCATAAGTATTTACACAAAAATTTTGTCGCGTACACAGAAATTGGACAATTAAAGATAAATTTGGATTTTAAGTATTATCTATTATTTTCTTGTTTTAAACATACTTCCTTATAATGTAACGAGATTCTTCTTTAAAAGCTAAACAAATTCTTGTCCAAAGAGGTTCTTTGAATGCATTTTAAGATTCACTTGCAGATTCATCTTTAGAAGGACTAGATGGTATAGGAAATAGTGTGAGGTTTAATTTAAGGCTCACTTTTAATTTAATTTTAGAACTCATGTTTAATTTTGATCTATGTAAACAATAGTATGTATTGACAATAAGCTAGCTGTAGGAAATTACACTTAGCGATGAAATAGCATGAAATCAAGTGTATAGCCAAAATGTACTCCTACATGAGCATACTTCATAGGTATCCATGCAACAATTTCTTCATTTACATTTAGGAAAAAAGAGTTAAAAAGATAGGATTGAATTATTATTATTAACTACTGTTATATATCTTTTCTCTTTTGAATATATTTCCATATGTAATGTTCTTTAGTGATTCAACAATATTTTTGAGCAGTTCAAAAGTCCTTCCGCCTAAAAAGAGGAATGTGGAAGAGGAGAAATATGAAGATGAGAAAGCTTTTCCTCTTAAAAAGAGGAGAAGCGTCCTCTCAGTCAATCAAGAAGAGAACAAGAAGAAGAAAATCAAGATACGAATAAAAACAGGAGCAGAAGAGAAACCAACAATAACACAACAAGATATAGGAATCGAGATATCAAACCCTATAGGCCTCATTGCCATGGCTGCTTCATGGGTAACAGATTCTGAAGTGAACCAAGATATCGTCATGCCACAAGCCTATGCAGTTAATGAGAAACAAATTATAATCAGAAAGAAGCCAAGGTCGAAGAATAGGAGGCCAAGAGCTTATAATAATATTTCTCCCTTAACAACCAATACCGTTTCTGAAGAGCTTCGCAAAGATGATGATGATGATCTTTATAGCAAAGTGAAGAGGAGAAGAGAAAATAATACTATGAATTCTGTCACAAGAAGAGACTCAAGGTGCACTCGAGTGAATGGTAAGGGGTGGAGATGCTCGTGGTTGACAAAGGTTGGATATGCTTTATGTGATCACCATTTAGGAAAGCTCGGGAACGTTGCTGACCCAAAGCAGAAACCTGGAAGAAAGGCAAAGACTGGTGATACGATGAAGGATGGGATTAAGATGAAGTTTAGGTCCATGAAGAGTATTCTTGAAAATTCTGATGCCATTCCCAAATGGTAACTAATGAGTACTTGTGCTTCCCATCAGTAGTGTTGCAAATTAGGGTTATTGTTCTTAATGTTATGTTGTTGGTGTTTAGTGATTAATTAGGAAATGTTTGGATGGTCCGTTTCTATTTGGATGATGAACTAATGTAGTATGGCAGTTGAGAAGTTCTATACTGAATGACTTTGGTTTTACCTTTTGCTGAATGATTTTGATCCTATTTGTATGCCTTACCTTTTATTTGGATTCGAACTAAAAATTCCTAACTAGGATTTCTAAATACAGATTTCTAAATTGCTTGGCCTAAACTAGATATATTGCCATATGACTCTAACCTGTAACTCCCGGTCTCCTAATATCAGGCTTCTGTCAAGATCCTCTTACTACTTTTGTTAATATATCTGCTAACTTATCCTGCTATTCCTTTATATATCGCATTAAATCCAAGGCATTTTTTAGAATCCTGCATATATGTCTAAAAATTTATTGTCTTTACGTTCAAATTTGATAACAAAAAAGTTCATCTTGGTCTAATCCTGACTCAATAAAGCTCACAGCTGAAGAGTTTTGATCTGATGACATGAACAATCTCATTCTCAGGTCCAGTACGGGTTTGGATTAAATTTGAGTCGCACTGAAAATTGGAAGTGCTTATGTGTGGATTGTTTCGTATATGCATTTCATTTCATTTCCTTTTGAAGGAGCCTTCAGAATCGACCTTTGTCAAGTGGGGGCTACCAACGGGAATTCTGCTCAGTGCATGATGATGACACTGGAGCTCGATTCATGATTTGTCCGTCACAGGGCAGAATTTATACGCTGAGTATGAAATCCTGTTTTATTGATGAGCCTAAGTCTCACTTGTACGGAGTCAAGATAAAACTATTCTTTTGAAAGAGCAGAGGAGGAGAGGGGAGGAAAGAAAGGAGGGACAAAAAAAAGAAAAAGAAAACTTTTCGTACTCACAACCGCATGGAAAGTTTTACACCACTTTATCAAACGAAACATCTCTCCAGCATTAACCAATATAAGCCCCAAAAAATCATCTCCGAAACTATTCTCGCAAAATACAGTTAAGCGCTCCATTAAAGAGAACCACTGTAATATTAGCGTCAACATTGTCACATCGCGGGCCCGTTGGTATGGTGTAAGATGTAGGACCCACTGAGTGCAGCGCGTTGTTTGGCTAATCAACCGCAAAAAATGGTCAACCAATGCTGCACTTGATCAGTTTTTATCTTTACCCATTTAAACCCTTCATGGCTTCCTGATGTGGGACTATCTTTGGAGCATCACAATCACCCTACTTTACATACATGGCGTCCTCATCGCGACTCCGCCGCATGACAAATTGGTCTATCCTATTATCACCATAAAGCGACACACACACACATATATATATATATATATATATATATATATATATATATATATATATATATATATATATATATATATATATATATATATATATATATATATATATATATATATATATATGTTGGATCAAATGAGAACTCCTCACAAATATAAGAACTAAGAATCAAATCTCTACCCTTAGATCTTTAACCAATCAGCGGTTGTGATTAAACTCTATTAAATTCAAAAATTTAACTAAAGTCTATTTGGTCATAGAATCGTTACATTATAGGCGACTTTTTCTTTCCTAACTAAGCAACCTTCTTCCTTATCAATTTCGTCTAATCTTCAACCAATCTACCCATAAATTAAATTCTATCAATTTCGTCTAATCTTCATCTTTTTCATCTTTTTTTCCAGTTCGTCCGCGCGAATTGTTGCATATCATCAAGTTTCAGATTCAACAAATCAATAATTTTTCGTTTATCTGTGTTGTCATGGAAAGCGTCGATTCAGTTATCTGTAATCATGCTGTTTTCGATCCTTTTATTATTTATTTATTTTTTTCTGCGTTGTTTTAGTCGAAAGCGTTTTTGTGCTTGAATATCTGAGAATCACATTTTATTTTTAACGAATCACCTATGATTTTTCTGAGAATCACCTTGATTTTTGTCGATGTTGTTGTTAAATGTTGTGTGCTATCAATGTTATTGTTATGTTATATAATATTATTATCAATTTTGTTATGTTACGAATCTTTATCAATTTTTTGAATCTATTGTGAATGTTTACGAATCTATATTCTAAATAACTAATTTATTAATCTATTTAAAAATACATAATCATATTATTATATATAGAGAATCATTTAGTTATTCTTACGAGAATCATGTAGTATAAATTATGAAATCTCTTTAATTCTAAAAAATAATTTTTTGTATCCATTGTTTGATGGATACAGAATCATATTATAATCTGTACAGAATCTGTTATGTATTATAACGAAATCTAATGTTTTAGTTTGCAGTATCTGAGTTTATTATTTTAGTGTTTGTTTTATTTATTACTTTTTGACAGGCATAGGTAGCAAAGAGGAATCATTTGTCTTGCGTTTGCTGTTGATTCTGTGACGATTCGTTGCGTTTTGGCTGAGTGATTTTGGCGGAGAGAGCGAGCGATTTTCGGTATTTTTAGGGTTTTCGTACCTGTGCTTTTTATCTTTTTACCCTTATTTCAGTTTCTAATGTCTATTTAATTACAATTCTGTCACCTTGATTTTGACAGAATCTCAGTCTCTAGTTTTGTATGATGGATGGTTGATATTAGATTCTTAGTTCTCACATTTATTTGGGTTCTCATTGAAACCAACCCCTATTCTACTAGTAAATGTGAGAACTAAGAACCCAATATCAACCATCCATGATATAAAAATAAAGGCTCAGATTATGTCAAAATTAAGGTGGCAGAATTATAATTAAATAGACATTACAAACTGAAATAAGGGTAAACAAGTAAAAGTACAGAGATATAGAAGGAAAAAATTAATAAATCTTTAAACACCGAAACCACCTTTTTTCAAAAAACTTTCCATATTCTACTAGTTTACAAATCATAGGGGTTGCTCAATAATTTTCAGGAAATTATCTATTGAGATTCACGACTAAAAGGCAAGGTTCTAGGGTTTGACTCAAGACGTGATCGAATCGGCTAGGGATTACTAAGGGTGTGTTTGGTAATCAAGGTGATTTTATTGTTGTGTTTTTGTAGAAAAACACCATGTCATGGTGTTTTTTTTTCAAAAGTATTTTGAAAATACCATTTTGACTATTTATATATACCAATCAACAACCACTAGTCACAGCCATAAAAATAAAAGGGAAACAAAATCAGTTTTATCCAATTCTTCTCCTGATTTTGACCAGCAAAAAAAGGGAAAAAATACAATCTTTAATTAGCAAAAAAGGGGGAAAATCAACAAAAAGGGGAAAATGCAATCTTTAATCAAGGCGAGTGGAGAGGAAGAAGAAAGATGTGAGAATATACCTTGATCTCGAACAAGGCGCGACGAAGTGGATAAAGCATGGCGACGAGCAAAGCGCCGGAGATCTCGAAAGCGATGGCGACGAGGATGAGATCTCGAGCAGCGGCGGCGATGAGGATGAGATCTTGAGCAGCGGGGGCGACGAGGAAGTGGAGCGGGCGGTGACGAGCAGCGGTGGCGACGAGGACTGGCGACGACGAGGAGATCTCGAGCTGTTAGGGTTTGGGGGGGAGAAATGAGGATCGCCTTGGGTGAAAAAAAGTCATGGGAACTCAAAACACCTTTTTGGTGTTTTGAGAAAACCATTTAATATGGGCTTTTTTCAATGGGTCAGCTTTAAAAAACGCCCCAGTTGCCAAATGCGTTTCATTATTTTTTTTAAAAAAAACAGAAAAGCCAAAAACTCCCCAGTTGCCAAACGCTCCCTAAAACATTACTGAGAGATTCTGTCAATAAAACATTCAGATTCTGTATACATCACTGAGAGATTCTGTAACTATAGAAGGATGATTTCGTTAAATAAATTATAAGAATACTAAAACATTACTGAGAGATTCTATCAATAAACCATTCAGATTCTCTAAATATCATCGAGAGATTTTATAACTATAGAAGGATGATTAGTTAAATGAATTGTAAGAATACTAAAACATTCTTGAGAGATTACGTCAATAAAACATTCGATTCTATAAAAATCACCGAGATTTTATCAAAAACATTCGATTACGTCAAAAAATATTACGATTACGTAAATATAAGCGAGAGATTCGTAACTATAGAAGAATGATTTTGTTAAATGAGTTGTAAAAATACTAAAACATTCTTGAGAGATTCTATCAATAAACCATTCGATTCTCTAAATATCATCGAGTGATTCTTTGTCTATTAACACCTTGCTATTTTTAAAAAATCGTGTGTTGTGAACTAGTTGATTCTGTTAATCTATTCTTTGTGATTACGTAAGTTAATCAAAGTGATTACGTTTTATAAACTAGGTGATTCTGTTAGATCTTAAATGAGATTCCGTAATTTATTAAGAGTTTATGGCGATTCGTGATCCATGATAAGCAGGAACACACAAAAAAAAGCAAAAAAAAAGAATAAAAAAGATGGGAGGAGAGAGCCGCCTCTAGATAAAAAAAAAAGGAAAAGAGTAGAGAGCATGTGGGAGACGCCACCATGAAAATCAAAAAAATATAAAATAAAGAAGAAGAAGAAACGGAAGAGGAGCACGGAGAAAAACGCCATTAATATCTTGATGGGATCCAAGATTCCTCTCTCTCGTTAGCAAGGGTTCATCGACGCGCACCCTCAAAGACTCGCTTCAATAAGATAGTGAACAAAGTTCTAGGATTTGACTCAAATACAGCCACAAATTTAAATTGAAACGTAATCAAGAAGGTTGCGGTTAATTAGGCAAGAAAAACTGCCTATAATGTAATCGATTTTATAACTAAAATGACAAGCGTACCCTTTAGTTAACTTTTAAATTTAATGGAGTTTAATGACAACCATTGATTCGTTAAAGATCTAAGGGTAGAGATTGGGTTCTTAGTTCTCATATTTGTAAGGAGTTTTCATTTGAAGAAGGTTGCGGTTAATTAGGCAAGAAAAACTGCCTATAATGTAATCGATTTTATAACTAAAATGACAAAC
Organism: Asparagus setaceus; assembly: GCA_012295165.1. Lineage (NCBI taxonomy): Eukaryota > Viridiplantae > Streptophyta > Magnoliopsida > Asparagales > Asparagaceae > Asparagus > Asparagus setaceus. Next base: position 10,385,666 of record CM022706.1, on the reverse strand, counting down.
GTACCCTTTAGTTAACTTTTAAATTTAATGGAGTTTAATGACAACCATTGATTCGTTAAAGATCTAAGGGTAGAGATTGGGTTCTTAGTTCTCATATTTGTAAGGAGTTTTCATTTGATCCGCCCCTATATATATATATATATATATATATATATATATATATATATATATATATATATATATATATATATATATATATATATATATATATATATATATATATATATATATAGCAAGGCTCTATAAACTTAAGTTGATAGGGAGGAGTGTCCACCAACTTTTATATCCATTGAGCTTGCCTTGAGATCCGTGAAATCTAGATGCACACAAATCTCAAAGTGGGCTTTATATCTTTCACGGATCCCAAGGCAACATCAATGGATAGAAAAGTTGGTGGATGACTATTCCCTATCAATTTAAGTTTATAGGAGCATTGCTCTATATATATATATAGGAAATAATGTATATGAGGTGGCGGCTTATTTTGCTAAACGAGCTTCCAAGAGATAGCCATGTGGTGAGGCCCACCTTGCTAATCACATCAAAATGTGTGGACCTCACCACTCTATCTCTTGGTAGCTCATTTAGCAAAATGAGCCGCTATCTCATATACATCATTCTCATATATATATATATATATATATATATATATATATATATATATATATATATATATATATATATATATATATATATATATATATATATATATATATATATATGGAAAATGATAAAATGAGATGGTGAGCTCAAATTCTTATCGTGAGCTAGCCCAATAAGCTACTCGAAATAATGATCGATACCGCCCACCGTGATTTGGACTCATCATGATCTATATGTAGAAAAAATTATATTGTTTTGAAATTTATAATCATTATTTTAGCTATGTGTAAAAGGGACGGCTGTTAAGCTGCTTGAAAAATTAACATATCAAACTAGTTTGATTCATACTCTAGAAGACTCTACATTATGTGAAAATTTTACCATATGCATTTGATGACGTGTTGAACAATATGTACGTTGCCGATCATGAATTTGATGAGCCGATTAGTCTAGCTCACGATAAGATTTGAGCTCACCATCTCATAATATTATATATATATATATATATATATATATATATATATATATATATATATATATATATATATATATATATATATATATATATATAGCAAGGCTCTATAAACTTAAGTTGATAGGGAGGAGTGTCCACCAACTTTTATATCCATTGATCTTGCCTTGAGATCCGTGAAATCAAGATGCACACAAATCTCAAAGTGGGCTTTATATCTTTCATGGATTCCACGGCAACATCAATAGATAGAAAAGTTGGTGGATGACTATTCCTATCAACTTAAGTTTATAGGAGCATTGCTTCATATATATATATATATATATATATATATATATATATATATATATATATATATATATATATATATATATATATATATATATATATATATATATATATATATATATAGCAAGGCTCTATAAACTTAAGTTGATAGGGAGGAGTGTCCACCAACTTTTATATCCATTGATCTTGCCTTGAGATCCGTGAAATCAAGATGCACACAAATCTCAAAGTGGGCTTTATATCTTTCATGGATTCCACGGCAACATCAATAGATAGAAAAGTTGGTGGATGACTATTCCTATCAACTTAAGTTTATAGGAGCTCATATATATATATATATATATATATATATATATATATATATATATATATATATATATATATATATATATATATATATATATATATATATATATATATATATATATATATATAAGGAAAATGATAAAATGAGATGGTGAGCTCAAATTCTTATCGTGAGCTAGTGATAAGCTACTCGAAATAATGATCGATACATACCAACGTGATTTGGACTCATCATGATCTATATGTAGAAAAATTATATTGTTTTGAAATTTATAATCATTATTTTAGCTATGTGTAAAAGGGGCGGTACATTAAGGCTGCTTGAAAAATTAACATATCAAACTAGTTTGATTCATACTCTAGAAGACTCTACATTATGTGAAAATTTTACCATATGCATTTGATGGCGTGTTGAACAATATGCGTTCTTAGATCATGAATTTGATGGCCGATTAGTCTAGCTCACGATAAGATTTGAGCTCACCATCTCATAATATTATATATATATATATATATATATATATATATATATATATATATATATATATATATATATATATATATATATATATATATAGAGAGACTCCTATAAACTTAAGTTGATAGGGAGGAGTGTCCACCAACTTTTATATCCATTGATCTTGCCTTGAGATCCGTGAAATCAAGATGCACACAAATCTCAAAGTGGGCTTTATATCTTTCATGGATTCCACGGCAACATCAATAGATAGAAAAGTTGGTGGATGACTATTCCTATCAACTTAAGTTTATAGAAGCATATATATATATATATATATATATATATATATATATATATATATATATATATATATATATATATATATATATATATATATATATATATATATATATATATATATATATATATATATATATGGAGAGAGAGAGAGATGTGTTTGGCAAATATCTTAAAATTGGATTAGGACACCTTGTTTTGAACCAAACTAGTTTTATTTTGACCAAAGGAGAGGTGGGCCAAAAAACAATTTAAAGGGCCAAATTTGGCATTAGAAAAACTGGGTCAAACTTGGCCCAATTTTACCCAAACAGATTTTGCCAAATACACCCTTAATTCCATACTTCCGGGTGACTAACTGCTCTAATAATATTTTACTACACCACAACATTGGATGTGTCACCCATCTAGATTACAAGACGGAATATATTTAGTGCCTAAAATTTACTTAAAAACTTGTACGTTAAAGCGAATAAACACTACATCACAACATTGGATGCGTCATCCATCTAGATTACAAGACAAAATATACATACACATAATAAGTAAAAGGACAAAGTTTACACATCTACCGGTCAGTCAGCTCCTTACTATCCAGAAGTATGTGAAGTCTAATGATCTGATCGAACTTTGGAGCTCTCGGTTCACTTTAGTGGCCTCCGTCAACCTGAATGCGGATATCATCCATATTTTCCCAGTTTGGCGATTCATATCTTTAGAAAAAAGGTAAGGGTGTCAATGCTAAAGATCTCCAAGGACAGCCCCCAGAAAATGAAGAACAAGTGTTACTTATATATGTTCATAGGAAAAACAAACGAGCAAGTGTTTTGACACGACAATGAATACTGATAGTAATATAACAGATTAAAGTCTCTGCCCCTTCATCAAAATTCCAAAATTATGGAGATAGTTGAAAGCCAAACTTTGCACTCTCAACACATACCCAGATTGAACACCTATTTATCATGATATATACCACAAACCTGAGTTGCTGTGAGAGTTGATGCATAGTGATTTTTAAGTATGTAAAAGTATAACAACTCATGGATGTTATTATCATACTTCTTCTGTATAAAAATAAATCAGTATTATTCAAGTGATTATTATTATTCTTTAGGTTAATTCCAATGGTAACCTATGAGCTGGAGGGGTGCGTGTCTGTGCGCTCATTTGTGTTTTCCCGATTATGTGAAGATTACTAATTTGGTAAATCTGGACTTTCTCCGACAACAACTTAAAAAAATCTCTCTGTCTCATACCGAAGAGGTTATAATAAAATTAATTTAATTGCCACTTTCTGGTTCATGTGAACTCACAAAATTTGCTTCTACACCCCATAGACTAAATTCTAATCTGAAAATTTACTATTACAACTTCATAGAGAATTTTGAACTGACACTAAAGGAAATAGTATTGAGCTACCAGATCTTGATTCTAATCAAGCCATGACCACAGCTAAAGTAAAGGTAGAATAGGGGATACCTTCACATCAGATGGCATGCAATCAAAGATTGAGGTTGTTCCATCTAATAGAGTCCAATGTTAGAAGATTCATCAAGCATTTGACCATGTTCCTCTACTTACTAGTACTCAAAAGGACCTTTCATCTTTCCTTAGGTTCAAGCCAACTTAGACATTGGAAATACTTCATACTTGCTTCTTTCCACGCCTTATTAATTTGATTTTTTTAATGTTAATTAGAAATTTGGTCATAAATTGCTTCATAATATGCATTGTACCCTACTTATAACCGTTAAGAGTATAAAATTATAACCCTCAATTGTCACCATAATTCTAGAGTTTTGGTGTAATGGAAGAGATTCTTAACATAGTACCAGAGCAAACCCATGTCCAAATCCCACCGGCCACCCGTGTCCAAAACCCAGCCAGAAATTTAAAAGGATTTAGAAAACTTTTGCTACATGAGTCCAAGTTTCGACCTCTGGAATCTCAACCTATAGGGGCATGTTAGAGTATAAAAGTTGCAATCCTCATCCCTCACCATAGCTCAGTTTTGATGTAGTGGAAGGGATCTTTAACAATAACTCTATATTCAAACCTTTCTGTTGAAGGCCTAGATGTATATTTTCCTATGTTCATGACGTTTCATGTTTTATGTATTTATGATTCATATAGAGCAATTGTTAAAATGAATGAAATAATTGTATCCTTCTAGAATTACATACAATTTCTAAATATTTTTTGTGGTTTTGTGAACATTTGTCGCGTATTTCACTCAGGCTAGTGCATTTTTAATGCTCTCTGAAATTAGATCAGTTGCTCCATAACATGCTTTGTCCCCTAATTTATAGCTATATACACATACCTTAATGCTATATTCCAAGGTATTAGTGTAAGCTGCTTTCGAAAATTGAAGTCCAATTAATCGATCAGCCCGTCTTTGAGCACCTTTGATGATCTTTGGGTAAAAAGGAAAAAAAGACGGCCTGAACTAAGCACCCAATGCATTTAATTTATACGAAAACAGTGATCGAACCAAATCCGAGACATGGGATGATGAATACCAAACTGCATTTGACTCTATGTTCACAATATTCTTATCTTGTGTTATGTGTTTCATATCATGCATGGAGTAATCACTCAAATAAATGAATTTATTGTATTGTTCCAAGTCCACATACCATCTATGAGGATGTTTTTCCTATTATGTGAATATTTGTCAACAATTTATTAGGCTAGTGCATTTTTTGGCGTCTCTCACCCAATAAAGCACATATGTTTATGGCTCTTCTACCTGTATTCAACATGTATGCGATATCAACACTCCATGGACCCATGAAGGATACCGTATTGGAAACACAGAGTTACGTCCCAAACTTTGAGCTTTCAGGTTTAAGACACAGGTGGACCCTATTTCTCTAACTAGATCCAATAGATTTTAGAATTTTTTAATTATAAGCCGCATAAACCAATAGTTAATGAGTTAAAAAAGCATAAAAATTATACCTTTTTTAATGCAACCAAGATTCAAGAGAAGAGTTCACCTCTTCTGTCGACAAGAGTGCAGACTCCTCATTGCTCACCAAAAACGAACCAAGGAAGCAAATTACTTTGACTTAAATTTTCCCGTAAAAATATGCACATGCAAATGCGCGTGCACACAGACATCCATACAAGAAATACTCCTATATATACGTATATACACTCAAAATAGAAAAATGTACAATTATATCCCCGTATCCTGCATTTTCCAGATTTTGTGTCCTGATTTCATGCTTGTGTTATATCGAGCACTTATGCCATATAGCTAGCACGTTAGAAAATATATGACTTTGTGGATTTTGCCTCTTTCATGATAAAACATGACTTATTAGTGTTGGAAGTTGAGAATTTGTCAAAATATCAGTTCAAATTCATAAAGTCATTTCATAAATGTATATCGAAGTGTTATTTCTCTTTGAACTAGCATTCAGCTCTCAAGGGTGTCAGGCATCAAATAACTCTCAAAGGACAAAGAAAAGATGCAAGTTCTATAAGTTAACTTCAAAGGAAATGACATGTATGTTTTCCTAGTTTTTTAGCAAATATCTACCTAATTGCTCCCTGAACACGAGGGTTGCGTAGGAATCTTGCAAATAATATGGCGACTTCCTCGAGGTCAGCAGCTCGGAGCACAAAGGCCTCGACATTAGTTAAACATCTTATTGTCCTTGTAGAAAATAAGCGGTTTCCAGGGAACCTAACTGTTGCAACATCTGCATAAAGAAATATGCAAACATGTTGCATAGGTGAGAATTTCTTAGCAATTTCTTTCAGAAACTTGACAAAAGCATAAGATAAACATTTAAGAAAAATATATTATCGTGAATAGTAAATTAATGATACATATCAATAGAACTTTCAACAATATTTTGTGCCATGCACAAAATAGCAAACAATTAACTTTTTGCTAGACCAAGTTAGATTTTATAGTATATAACTACGCGAACTCCAAGTGGATAACATGCCCATTCATTAATCTGATATCAAATTCCAATAGATGCTTGCTTACTCTTTTTGTTCCCTTTACTACAACAGACAACTTGACCACATTAATGAGTATTAACATGTAAGCAGGCTTACTGAAAAATTTAATGAGATTACCTTTATGCACTGAAGAATGTTCAAGATACCACGTTAGAAGCTCTTCACCACAAACATCTCCCTCTGACAGAGTATCTGTATGTCCATCTGCTCCAATGCTTTCCACTTTACCCCTCACAATAAATACTATTTTTTCATGTCACTTCCACTTATGTAGAACTGTGGCCTTAATTTTTCAATAACAGCATCAATGATGGGTTCATCCAATGTAAAAACGTGGACCTGCATAACGCGTAAAAGATAAAAATCAAACATGTCCCAAGGTGATTGCAAAATGTAAAATAAACTTGCCTTTTGGTACTCAAAGCCCTATTTACTTATAACTGTGACAGAGACTAAAGCATTCATAAGAACACCAGTTAATTATTCAATCTTGTAGGCATCACTGTGCCCATTGTCTTGGAAGGAAACAGTCGGGCATTTCAAGAAACTTGAAGCAAACTAGCTGAGATATATATTGTTTCATCATTGTAAAACTGGCAATAATATCCTCAGCAGCACTTGACTGCTAGTTAAACTAATCCATCCACACATATCTAGAGCTATGTTTCTGGTTTTATCTCAAAGATGATTTCGACGTATTCATCTTTGTTTCTTATGGTTTAAGAATAACCTTCTAATTGTGTGAAACAATATTACTTTAACGTTATTGCCTTTGCAAGAGCAGCATTCAATCTTGGACTGTAGAGCATAAATAGCATAAACTATAAAGAAAACAGCAAACAAGAACACACTTCTGCTATTTTCCTTAAAAAAAAAAGGATGAAATCTTATATTGTAGACTCACTTTTTTGAGAAATTTGAAGAAATGACGCCGTATCTCTCTCCGAAGATCTTCTGGCAAGTTCTCAAGTAGCTCCTCCTCATCTACACCACGAGTAGCAGCCCAGCTATATCGGTCTGCTTGCCTTACTTGCCTAAGTTATTCAATGTAATACAATGATAAGGAGTACCATCAACAATTATCAATTAAGTAGATATATCATATGCTAATTGACATGATAGTCCAAATAATTTAATTGTATGATTTTGCTGACAAAATGAGATGACAACAACTAACCAGTGTCCATAGTAGTCTAACGTCTCAATAAACATGTAAAAAGAAAAAGAACAATTATTTTAGCAGATTAGCACTTCCCATACAGTGTTTTAGATTTCTCATGGTGGTAAGTTTTAAGTCCATGTTCTTACAATCTCCATGTTGAGCATGCTGGATGAGATAAATAAAAAACGTGATAAGAGCAATATAAATTTGTATGGAGTTCATGATGGATGAAAATGTAGCAGAATAATTAGTAGGAAACTAGGAATGCTTAAGAAATTGTATCCTCCATGTTCGGCCATCTAATGTGACAAGAAGGAAGGTGTGATTCTTATCAGTCAGTCGAGATGGCATTCTGTCAATGAATAAGTGCAAAAGTGATTGGGTAAAAGGCTTTCCAATTGAGGCAACCCTCAGGAAGAAGATGGAAGGAAATCAAGTATAAATCCAAACAATGACAAGAAAACTGAGAACATTAAAAGAACACAAATCATACAGTAGTTTGATAAAGTGAGCATCATTCTACAAATCTATAGTCTCAAAAGGTTTTTAAGGATGGTAAGCCCTAATTGAGATGCTAATGTTTAGCCAAGTTTAGGAGCAAATCATAACCCTTCGAACATAAGCAAAACCAAGAAAATTCCACAGCGAACTTCACAGCATAAAATATATGAATATTGAGAGCCATGAATAGCTCAATATTTTGATACTGAACTTCTATCGCGAGATATCCAGAACAACATGCAGAGTAGGAAGTAAGTCCGCCTCCATAGCAACATGAGCAAAAATTAGTACAACAAAATTGATCGGATTGGTAGTTGATATCATATATGTGGTTTTCATACCTCCTGCCAAAAGCTTGGAGAAGGGTACATGTATTCCCGACGAGAAAAGGGAAGAGCAACAAACCCATCATAATAATAACCATAGTGAATACAACTTCCGGCCCAAAATAACTTGGAGTTAGGTTACCGGCTAAAGTACTGATTTGCTGTTGACAAAAATGTAAAATATTTAATGTAAAGGCAGTGTATTTTAAAGAACAAACATAGGTTAACATTGAGATAAAAAAAGATATATGTTGGCAAAGAGTCCAAAAGGTACGCATAATCTGGAATTAAGTCATATATATGACCCTAAAGCATGTCGTCAAAGGAAACAATGCAACCTTTAATATGTGCTTATAGATGTCTCTCTATACACTTGTAATAAATGAGAAACACAACAGATACCTACATGGCAGATATCTAAGATGTGTTCTTAACTTGCATACAAATACAATACAGAAAAGCCCCAAAACAATAGCAAACTTTGATGCTATGTCTCTTTTTTTTTCTGGAGTAACCGGGGAAAGATGCCCAGGGAATTATTAACTAGAGAAGCTAGATACAAAATATACATAGAGAGGAAGGACGAAAAGAGGGAGGAGTACAGTAGAAAGAAAGAGGAAAGAACTGGAAGACTTAAATAAAGGACCCACCTAACTATTTAGGGCTTAGAGGTTTTAATATAATTAATGTATTTCACCTGGAAGAATGACAACCACTCCTCAGTAACTAATCCTTACCGTACCAACATTCGAGTATTTCTTGAACAACTTTCTCCAGAGGCTAAAACTGAATTTCCTTTCCATTAATTTGATAATCATTTTCTGCGTGTTGTGTCGAACTTCCTGCCTTCTCTATAAGGTTACACAGGAAGTAATGGAGGATTGGACATTAAAAGGACTCATCCAAGAAAATTCAAGAGATAGATATAAGGGGTTAACTGATAGTTCCGTTAATGAGCCTTATCCAACAATGGATATATAGAAAAACAAATTATGTCTGACAAATTATGTCTGATAGCTTACACATATCAACAGATGTTCTGAGGAATATGCAAGATGCAACCCAACACATTGGAAAATAAGTCCTATACAAACCAGAGCGTAACAGATGGGTCTATAGGTCAGGATTCCATAGCTAAATGGCGTGAGTCATAAACTAAAAAATACAAAATCTAGTCAGAAGCCACAAGGAAGTGTTTGGAAATTTTTCAACGGCAGGTCGGCAAATAAACTACAATAGCCTGTAGCAAGGCACTCCAATACCTGGAACGTTTAGAATCATTGACTAATAACACATAACTAATAAAGAAAGATCTCCTTCCAATCCCTTGCTTCAAGTTCACTCTTTTAGTACAAGCACTTGCTTCTTGTGTTGATGTTTGAATATCCTGTGGCAAAAAGTTCAATTGTGGGCACTCTACAAATACAAAAACAGAAACAAAAAACAAACATAATGACCCATGTTAGAGTATAAAACAACAACCCTCAACTCTCACCACAACTTTGGAGTTTTGGTGTATTGGCCGGGTCCTTTTACATGGTATCAAAGCAACTCAGGTTCAAAACCCACCAGCCATGAATTTAAAGCAGATTTTCTAAAAATTGACACCGGTACTTGAGTCTAGGTTTCAGTCCATAAAAGGAGCGCTCAACCTTATGGGCATTGTTTGAATATAAAAATATATCCCTCAATCCTTAGCATAACTTCGGAATTTTGGTGTAGTGGTGAGGGACTTTAAGATAATATTAGAGCAACCCAGGTTCAAATCTCACCGGCCACGAATTTAAAGTAGATTTTCTAAAAATGACACCACTGTATGAGTCCATGTTTCGAGCTATAAAAGGGTGCTCGATGTGCAGGGGCATGTTAGAATATAAGACAATAACCCTCAACCCTCACCATAACTTTAAAGTTTTGGTGTATTGGTTGGGTCATTTCACAACTCGAAAGTCCAAAAAAGTTGAAGAAAATTAAGAAACAATACCTAATAATTTTCAATTAAGAGAAATGCATAAGAAGAGAAGAAAAAAATGAGGAATGATTGTCACATTTTCTTGTGTGGTACAAATGCACGCCTATTTATACATATCTTTTTTGAAAAAACTACTTATACATATCTTGATCCTCCATACAAGGTATATAGGAGTGATTCAAAACACTAATTGCAAGGCACTAATAACATAATCATGCATGATCGAACCATTTTCTAAATATGAATGATGCATGATTGATTCAAGGCACCAGTCAATGAACGGTCAAACCACGTGCTAGGGGCTGTTTTGTTGCATTTTTTTTTAGAGAAAACGGTGGAAAGTAGGGTTTGTGGGGTCCAAATCAACTTTCCAAAGCTTACCTAGTTTGGTTGAAAATGAAAAAGGGTGATGTGTCACTCAAAAGATGATGTGTCACCCCCAAATACTAATTCCCTCCAAGTTGGAGGGGTTATGGTGGAAAGTAAATTAACAGTCTGTTTGGGAGTTCATAGGGGAAGGGAAGGAAAGGTAGAGAAGGGAAGGGAAATTGTCCATTTTTCTTTCTCCTCCTTTACAGTCCGAATTGTGGGGTACTGGTTCTTCAAGATTTTTGTGAAACTTTCTCCTACCTTCCCCTCCTTTACCCTCCTAATAAAACTCACAAACAAGGGTAAAGTCAAAATTTTCTTTCCTTCCCTTCCCCTAGTGAACTCCCAAACAGACCATTAAGTGTCAAGATGAGGTGGATGTACGTTTTACCAACTTGTGTCATAAATACCCAACTTTACATTAAAAAAAAGAAGAAGAATAAACTACAAACAACCCCTAAATGTGAATGACAACAATCAAACTGATGTCTTTCCGTCATTTGGATTTGATACCTTTTTAAATGCGCAATGAATCTGGTCATTGTGGTCAATATCAATAACCCATTGAACAACATCCCTAAGCCATTTGTGAGATTTTTCCAAAATTTCCAGTTTAAATGTGCTTTCTCCAATTTCTTAAGAACTTGTGAGTCAGTTCGCTCCTCTTACCTCCAACTCTGCCCCAACTAGTTCAGGTTTTTACTTTCTTTTCTCAAAGACAAGTGTGGTTAACATCTACAAAAACACATCATTCAAAATTTGGAGAGGATTGGCTGAGATGCCTTTGTTTCAAATGACTCGGAATTTGGGGCTAACTAAAAATTATTACTATTGAGGGGCTATTGACTAATTAGTTCCAATTTCAGACATATCTAAGAAACCTTTTTTATCAGATATTTTTAGTTTCTCTTTGATAATCTTCTCTTTCCCTCTCTTCTTCTGTTCTTTTCCAACACTTTTCTTCTTTTCCTCACCTGCAGCCATAGCTGCTGCCTGCTTCTTCTTTGCTGGTTGCTGCTGTAGTGGTGTCAGCAGCACAGTAACATGCTGGAGAATAAGGAAGAGGAGAGAAATAAACAGGGAAATAACCAGGTAAAGAAGATGGATGGTCATTTCTGATTTCATTTTTCTGTGTGAAAATCTGTTTATATTTAAGTTATATTTCATTGTACAAAAGATAACTACATTAGCAACAATTGATTTTCAACCAAAGAACGAAACTAAACATCTTAATGTTAGTTAATGAAACAAAAACACATTTATCTCAAGCAAAAGGGAAGTACCTGGAAACCCCAAAATAGAGAATACATGTATCTTGTAATGACACTAGGCATTGTAGTTAAGATAACAGCATGTTCGTATATGCCATAATCAAAATAAGCCTGAGTATCGAAGCAATTGGTAGAATTTACATCATTGCGCCAGTCATTCCAATGATGTGTTGCTTCGAACTTGTCGACAAAACCCCCAGTTCCACAGTTTATAAATTCTATACAAAATGAGACGTTTGATAGAAAACAGGCATCATGTAGACATTGGTTTACCCTCTACAGCCAAAGAAAATAGGGTTAGGTTTATAAATATATATATATATATATATATATATATATATATATATATATATATATATATATATATATATATATATATATATAAGCAAAGCTGCCTATGCCTTTCCCTAAGTTGTGTTGTGCTTCTTTATGCTTGATGGTTGGGTACCTTTGATATATACTCTACTTTTTTTAAGTATTACACATAAGTGAGGAACCATGTTTTTTGTGCGTGTGCGTGTTTTCTCCTCCTCCTTTCTTTTTCTTTTTTCTATTTGGGGTTGGGGTTTTTTTGGGGGTGGGGGTGGGGAAGGCGGGGAGAAAGAAATTATGTGTAGTGGTGACCAATGAAGAAAACTAAATGATTTCTTCTAATGGGAATACCAGGGAGTAGACACAGAAAAAAGTGAAAGTCCTCGCAAAACCTCGATATTATAACAGAAATTCTCTGAATAGAACACTAAAAGTGGTATTATGCTAAAGTACATATAGCATCTATCAGCCAAATTGTTATGTTCAAACTTCAAAGATTTCACTAACCTGTAAGCCAAAAAGGTACCAGCATGAACCTGTTATATGCCCAGCAAATAGAAACACAAAAAGACGAACAACGAACTGTATCCATGCTGACTTAATTGTCCAAGCACTAGCAATGAATCTTATAAGTCTTGGAATATACTGGAGAAGCAAAGTAAGAAATAATAGACTTCTCGCAAAGTTTGCTAACAATGATCCCATGGTATTTCGTACAACCTCCAATATCATGACCTTCAAGAAAACAAAGAAGAAAAATAAGAACTCCAGAATATGGATCAGAACTGAGAGACAAGCAATATACTTAACTACCACAATATTTAAGAAATGCCTTCTTGCAGTCCTTTCGTAGACAATGTGTGTGCCAAAGAAATTAACAAGTATCTAACTTCAGCAGGAATCCTAGGTTGATATCAATTTAGTGTTAGATTAAGAAGAAACTCTCTTTCATTGGTATTTCATGAATATATGAGTACATTAATTTGTAGATGATAGGAAATCTAATTAGAAAGTCTAAATACTAGGTAGGGAATAAAGAAGCATATGCACTACCAAATATAGATAGATACATTACCAAATACAAAAGATAACACTGAAGTAAATTATATCCTACTATATTCAATATGTCCCTCAAACTCATTGCGGTACAAAAACCATAAGTTTGAATAAGATGAGCCAAAATTCCAAGTTGATTGATCGATGGAAGAGCCAAAATGTGATGGAGAAAACCCACCGACTGTAGGATTGATAGCATATGATAGGAATCGAGGGCAACCGATGGAAAAGAACTCGATGTTGACAAGATTAATGACGAGGGATAGGAACCCTTGTACATGAAGGAAGACAATTTTAGTGGTGACGTGATCGAACGGCGAGGATAGGAATCCTTACATCGATGGAGAAACTGTTAGAGGTCGATATCGAGGCCATGAGGAGGAGAAGCTCGTTGCGAAGAAAATCTCAAAGGAGAATTGTTGATGTCGAGGCCGTGAAGAAGAAAATCTCATATTAAGGAGATAGATAGGAGTCGAGCCAACATACCAGATGCAACGGCAATGAGTTTTCCAGAGAGAGCTCAATAAAAGAGGCCAGGCTGAGATGGTTTTCCAGGGGACATCAATGGTGAAGGAGCGATTGCCGGGGCATTGTCGGGTCTGATTCAAACGAATGGAGATGAAAACGGAAGTGTGAAGATGTCGAAGCCGCCGAGGGTAAATGTGGAGAAGAACAAAACCCCCTAGGCGGCCTCGAGACTCAGAATGAAAGAGAGATTTCTAGGGCTGAAAATCTTGCTCTGATATTATGTTGGATTAAGAAGAAACTCACATTATTATTATTATTATTATTATTATTATTTTGATGAAAGAAGAAACTCACTTTCATTGAAATTTCATGGATACATGAGTACATTAATTTTTAGATGATAGGAAATCTAATATAGAAAGTATAAATACTTGGTGGAGAATTAATAGGTGCATGCACTACCAAATATATATTGATACATTACCAAATATAGAAAATAGAAATAACGTAAATTCTATCCTACTATATTCAACACAGCATATAAATTGGAGTTAACCAGCCTCGGTTAAAGGTTGTATTCCATTGTACTACCTTGTACTACCTTCAGGATGTAGTCACTGGTCCTATAAATATAGTATACTACTCTTGGTCTTCAACATATCAATAAACAATCTTAAATCTGTTCCTAACTGGAATCAGAGCAAGGTGATCAAACTAGATAATCTCTAGTCTTCCAAAACCTCAGGTTGCCGAGGGCTGTCATTTCCCTGTCTTTCCCTCGGCGCAGCCCAGTGAAATGTCATCTTAGCATCTTCCGCTACTAAGCTCATTTGTCATCATCTTCGGTTATCATCGCTGAAGACTAGAGTCTTGCGGGTGAACTACGGACTCCAGACTCCATCGCTGATGACCTCTGCTCCAGACTCCATCGCTGTCGGCTCAAAACTTCAACACCTACGATCTTCGCTTGACACTGCATCATCGTGATGCTCGAGATCCAGAAATTTGGTCGAGTCTCCTTCATCGAGATCCAGTTCCCTACTTCCGTAAGGTGTACTGAGACTTGCGATTTCCATCACATCAATTTTGCAAGATGTGGAATCACTGAAATCACATTATTTTCCAAAGTTGAAATCAGATGATTTTGGACATCAGTTGATTTATTTTTGGAACCCGCTTCTATTCGCTTCGTTTTTGATGGACCAAATCCGTTTCTACTCAAACAAGCTCATGGTTTTTAATCTACCATGAGGGGGAATGTTCAGGTTGAATTCCATTGTACTGTACTACCTTCCATATGTAGTTGTAGATCCTATAAATATAGGATGTCGCTCTTGTTCTTATCATATCAACGAACAATCTTTCTCCTATTCCTAACAAGCACCAATCAGCTGCAGCTGCTAAATATTTAAGCTTAAAAGGAAAACCGGCTTTAAGAGGAATCACAAGGAAACAGATATTTCTATTTGGAAAAAAGATTGATTGCAGAGAGTTGGATGTCATGATATATTCCAGAGCTCAAATGCCGAAAGAAACTATTCTCTCCACCTGTCATCTTCCAAGTGCAAAATAGCATGATATTTTACATATGATTTTTTGTTTGTTTTACTTTTTCCCCTTCTTTTTCGAAACAAGTTTTGCTCACCACCAATAAGCTTTTAAACTCTTTGATAAAGTGAGATCTACAGAAATGCATGGGAAGAACACTACTATTTGATGTTATTGACTAATAGTATGCAACAACAGAAAGAAAATGACAGAATCATCCAAGTTATGTAATCATACACACAAACTCTGTGTACACTTGTATGACACTATACCTTTTACGGTTTTACCATATTGTATCAAGTTGTTCATGAAGCAAGGGCTACCCACAAGATAATATTCAAAGGGATTTTAGCATGTAACTTAAGTTCTGCCCATATTATAAAGCTATAATTATTTATAACATAAAGTTCTGCAAAACACCCACATTAAGATATATTCTACTTATTTCACAAAAAAATTCATAATCCTCTACGTAGGAGTTCTCTTGAAATCTTCTAACGAATATGACGATCGGCATGGCGTTAACCATCACCTTCTTGTATTTTGTTTAAAAAAAACTTTTCTATAGTAAAAATTATACTAAACTATATCTTCACTTAAAATAAAACAGTTCATTAGATATTTATTAGCACAAAGATAATCTGATTATTTTACTGAGATATAACCGAGTACAGACAAATAAATGAAATACAACTAAATTTGGAACTGTAAACATAACATATCACTGCTCATACATAATACTTCAGCCCTTTTATGATCATCATCAGTACTTACTATACAAGAAGGGAAAAAAATATAAAAACCACAAGGTATGGCGGTCGAATCAGCCATAATTTTCAAGAATAGTATATCCACCATTCTGGTATCAGAGATTCAGGTTTGAAACCCTAGAATCATGGCATCCTCTTCTTCGAGTTTCTCAGAGACCTCGACATCGACTTCGACACCTCCTACTTCCTCGGCTCCATCTTCCTCCTCGACCATGACTTCGACAACACCTCTGATCTCGTCCATCCTGACCCCTGTTTCGTCGGTTTCAACAAGGATACCCGACCCTGCTTCCTCGGGTTCTACAACAGCGCCGATCTTATCTCCTTTTTTCGAGATCACCAATCCTCTGCCGCCACCTCCTACTCCGTCCATTGGTGAATCGCACCCTCTATTCTCTGTTTTGCAACAACAAGCCTTCCCGACGATGGGTACATCAATTTTGACCCAACCTCAACTTGCGATAACTCGTGCCTTGTTCCCGACGACCATGCAACCAATTGGTATCGATAAGATAGCTTCAGGACTACATGGACTAAATTTATCAGGTGGTTTTCATGCTCCTATGTTTAACAATGGTGGCCTCCTTCCCTCGCTTCCCTTCTCGAACTCATTCTTTCCTTCGGCTTTGACTGCACCAAATGTGACCAATCTCGTCACAGTGAAATTGACAACGGTTGAAGAATATTTAACCTGGAAAACGCAGTTCACCGCGTTACTGATTTCTCATAATTTACTTGGCTTTGTCGACGGCTCGTGCCCTCCTCCACAGATGTATACTGACGGTGCTCAACTCAATCCCCATAACATATCGTGGATTCGGATAGATCAAAGCCTTCGCTCGTAGCTTTTCGCTACTTTGTCTCGCGAAGTTTTGGTTGAAGTTCATGATCTTGCTCACTCCTTTCAGATTTGGGATCGCCTTCAACGTCGATTCTTGACGAGTAGTCTTGCTCGAATTATGGAGTTGAAACGCACCAGTACCACTATCAAGAAGGGTGACACTCAATCCATGGAGCTCTATTTACGCGAGATCTAAGTTGTTGCCGACTCCCTCGCTGCGATTAATTCTCCTTTGAGTGATCAAGAGCTCGTGCAACACACCCTTTTTGGATTGAATAGTGATAATGAATCTCTCATTACGGCGGTGACTTATTTTGGCAATTCTATCACCTTTGATGATCTCCGCTCCAAGTTGATTCTCCATGAACAACGTGTTCGTCACTTGAAGGAGCGCGATCCCGATGTTCATCAAGCCCTTGTCGCCGGCGTCACAATTTCTGGTGGTGGCTCGGGTTTCTAACAAATTTCACCTCACTCCAAGCGTTGTATATTTTAGGATATGCTCCTCATTATAAAGGATATCGTTGCTTTAATCCGGTTTCGATCGTGTCTATGTTAGTCGTCATGTTTGCTTTCATGAGACAATTTTTCCTTATTCCTCTATTGTCGTTCACACGTCACATGACTTCGTCTCCTCTCATGTTTGTCACGAGCTTGTCCTTGACTTCATCGTGTTCCAGAGAAACGGTGTCTACCCTCTTTACTCCTCCATCGGTCGATTACATCCGCGGCTCGTTTCCCTTACTGATCAAGCGGACACTTGGCATTGTCGATTAGGTCATTGTGGTAGTCGAGTCTTTCATCAGCTTAGGTCTAATAAAGCCATTGTGACGGCAAAAACTTTTGAGAATAAGTGTGTTTCATGTAAACTTGGAAAATCGCATCAATTACCTTTTTGTGATGTTGAGCACTCCTATAGTACTCTATTATATCTGATTCATTCTGATGTTTGGCAATCACCTGTTCTATCCAATTTGGGTTTTCGATATTATGTTTGTTTTGTTGATGATTGTACTCGTTTTACTTGGCTATATCCTATGAAAAACAAATCTGAAGTTTTTACTCACTTTTGTAGCTTTCAAAAATTGATTGAGAATATGTTTTCATTCAAAATTCGGATGTTTCAGAGTGATGGTGGCAAAGAATTTGATAACAATGCTTTTAAACAATATTTTCTGACGCATGGCAGTTATTTTCGAAAATCTTGCCCCGACACACCGCAACAAAATGGTGTGGTGGAGCGCAAACATCGTCACATTATTGAGATGGCATGTACCTTTTTGATTAATGCTCAGATGCTGTCTCAATTTTGGGTTGATGTTGTATATACGGCTATTTTTGTGATAAATCGTTTACCTACTCCTCTTTTAGACGGCAACTCTCCATATCAACAACTTTTTAAAAAGATACCTTATTATGATTTTCTTCGTGTTTTTGGCTGTGAATGTTTTCCAAATCTTTCGGCTCAGGTTTCTAACAAATTTCAGCCTCACTCCAAACGTTGTATATTTTTAGGATATGCTCCTCATTATAAAGGATATCGTTGCTTTAATCCGGTTTCCGGTCGTGTCTATGTTAGTCGTCATGTTTGCTTTCATGAGACAATTTTTCCTTATTCCTCTATTGTCGTTCACACGTCACATGACTCGTCTCCTCTCATGTTTGTCACGAGCTTGTCCTTGACTTCATCGTGTTCTCCTCTCGAGTCCTCTTTCTCTACGCCCTTCTCGACACCGCACGTCCCCCTTGTGGTGACTACACCCTGTTCTTTGGCGGACTCTCTTCCGCTTAAACCCACGCTTCATGAGCTCCCTGTTTATCTTCTCATTGCTGGCTCCTTTAGTAGAGTTACGCTGAGTCCTACCGGTCATGGTCTTCACTGTGTCCATCTGTGAAGGGTCATTGCAGCTTCAAGTATTGCTGGCTGGTGGCGATGTGGCCCATTCTCTCATTGTCGATGTCCGGTACGGTTATTAGGCGCTTGGTACTGGTGGGTGCATTACATGGCCGTCTATCGGCCCACTTCTTCCCAACACACTTCCTACTTCATCTTCTTCGCTCTCCCTCAAAATTCACATCCTATGCAGACTCATTCTAAGTCGGGCATTGTGAAGTCGCGTCATCTCTTGTCTCTCCATATAACCCTCGTTGCCTCTGAACCGACTAATTTCACACAAGCTTCAAAAGATTTAAATTAGCAAAACACAATGGCAGATGAATTTCATGCACTCATCAATAATAACACGTGGCAATTGATTCCGTTTGATGAACGAAAAAATTTGGTTGGTTGTAAGTGGGTTTACAAGATTAAATATAATTCAGATGGTTCTATTGAGCGGTACAAAGCTCGTTTGGTTGCTCAGGATTTTCATCAGCAAGCTGACATTGATTTTCATGAAACTTTCAGTCCTGTTGTCAAACCTACTACTATTCGTCTTGTGCTCTCTTTGGTCATTTCTTTTGGTTGGGTTATTCGTTACCTCGATGTTAAGAATGCTTTTCTACACGATCTTCTTACCGAGGAGGTGTACATGAAACAACCTCCAGGTTTTGTTCATCCACAGTTTCCACATCATGTTTGCAACTTTAATAAGGCTATTTATGGCCTCAAAGAGGCTCCTCGTGTTTGGTTTCATCACTTTCAGTTTTCTTCTCTCCCTTGGTCCCACTGCAACAAAACTGATTCATCCATGTTTGTTCATCGTCGGGGTTCTGATATTATTCTTCTTCTCTTATATGTTGATGACATTGTTCTTACAGGCAACTCCTCTACTCTCATTCATCGCTTTATTCGCTTATTGTCAGCTCAATTTGCTATGAAGGATCTTGGTGATATTCACTATTTTTTGGGTATTCATGTCACTCGTCACTCTGATGTTCTATTTTTATCTTAGCATAAATATGTTCAGGACCTCTTACGTAAATTTTATTTTCATACTCTTACACCTTTGCGTACGCCGATTGCCGCTAAATCTCATTTGTCTCTTACTGATGGTGAGTTATTAGCAGTTCCCACAGTATATAGGAGCATGGTCGGTGCTTTACAATATCTTATAATTACTAGGCCTGATATTGCCTTTGCTATTCATGTTGTTTCTCACTTTATGCATGCTCCTCGTACTACTCATCTACTTGCTGTTAAAAGAATCTACAGGTACTTGCAGGGCACAACTGATCATTGTCTCACCCTTCGTCAGGCCATCGGATCGACCATTGTGGTTGCCTATTCTGATGCTGATTGGGCCGATTTTCTGACAGCTCACGCTCTACCTCCGGTTATGCGGTCTTTTTTGGCCCAAACCTCATTTCTTGGCGCACCACAAAGCATCCTACCGTGTCGAAATCATCGACGGAGGCTGAATATCGCGCCCTTGCATACACAGTGGCTGAGACACTATGGATTCGGCACCTCTTAATCGAGCTTGGGATTGTTCTTAGACATCCCGTGACTCTCTTCTGTGACAATGCTAGCGCCACCTACATCACGACGAATCCTGTTCTACATGATCGTAGCAAACATATCAAGGTTGACTATCACTTTGTTCGGGAGAGAGTTGCTCATGGTGATTTAGTTGTTCGATATGTTCCTACGCAGCTTCAGCTTGCGGATATTTTTACCAAGGGGTTATATGCTCAGCGCTTTCTTTTTTTGAAGACCAATCTGTCCGTGTGTATTCCACCCCGTCCAGATTGAGGGGGGTAATAGTGCAACTGTACTAAACCTGTAAGATATCATTGTATAGAGGGTCTTTATGTAAAATTATAATATCACTTCATATATATACAATCATCGGCTTCATGCTAGGGTTAAGGCCGAACCCTATTGCCAGATTCTCTCTTTCTCTCTAAATAATCTCACAACCAAAATCATGCAGTTACGAAAATACATACACTTCGAAGTGCAAGATTACTTTCATGGTCTTAAATCATGATAAAGGACATGAGTTAGAAGTTTAAATGGATCTCAATATCTTTGTGAGAAGACAATCGAGACCTCAGTTACAAGAAATAGAAAGTATAAACATATTAGTACTTGAAATATAAACATAACACAGAAAAGGTATACATATAGCTTAAGCATGTGTTGGCCATTTTTCTCCAATCCCATGGAAAATGATAAACTGATGGTAGAACGAATACTAATCTAACCAAAACTACGAGTAATGTGAGTTAAGGAGGCAAACTGAACGTGATTCATACTGCTTTGTCAGTGTCACCATTTTGCAAATGCATAAGAGATTCTTACCTGAGGAACTGGCAATACAAGAAATAGATCGAGTAGAAAATAACCACGAAGATAATGTACAGCAATTTTCATCGGCTGATCAACCAAATAACCAGCTCCGACCACTCTAGACTCAGTAGTCGCATAAGCCAGCCTGAACTGCAATATAGGGTTCAATTATATAGATCAGGACAAGTTAGTTTTACAAGTTCAAAAAAAAAAAAGTTTTATACAACACATCTAATCTCAGAAAGCTGCCATCCTTCTACAATTTCTACATCAATTAAAATCCCAGACCATTGTTTCTACAGGACTAAGACAATGCATTGAAGAAAATAGCATAGGGCAAGATGAATAGAATCCAAATGGACGAAAGAAGAAACAGAAAAGACAAATGCTTTTAGCCCAATAGGTGAAACAGAACCGCTTCCATAAATTTTTTGATAGTAGTCCTTTAAATCTTTAATATTTGAAATTAGTCCCTCAAATCATTGGAATTGCTATTAGGTCCCTAAAGTCTTTAAAACTTAATTCAAATTAGTCCCTCTAGTTTGCTATTGTTTGATTTTGGTTTGTTGTTTGGGGCGGATTCCTTTTTATAACCTTATGTTTGATATAGACCCGTATCCGTTCCGTTTCAATGAAACTGTTATAATACCAATTAAAACACATTCTTCTCCATTAGTCAGTTGCTCGTTCTAACCAACTCAGTGAGGGTAAATTGGTAGATAACCATTACTACCCCAACCAAGGTTAGCATATTGGACAGAAATTCTAACGGAGAGACTAACTCGAAACAACTTAGATTTGGGGGACATAATAGCAATTTCAAATGATTTGAGGGACTAGTTTAAAAATATTAAAGACTGAAGGGACTAATATCGAAAACACCCATGTATAATGTATAAATGCAGAAACCCTGTTAAAGGGAAAATCTTTGTATGACCCATTACTTAATCATGGTATGTCTACAATGGATGGTCCAGTTTCTTGTCACAAGAGTAGACTTGGAAAATACTCTAGCAGAATTTAGTCAACCAAATTCCTTTGAGAGTCTCCACTTTCCAAAAGGTATAATTGCAAACCATCAATATATACATACTCTAACACTTAAGATCTGTATAGAAGACCTACACATGACGAGACCTCATTATCATCCACCACGAGACTATATTCGAGTTATTTGTAATTTGACTTCTTTTGTTGATTTTTCATCTACCGAAGATACTCTATCCGCATCCACATTTAACCATTCAAATAATATCCACTGACATCAAAGGCAACTCGCACTATTGAAAAATGATGAACTGGGCCCTTCCCAAAATCAGTTAAGTGTATGAATATAACAGCATCTTACCTGAAGAAGTATGTGTAGTAAGTAAATGAAATCAGTGAAACTTCTCACAACCGCAATTCTTGTTGCCAAGGACCAGTTCAGGACTATACATTTGTTATCCTGCTTTACAAAAAGACGAACTATGAATACATGTAATCTGTTAAAACAAACTTGAACACATGAATGAATATTTAATCTTAAAACAAGAAGCTGGATGAGCTAAAAGCAAGATAAGATTCAAGTTAACTGTATTAAATAATAATTATTCCATTCTGTACTGAAAGCATTTATAGATAAAAAAGATAAAGAGAAACAAAAGAATACAAGTAGACTTCAACGATATTTACAATGATGTTTGGTAACAGAAACTTTTAAGAGAAAGTGCATCAGCCAAAAAAATTGATTCCCGGAATCAAATTTTTGATTTTCTAATTGCTGGTCAATATGAAGTTACCCCGCAAGAACTGCACCTTAAGTGGAATTTCTATAATCCATCCTCAATAACAGAGGCACAATTTACAAGAGAAGTAATAACTAGGGCTACTTCCTCCCACAGAGTTCAGAACACTAATCAGGTAAATTCAACTCCTCCTCTGCCACGGCTTCTCCTCCCTCCCTCCCTCCCTTCATCTTCCTTCTTATTCGTAGTTTATCCTCTTTCTCCGTGGCCTCTCCTCCGTCTCCGTTGTCATCTCCCTCCATGACCGCCTTACTCCACTGAAAATAGCCTTTTCGTTGCTGCCTCGCTCACCGAAAAGGTAACATTTAACGAACAGAGGTAATAATTTATGAACAAAAGTGACATTTTATGCGTAGTCCACGGAAAACATAAAAGGTAACATCTTAATGAACAAAGGTAACAATATTCCAGTATTGTGAACAAAGATAACATGTTATGTACAAAAAGTTACAGATTTATTGACAAATGTATTAAATGCATCAGTTTTGCACCTGCTAGGGTCAATTTTTGTTAAAGTCCATCTAACCATAACACCAAAACTCCAAAGTTGTGGTGAGGGCTGAGGATTATATTTTTATCTTCTAACATGCCTCCGCAGGTTGAGCGTCCTTTTTATGGGCCGAAACTGGACACACGTAGCGGTGTCAATTTTTAGAAAATCTGCTTAAAATCAGAGCCAATGGGATTTGAACCTGGGTTGCTCTGATACCATGTTAACGGCCCTCTAACCATTACACCAAAGGTCCGAAGTCATGATGGGGGTTGAGGATTATATTTTTATATTCTAACATTCTTCAAGCTCTGAAAATCTAATATTTAATGCCATGATAAATGAAACAACAACATTTATTGTAAAAACCTTATCTGTTACAGATTTCTATTTTCTAACCCTTAAAAGTTTACAACTAGTATGGTACACGATAATCAAGGAGTGAAGAAGTCCAAGCAACTAGAAAATTTCTAAATCTCGAAAATTGATCAAGTCTCACATGCAAGCTGTTCTGCTAAAATCATATCTACATTTATGCAATTGCCTTGCAATAATGTCCAGTTATCATCTAAAAAATAACTTCCGAACGATTCCTAACTGATAACATATCCAAGAAAACAACAGCAAGAAAAATGATGATCGTTTTAAACATCATCGTGCCAGTCAATACGTGGATGACACAGAAAGGTTGACATTAGACTAGCGCACGAGGATTACCCAGGAGGTCATCCATCTCAGCACTAGTTGAGTCTATAAACAACTATACAGACAATATACCACATACTTAGAGCATGACATTCCACATCGCTAAGACTTTATAAGTCTAGCATTTCTGAGGCAGCCCCACCATGCTCATGCAGTGTGGCATTGAGGTGGCATTCAGATTCCTACACTTCTTACTGGCCGGTATTGGCTCTAATATCACTTGCAATATCCAAGCTAGGACTTCCCACAATGGCCCATCTTAGTACTGCTTTTGCCCAAGCCTGCTTAAGCACAAGAGTTCTTACTAGACTTGCTACCTCAGAAAATATAGCAGCACACCTAATTTGAATCTTAACATATCGATAGCCTCTCTAGAAAAGACTAACTGTGGTTAACTTTCCAACTTATATCAGCAGCCGTTCTCTAACATTGTTAACTAAAACTATTAAAAAAGGAGATGCATCCAATAATCAATTCCTCTACTTGTAGTAACCTTGATGATTTGATATTTGAAAACAATGTACTTTACTAGATTGTACTTTAAAAAATAACGATTTGAGAGGAGCCTGACAACAAGAACCATCAGAAGTCATGCATGGGCATGCTACACGACTGAAAATCATCCTAAAGAGAGGAAATGTGAAAGCATACCTTCTCTACAGAAAATATGTAGAAAAATGATGGATCTATGACCAGTGCCACGAGCCACGAAACAAAGACGAGATTATTCCACTGCTGAACAACCTTGTCATGTGGATTCATTATGGGAAAATATGTATCAAAAAATGCTACAAACTTCCTTTTCCATCCTTCAGAATCCCCATAAAGAACATTACGAAGCTGCATAAGATTATGTCAAGAAATGTTTGAAAGATGTGAAAAATATAACAACTAATTGTTGATTTACTAAGAAGTGGATAAAATAAGAATTTTGAGGGGTGCAATACGAGGAATATATGCAAGTTCAACCTTCAGATCTTCTTTGGATATGCACCAAAAAGAACTGGAAATCATAAAGTCGAGATGATATGAAACATAACAAGAAGCAGATTTACACAAAATATCATGTTCTATAACAGTCTATGTCGCACGGATATGGGTGCGGTACGGACACAGACACGGGTGCGGCTACGGGACACGGCAAAATTGTAAAAGTTAGGATACGGGACATGGCTATATACATACATATTAAAATTAATAATTTAAATGAAATTGATATTGTTTTTCATTCACATGTTATGAGAAGTAAAATCCTTATACTATTTTTATGTTTCTTTTATTGAATAGATTATAAATTGAAAACCCACTTGTTTTTGAACTAGATAGCCAAATAACCCTTTAAAATCATACTTATGAACTAGGCATGTGCTAAAAAGAACTTGTCCCGAGTCCAACGAGTTACTTAAATTTGAGGTTAAGTGTATGATATACGTTCAAGAAGTGTATCATGAGTTTTTTTTAAAAACTAAAACATATGTTATATATTAAGTACAGATCTGAATAAATGTTTATATATATTCAAGAAGTGTCCAAGGAGTGTCCGACACGGACACGGATACGGGAAGTGTCGGACATGGATACGACAATCTATATGAAGCGTCTGGGTAACCTAGATAACAGTCATCATCTTACCAAAGCTACAATCAGGAATTCCTCATCCACAGTGAGCATCTCGTTGACTGACACGTCAGCCAAATCTTCCGTAAGTATTGGCTTCACACTTGATTGAGACAATGAACTTAGCAATCTTTTTTTATGCATCTTCAATATTGTTTCTTCCTAACTGCTCTCTACTACGAATTGTTTTTACATAATTGTGCACTTTTTCATTAATTTTGAGAAGATGTTCATGCAAACAAAAATCTTCACCAATGAAATATACTACAAGCTATAGATAGAGACTGCTTCTAATTACTCAGTACCCAGATAATATTTGTAATCAATTCACTAATAATCATGTCTGATTCGCATTAGTCAGAGGTGCAATGTATCTACAACTATGCGCAGCTCCCACTACAATAATTGAATAGTGACATAGTGTTCAGTTAATTTGTCTTCAAACGACATCACTAAATCATTAAATAGATACAATGCCTTTAATACTTTTTCATATTTTTAAAATTTACAGACCTTTCAAAATCCTGACATTATAACAAAATTACCGATGTGGCAGCATTGACATGTGATTCCCAGGTAAGGTGTATTTAATGTGTGTGTTTTAGGTACAAGTGCAACCATACATTAGGGACCCCGATGTAGTGGTTGCATATGAATCAAGTAAGGCCAATATAACTAATGAAAGTTAGCTCAAATTGAAGCGGTAGCAGCATGCCAAACACAGTCAACCCAACACCTATTTTCTCCAAACTACAAGTGGTCTCTCTTTCTTGACTTCACAAAGACAAGGTCTTGTAGCCCAACCTATTATATATTGATGGGTAATAAAAGTTGGATGTTTATGGATAAACATGTTCAGATGTGTATACTAAGAACAAGAGTGCAAATGTAAGACATTGGAGTTGCCTTTGATTGAGGATAGAATGACGAAAAAATTGTGGTAAGAGTTTTTGTTATGACAAGCCACTAGAATAAACAAAATGATCACACGAAAATACAAAAAATATCAAGAATCAAAACACTAGATATAACGTGCCTCAGCTTTTAGCTTACATCCACGGGCGAAGGAGGAGTATAGCTTTACTATAAATCTCCGAGGAGTACAACGGTGAAAAAGTCTCAAACCCTTACCCCAAATACACCCTTAATCTCATGTACAATCTCTCTCAATTAGAACTTGTACAGAAAACCGAGTAGAGAGGGTTTCTAAATTGAATACACCAAACGGGTATATATAGACGTCAAATACCCAGATGCTTGCTGTTGCTTCTGAAATCGGTTGATAAAACTCGGATAAGCAAGGAATCTGTGCAAGGGCTGGATTCTTAGAACTCAATCTAATTTGAATTTCAATGATAGTTGGACTTGTGATGGTCCCTGCAAGTTGAATTCCAGTGAGTTATGTCCTTGTATCCACTAGCCTACAGGAGTCCGAATCCTATTAGACAAATGACCTTGCAAATAATTACCATTCCAACCCGATTCAAGAAGAACCCATGTAAAAACCTTGCCGCATCATGTTTTGGCCAAATCCGGGGGAACCAAATAATTGTGGGTTCAGGTTTCGGGTATTTGAGTCATCCAATAACATTTACACGTGAACAAGAAAAATGCATGCTAGGAACAGCAACGATCACTTTCGAAAGAGCTTCTAGGACTAAGGGTAATTCCAAATCAACCCTTGAATAGGGCAGCAGAAGAGACGTATAGTTGCTAATTTGACACAGGATGGATCATTATTGAATTCAATCAAGGAAAAGGATTCACGTGATTAATTCACAATTTAGTAATAAAATTCTTCTTGTTTTTGCTGTTGATTATTGTTGTATATTTCTTTTAATGAAAACATTTTATACATATCCTCAATTTATTATGCCCATGAGATAACTAAAGAATTATAGAGCATTCGCCTCACTGGAATTTAGAAAACATCATGATGGCTGCATTAACTCTGTGTAATGCAAGTAATTGTAACAAGAAATGAAATAAAGAAAGCACCTTGGTAACAAGACGAAGCGGACTTGTATAAGTAGTCTGATTGGTTTTATAGGCTGCAGGACAACTTGTACAATCAGGGTTATTGCATAATCCCAATGGCCCTGACATCAACGATTGCTCATTTCTTCTTCTTCTTCTTCCATGACCACTGTATCTCCAGCCATTCTGGCTCATTTCTTCCGGCACAACCACAAATGCTTTACTATATTGTTTTCGAAGCTGAGGTCCTACACCGTCAGTTTCTGATTAAAATGAGAGGACCCTTCACCACACAGAGAACAAGTATGGATATAAAAGCATCATCAGTTTCACAAGATAAATTCACTGATATGGACATTGATGCACTTCTAGCAGTGTATTTTTTTCTTTTTAACAGTTTTGTCTGAAACCATTGGGAGCTTATCAGCAGCCCAATCATCCATCTCTGAAAAGTATAACCTCCGGTAAAACACGCATTAATTAATAAAAAAAGATAGATATTTTCTCTCATTATTTAGTCCACCAGGAGTATGCAAACCAGCTTGTGAATGAAGAAGACTACTAGAAGTTCTTGCGGAAAAATGAATATGGAAAAATAAGTTAACAAAAAAAATGACATAAATATCCATAATCCAATCGACTAGGAACAAAAGTTAGAAGAAGAATATGGTGAATGTATTGCTAACATTTATAAGGTAGACCCTTTAAAGATCTGAACAACATGAAAACAGGCAGAGTATCCATCATATAGTGGCTAGCGACAAGGATAAGACACAAGCCGCTGACTTCAACCACCCTAACACTAGTTTCTTCTTCTATCATGAAATATTTCTTGTTATCTTTCCTTCTGTAAATCTAAGCATGAAAGTATCAACAAAATAAAGGCAGAACTTCATCCTAATTTAGAAAAGGAAAAAAGCTTCTTCGTTTGGTAACCATAAATTATAATAAAAATGAAAGGAAAAACACAGATTATGAATTGCAAATTAATAATTAATAAAGAATGTTAAAGAAAGAAACCAATTGTACCCCTAATTTCCTGCAGAAGTAGAAAACAGTAGGGACTGGAAGGGGCGATCAGTTCCAGACTACAAGAAGAAGCGGAGGACGGAACTCCGAGAAAGGGGATTTTTTTAGCCGTAGGAAGAGAGAGAGTAAAAGGGCTGTTTGGTGGGGTGTTTTTTGTTTGAAAGTTACTATAGCCATCAGAGCTATAGTTGACGGCTACTGTAACTTTCACCTCCTT
Organism: Asparagus setaceus; assembly: GCA_012295165.1. Taxonomy (NCBI): domain Eukaryota; kingdom Viridiplantae; phylum Streptophyta; class Magnoliopsida; order Asparagales; family Asparagaceae; genus Asparagus; species Asparagus setaceus. The sequence goes on along the minus strand of CM022706.1, from coordinate 10,356,601 downwards.
TACATTGTTTGGTTGTGCAAGTGGATGCTGACATGATAACTAAAAATCCTATGTGGCAGCCTCTGAACAAATCCTCTCCAAAAGTGATGATTTTAGAGGAAAGTTACTGTAGTATCAGAATCAAGATTCATCTTTGATTCTGCGCTATAGTAACTTTCATCTCCTTTTACCAAAAGGAACCAAACAGCCCAAGTCTAAGTCTTTTCGACGCGTGAGGGAGAGAGAGGACTGAGTCAAAGTCTTTCCCGGGTCAGGTGAGAGCCGTCGGACCATGTTACAGGAAAGGACTGTCAAGTGATTGCGGGTGATAGTGTGAATTTTTGGTAAGTGAATAAAGTTTTTAACTGAGTTGTATTATTATTCTATGAACAAGACAAAAGAATATATCGCTGCAATTCAAAAGGAAAAACTCCGCAAATTTTTTGTGTCTGAAATTCAAAAGGAAAAACTCCGCAAATTTTTTGTGTCTCTTAATTCAAAAGTAATATTATTCTTACAAACTAGCTATTCATTGCACTTTCTCTTAAAATTGGTTCAAAGCCGAAAAACAATCTAGTTTATCCAAATGATAAGTAGAGCACTCAAAGGCATTTTTTGCTAGTCAAGAAAAAAAAATATTGGGATCAAGTGCATTAAGCACCTTGCTGGGAAACAGTGACCCTGAAAGTTAACCCCAAAAAAACACTAAAACACTTTTTTGCATTAAGGGAAAAAAAATCAAAAAGTTAAAAAAAAAACAATATGACTAAGTATTGATGGGAATCTCTCCGATGCAAGAAAGAGAGAGAGAGAGAGAGAATGACTCAAGTTAAAACCGTACTGGGCCAACATTATAAATCATTTCAACGAATGTATTATCCATCTATATACTACTATAAAAGAGGATGGGGTGTTAAAACTTTTAATTTCCTTTTTGCCCTCTCAAATTTTGATAAATTCTAACTATGCCATTATCTCTAATTAATCTTTCATTAAATAAATATAACCTCTTATTAATTATGCACCTCCTCACCTTCCTAAATAATTATAATTATAAATAATATTATAACAATTAATTGTTTAAAAATAATATAATAAAATAATTTATAAAATAAGTATACACAATTATTAGTAGTAACCAATTAAGTTATTATAACAATTATTTATGAATTATAATAAATTAATTAAAATAATAGTATAAATAGAATAATATATTACTAAATACTACTACTAATTATACTATAATTCAATGAGCAATAAAATAAATAGAATAAATATTTAATCTCATAAATAGTGTAATTATTTTAATAATATCACATAAATTATGAATTACACTATTTATTTAGTATTATATTATTAAATAAATTAAATAAATAATTTAATATTATTTTTAGAGTATTTTCTCAAAGATTATTACATAATCTTGAATAATCTATACTTGGTAATGATTGAAAACTAACCTTTTACAAAAAATATTTAATATTAATAATAGTACTATTAATTGTTAATGACAGTATAATAAAAATTTATAAAATATTTATAGTACTAAATTATTTAAGAGCATAATTAAAAAATTAAATTAGATAAATATTTTATAGTTTATAGATAGTATAATTATTTTAATAGTATTACTTGAACTAAGAATTATAATTAAATAAGGTAAATTGCAAGAAACCCCTTGACCTTTTAGCATTTTGTAGTAAATAGACCATATGAACTTTCGAAATCACATTAAACCCCTAATAACTTTTGTAGAAAGCCCCAATATCTTTTAGATAAATTACACCAAACCCCAATAACTTTCAAAATGCCTTTTATGCCATTTTCCCATTCTAATTTATAGGGTTATCTGCAAAATTTAGAAAGTTATTGGCGCTTTATTTGAAATAGAAAAGTTATTAGGGTTTAGTGTGATTTTGAAAGTTCATAGGGCTAAAAGTTCATAAGGGTTTAATGTAATTTACCCTATTAAATAATTATAATGAGAAGTAACTATTGTAATATGTTGTGGGTATTGATGTAATTATCTAGGGAACTTTAGGAAAAACTAGCAATATTAATGCACTTATTTAATTTAGAGTTAAGTTAACAACTTTCAAGTTGGAGGGACATATTTAAGAGAACTTATAGAATTGGCAGTTTTATTTAAGAATAATTTTAGATTTGGGGGAGTTATTTAAAAAAAAGTTAGCACTGGGCGATCATTATTAGAAAAACATTCAATTACAATAACTACACAGTAATAATTAATTCATACATTTCTTTTTAAGCAATCTTATTATACAATTTTATTTATTAACACAAAATTTTCCTATTCAAAAAAATTCAAAACTTAAAACATGTACGTTTACGTGCAAAGCACGTGCATTATACTAGTCTGATACAAGTGAGGAATCAATGTCCATATGCACTCTCGTTTTTTATTAATGGTAATGAGGGAACCTTGATCGGGTGTAGCTGCAACTAGACAACCAGCCCGAGTTTGAGCCCACGCCACACCTTAAGTGGTTATGCGCTCTCGTTAAGGATGTGTACTAGATGCCAACATGAGATTTGGAGGGGTGAGGAGAATATTCTACTTTGAGTTTGGTGGCAAAACGATCCGATTAGTGTCCAAGATGTTGACATCGGGTATCAATGGAGAAGATCATTCTCGACGATAACTCGATCAAGCCAATTCTGATCAGGATTAATTGTCCAGAGAAGATTGGAGCCCGCATGTTACAGGAGAATAATATCATCATGGACAACCAATAATTGTTCATTCATTAAAATAAACCAGGTGTGTTTTTGTTCATTTTCAACACTGGTCCAAGCCGATGGTGCCCGAATCAAGAAGACTGCATAATTGACTGCCCAAAGTTCGTCTTAATCTGGACAAAAACCACATAAAATAGTTTCAGACACAATGCTCAGGTGAATGAAAGGGCATCTCTAATCATTCAACTGTACAAATGTAATACAAAGAATTCTATGTTCTAATAATTTATTCTGTCTCACATATGTATGATAAAGCATCACATGTTATTAATAAACTAGTGTTTACCCGTGCAAAGCACGGCTAGCAATTATCTTTTGACTCTATTTGTCTATTCTACACATTTGTATGTCAAATCATTTTTAATATAAATATTTATCTATTTGTTTCATTAAATTAAATATTTTTCATAAACATCATTATAAGATAATTACCAGTAGAATATAAATTGCTCCAAATATAACATCAGATGTTTACATAAGCTAATAAAACATAATGCTAGCATTTATTCTTGTAGATATTTTATATTACCACCAAAATATGCTACTTGAAGCTGCTATAAATAAGACACAAAATCGAAGCAGATATAAAGTGTCCCTATGATGCAATGCTATAATTGGAAAAATAACTAATATTAATAGATAATCTATATTTTATAAAAGGAAGTGGTATTCAGCCATTCATTTAAAAAATAATTTAATTTAAACCAACAACAGTCAAAAGAGGGAATATTTCTTTTGGGGAGAGGGCGTGATGTGGACCAGTTTCCCTGCTGATCTCCTCTTCACCAAATTGATCTTGTTCTTCTTCACATTTTTCTTCTTGTCTCTTTAAGCTGTACATGGAGAGATTCAAAATTAGATTAAGCACTGACAAAATTGGATAAAGCAAGATTGAGTTCGAATAATTATCAAATTAAATTGATCAAAAGCTCAAATTGCCCATTTTAAAATCAAATGAAGAAAGAAAATATGAGTCAAGAAGGATAATCACACAAAGCTATCAAATTCAGAGCAAATTATGTGTAATTAAACAATAGTCAAATAGAAAGAAGTTATTAAGTCTCATACAAATATGCACAATAATATAAGATATAGTGATAAAAGTTGTTATCTGCACAAAAACAATGTTATTATACAGTCAAAAATTGAGAAAAAAGTAAAAATTTACTTTTATGTTCTTCAACTAAAACCTTTCTTGAATTTGGGTAATTAATGCAACTAAAAAGTTTAATATTATCAATCCAAAGGAAGCCTCTGCAAATGCGTAACACAAAAATGAATTTGGGTAATTAAGACCCGTGCAAAGCATGGTTTGTTACTGTTCGTTCGTAGTCTTTATGAATTTGGGGTCTATTTTGATTTGTTATGAGCTCAGTAAAACTTTTGTACTATATTTCTTATATTGTTTATTATAATAAAGTTTCAATATGAATTGAGTTCTTTACTACGTTTATAATTGAACATAGATTTAATTCTATTTAAATACAGGCAGAAAGTAATATCATTATCAAGTTTTATTTATCATTACTATAAAGCAAATGTATCACCTGAAACATGTAAAACGCAATACAAAGCAAAAACTAAAATATTTGTTATAGCCATATAATCATATAAGTGAATTAGTTCTCTAATATGGCCTCCAAATTAAATTCATATGATGTTCTGACGGAATAACATTTTAGAAAGTAGAGAAAAGTAAGTGGATATAAGTATGCATACCAATCCTCTATAGATCCTTGTTGTTTTCTCTATCCTTTGCCTCATTGTGTCTCTTCATCACATCCCTCAGCGACTCATCAAATCTCCAGTAATCCTCCTCCCCAAATTATTGACTATACTATATGCACATGAGAATTAAGAATGAATTCTTTTAAAATAGAGCTTATAGAAGTAAAAGGGTACCCATCATATGACATTCCTCATCCATACTTTTAACAATACTTGGATTGATAGCTCTCAAAATTATCGAAAAATTATGACTGATAGTTCTCAAATAAAATGAATAATAATTACACCAAATAACTGTAAAATCTATAAAGAGAAATTTATGTGATTTTGTTCAGAATCTTTGTATGGATCAACTCAAATAAAACCTAATTGATATGAAACCTAACTAATATGAAACACAATAAAGAATAAAAAATCCCCATTCTAATCTAACATGAAAAACATTTGTTTTGAGGTTGGAGGTCTAAACATGACAGCTAACCATAAACATTCTCACAAATATTAGTATTATATACAATGACCTAATAAAATAATATGGCAATGAACTCTACATCTCGACACGCAATTATCCAAACAGAGAATTTATAAAATAGAGGTAAAAAATATGAAATATTTATACACAAAGGAATAATTCTTTACCTTAGCATCAAGAAAATTTGAGACCCATTCTTTGTAGCTCCACCAAATTCACAACATTCACCAAATTCTAATTAAACAAACATGTTACTGGAAAAATCCCTAAACATTCAGTTATAATCTTTATTTATAAACTATAGATAGAAGCCACCTTATATGAAGGTAGGAAGAAATTTGTCCCTCCTCATAATATTTCTCCCAAAATAGTATGCAGACCAATGTGCATGTAGTAGTTGATTTATCAAATTCAATATAGAACAAAGAATGGTGACAAATGATTAGTGCTAAAGGTAGGAAAATCTTCATAATATTAGAATGAAAATCTTAGTGGACTGTAAAATATCCTATTCTTCATAATAAAAAATCACTATTAATGAATACAACATGTCAAATTATAGAAAACTAATAAAGATATATATAATCTGCCCAAACAACGATTAAGTCCAAAATAGCAATAAGGCTACAAACAGGAAATCAACAATCATTCAGTTATAATCCAGCAATATAATACCCTTTTCAGCAATGGGGAACTTAGGCTTATAACTTTGAATACATAAATTAAGCACATGACAGATCTTCATGTCCTCCTTTAGAACCATAATAATTCTTTAAGGTCTTTAAAAAATCATATTTTGGGAAGAAACTTACCTTGAGATAAGAAGAGGCTCATCCAAGCTATTTAGAAAGTTAACCACAACATTCCAATTGGCAGTCAAATTCATAATGGGATTATGAAATTGAAAACTGTGAAACACTGTCATAACTTGCCCTAACCTACAAAAAGAATCCATCAGAACTAAAACATTGTCATATCCAATTATTTTAACTTGTGCTTTGCATTATACAACCACCACAACCACAAAAAGATTCAGAGCAAATTATGTCAGAATTTTTCAAAGAACTAATTCGGCGTTTTGAATATATAAAAGAGTAAAGTTGATGATCATTTTCTCAAATCACCACAAAGTTCAGGGAGTTTGTAAAATTCACCCAAAGAGATCACTGACATAATTAAAAAAATAAATGAAGTTTTGATTGCATACACGTGTCTCTAAAACATAAATATTATAATAAACTCAATATATAATCTTCACTTAGCATAACGCCATTTGTGAAAGGGCAGTAAGAATCTGATGGAAGTTTCTCCCATTAATGAAGTTTTGATTGCATACAGTCACTAAAAATAGGGCAACTATTATTTTCTGAGGATTATATATTGTATTTTAACCTTTAGAAATCTTAATTAGCCTTTTAGAATAATTAACCTCAGAGAAAAAAGGAAAGATATAATACCAAACACATAAGAGTAATCAATGCAGCTCATCCCCAATGAATAACACAAAAGCTTCAGAATTTGTGAACTTCAAATAACTGAGATACCAAACCAACAACACAAAATGGTTAAAGAATTCGTGAACTTCAAATAACTATGATACCCACTGTCAAGAAATCCCAAAGTCATACCTTTTAATAATGCCTCAAACGGAGTTCCTGATGAGTAGTTGTACATCACAATACCTGCAAAAATAAAATCCAAAAGGTCTAAAAATGGATGGCAACAGACCATCTCATAATAATAAAACTAAGATGCAAAAGGTATGAAAAATAAATGGCAATAGACCATCCCATAGTAAAACTCTGTCCCTCTGAAGTAATGAAACTTCAATTTTATGGCCATGTCATAGTGTCGAACATACTATATTTGGGTCCCAATAATAATAATAATAATAATAATAATAATAATAATAATAATAATTAGTTTAGAATTGAAAACTTATTTTAATAATGTATCAACGCATTCTCGTTATTTAGTAATATTGCATTAAGCTAAAGACAAACATGCAATAATAATGTTTGTGCAGTTTTCATGTCGCTCACTATCAAAGTTTTCAATCAAAACTCATATGCCCTATGCATATAAAACAAACTCCCACAAAACTATCAAATAGTTAAGCAACCAATATTTTTATATATATGAGAAATAGAAATAGAGCTTCACTTCCCTCATTTTTGCAAATTAGAAAAATCTGCAAAAGAAGTAGTAAATACTCAAATGCAAAAGATATATCCATCGAAAACTACAAAAGGAAGAAAAATTAACTTTTCTAATTTGTAATATTATCTACCTCCAAAACATTTGTTAATCACAGGACTGAGCGCTGCAGGCATTTCCTGTGCAAATTGGTCATCGCTCTTCCATCCAAAATCATCAGCTATAATATGATAAATAACAATGTTAATTAGAAAAACATAAATAAAAATTTTGGGCACATAATTGATTCTCTCAGAGATGACCTCAACCTCAAGGAAAAAATTTCAAGAACTCTTATATATAAATCCTTTTTTGAAAAGCAATTTTTTGCCATGCAAGCTATGCAAGTCATCTTCACTCATTCACATACATCATTTAATTCTTAGATTCCTATTGTACTATACACCAGAGTTTATCATCTGCATATTAAATTTCTATTTTCCATTTTCTACCTTTGAGATCCGAGAAAATCAAGTAATGAGATCACAAAAGAAAAGCAAACTATCTAATTTCAGAGCTTTTACATAATAGTTCAGTACACATTAGGGTGGGTTCTTAAGTTCTTAAACCAAAGATTAATTTTTCATTATAACTTTTCCAACTTCCAAATCCAAGTAAATTGAAGAAATTACATCACTCACAATCAAGTATATATAAGCCCCTAGGGATCTTGAAAATTAATAAAGAAGAATATGCAAGAAAAGAATGGAAAAATCTAACCTTTAATTGTTTTCTGCTACAAATTCAAGGAAACCCTAAAAAAAAATCAACATAAACATGGGGATCAAGAACAAACCCTAGAATATTAGAAAGTAGAAAATATAAAACTAAAAAAAAAGATAAATTTCATAAAGATCTCACCTTTGATTGTCTGTCGATCTGGAGTCGGAATAGGATTTGCAAAGGTAGATAAAAGAGGGGAGGAGAGGAAGAAAGGAGAAGAGAATAGAGGGGAGGAAGGGAGGGAGAGAGAGATGATGGCGGTGGTCGGTTCTCGGCGTTGAGGGTTGAAAAGGAAAGAAGATCAGAGGAGAGGAGCGTGGTTCTCTTCATTGGGGGAGGTAAGGAGATGAGAGAAAAGTGAGAGAGAGAGAGAAATTTATTTGTCAGTTTTTTTTTTTGGCTCGGGTAGTGGAGAACAGCTGTCTTCCATGGCTGCTCAGAAATTCAAAATCGAAGATGAGGGGGGGCGGGGTTTTTCAGTCAAATAGCAGTGACAGATGATGGGGTCCTCACTTGTTTACTGTCGCATGTACAGTTCTTTCGGAGGTTTTGCTTTAGGTATAAAAGTAGTTGATATGCTGCTCATACAAACCTAAACTTTCACAAGTCACATTTAAATTGAATAATGTACCACAACCAGGAAAAAAAAACTAAATCTGGTAATAATACATATTCTACATGCATCCAACAAAAAACACAGTATTGTAAACATAGAAGTTATCCAAAGAAACAATAAAATAAATCATTAAAGATATGAAATGTATTATCAATTATGAGGCTTTACCTCTCCCTTTGCCCTTACTGAACTCGAAAGTTTATTGTTGAAGGCTTAAGCAGCCAAATCACAAGGATCTGAAAATGTTTCAGTTGTTGTAGTCGATCTGTTTCAACAATCTGACAGTCACAAAGTTTCATATGTATAAGGAGTAAATATACAATCCTTCGGAGATGGCACCTGATTCCTATAACATTTGAGTGACAATTCGATCAGAGCAATCTTGAGTGACTAGACTACTACCAATAATCTCCACACGAACACACTCCATCCTTAAAATGATGAAATCTGCTCGAATCTCTAACCACAATCACTCTCTCAGAAATGCGAGAAAAGAACTTGATTGCGGTGTGGCAATCTCCACAAATTCTCAGATTCTTGAAGACCTTGAGAGGAGTCCCCTTTGGAGTTGCAATGATTCCAAAAGCAACTGCAAGCCTTTCACTATGATAAGTAAGATTCGACTCCTTTTGCTCCTCCTCCACATCATGCAACACGAAATTTGTATCAGGAACATACCCTAATTCCTTCATCCTTTTATAAAGTCTCTCTAATTCTGAAATAACCTCCTTTATTCTTGGATGAGAATAATCTCCCACCAAGAACTCATGAACCCTCCTCTTGATCTCAATCCAACTCGCTCCTGGCTTTTTCACTACTCCTACCTTATCCATTCTCTTTCTAATCATCTCCACCTCACTCCAATTACCATTTGAAGCATAAATATTCGCCAAAGTAACATATGTTGCTGCATTCTCTGGCTCAAGCTTGAATAATGCCTCAGCTGCTCGCTTTGCAAGGGGAAGGTTCTTATGAATTCTACAACCACCAAGCAAAGAAGCCCACAAGAATTTGTCTGGTTTCATTGGCATCTTATTAATAATCTCCTCTGCTTCTTGAAACCGCCCAGACCGGCTCAAAAGGTCAACAACACAGGCATAGTGATCAGCAGTGTGCATAACTCCAAACTCTTTAGGAATCGAATGAAAGATTCCAACTCCTCGATCAACCAATCCAGCATGTGCACAAGCCGATAGAACCCCAACAAAAGTAACATGATCAGGTTTCAATCCAGTTTTCACAAGTAGATCAAAACTTTCTAGAGCTTTCTCAGGTTGCCCATTTTGTGCGTACCCAGAAATCAACGAAGTCCATGAAACTAAATCAGGCTTCGTTATCCTTTCAAAAAACACCCTCGCTTTCTCAACATTCCCACATTTTGAGTACATATCAACAAGAGCAGCAGCAGCAAACGATCCTGAATCAAACCCAACTCTTATCATATGCCCATGTATCTCTTTTCCCAATCCTTCAGCAGCAATCGCTCCACAAACATCCAAAACCCCGGCAAAAGTAAAATCATTCGGTTCAATCCCAGTCCTCAACATCTCACGAAACAACCCCAGACCTTCATTCTTCCTCTTCGCATCAAAATACCTCCCAATCATCGCAGTCCAAGAAACCACATCTCTCTCAGTCATTTCATCAAATACATATCTAGCATTATCAATTTTCCCACATTTTGCATACATATCCACAATCGCACTCAAAGCCACCTTATCCAATTCAACCCCACATCTCACAACTCGACAATGCATCTCCTTCCCCAATCTCAATGACCCAATTCTCGCCGCAGCAGTCAAAGCTGCCGACATGACAAACTTATTATTCTTATCAGCAACATTTTCACTCTGATACTCTCGATACAACTCCATCGCATCGAGAGGACGACCATTACGATCATAAGCTGAGATAATAGAGGACCATGAAAAGTGGTCCTTAGTTGGCATCGAGTCGAAGAGTTTTCGAGCTTGATTGAGGTCGGAGGCGGAGGAATAGGCTTTGATGAGGGTGTTATGGGAGCAGAGGTCCCGGGTTGGCATTTCATCGAACATGTTTCGGGCGTGAGAGAGGGACCCACATTTGGAATAGAGGTCGATGAGGCGGTTGGTGAGGGTGATGGAGTGAGGGAGGGTGGAGATGAGTGAGCGGAGTTTGTGGGCGGAGGAGAGCGAACGGGTTCGGAGGCAGAGAGAGAAGGCTTCTTGGATCCGGTTTTGGGTGAAGAGGTTGGTTATTGGGTCGGGTTTGGCGTTTGAGGGGTTGAAGGATGGAGGTTTTTTGCTCATGGTGTTATTGTTGGCTGGCTTGTTGGTAGAATAGGCGGGTTTTCCCCTCAGTTCGAACATTTAAATGTGAGAAATTAGGTTCTCAGCTAATGACACGTTTGGGGATCTTTACATATTGGTTCCTTAAATTTTCATATTTTCAAATTATTATTCCACATTATTGAAATTGGCATTTGGTTTCCAAATTCATGTCAGTTATCTCAAAATAGTGGAGTGCGGATTGAAGCCAATATTCCATTAACCTTAATTTTTGAGCTGACTTCATTTCTTCTTCCTTTTTTTTTTTGTTTTTGTTAAAGCTGAATCAAAATCCAAAATTATTTAACCCCAAACAAAATTGTTCTTCTCTCTTGATGTCATCTTCTTCCGTAATCCTTTTACATAAGAGGAGAGAAAACTTTATATTTTGGGGAAGAATAAATAAATGAATTGAGGATATCTCTCCCTCAAATAAATAAAATTGGTTCTTCTCTCTCAATGTCATCTTCTTCCCGTAATCCTTTTACATAAGAGGAGAGAAAACTTTATATTTTTGAGGAAGAATAAATAAATGAATTGAGGATATCTCCCCTCAAATAAATGAAATTGGATAGAAAACTAATGGACGTGGTAATTTCAGTGATTAAGTGCCAATTTGAAAAATAAAAATTAAGAGATCAATGTGTAAACTAAAAAGGGGTTAATTATGAACATAACTTCAGTAGTATCACCCAATTGCGAATTTTGAAGTTCTATTTTTGCAAAGTGAATTTTTCTGACTCTTAAATCGTTAAAAATGTTTGAGGAGACCGATAAATCCCGTATAGAACTGCAGGGGTCCGATCGCAATTAGGTGATAAGACAAGGGGTCTATTCGTAATTAACCAAAAAAACAGACAACTCAGTTCGGATCCGGGTTGGGGAATTTGAATCCGCTACTAGAACCTTCTCGCAACCAGTTGATACATACATTGAGTCTCCTGCTTTCGCCCCGCAATGCGCCACGCACCCGCGAAACGAACGCCGACGCAATGCCTCGGTAACGTTTCAAAGCTCGCACCTTCGAATAAAAATCCCATCAATTTTGTTTTTCCCCCTCTAATAAACTCATTTTTGTTCGTTTTTATTATAATTTTGCAGGTATTACTGCGACTACTGCGACACCTATTTGACCCACGATTCTGTGAGTTTTTTCTTCTTTTATATTTTCTAATTATTTCCTCTTTTCTGTAATTGATGATGAGGTTATAGTGCGACGATTAGATGCGTTTTTTTTAAGAAATATTAGGGCTTAGGTTTTATTCATTCATTTATTTATTTTGAGAAAAAGAAAAGGGCTTAGGGTTTATGATTTTGTCCTTGAATTATTTTGAGAGTTAAACCGTTTAGAATTTACATTAGGGTTTATGGTTTAGCCCTGTTGTTAATGGCTGTCCCTTGAATGTGAGGTTGAAATTTGTTTTTCCTCTTTTTTGTTGATTTTGTTTGTGTATAGTTTGGCTACTTACTGTCCTCAGTTTACATTGGGGTATCTTTTATGCACTGGAGATTTGTAATTCCATGTCTTCCCTTGAGAGAATGGAGATGGATGAGGTTAAGACTTCCCAAATGGAATGGAGTCTCTATATGTGTTTGTGGTGTGAAATTTATTATATATAGAATTGAGGGAAAAACTGATGGAATTTGAATTCTTAGTAAAAACTAGCTAGAGGCATGGAATTTGGTTCTGGGAGCCTAGTTGACCTGAGTTGTTACGTCATTGGTAGATATGTTTCTTGTTTTCCAACACCCAATTACAATAGTTATTTGTCGATTTATGTTTGGCCAAGTTATTCACTATTGAGGTGATAATGTCATTGGTATTTTGATCCTGGTAAAGTCACTTAAAAAGAGATGAGGACTCACTCACCTAGGAGATAGATTCATTAACTCTCGTGTATAGTGAAAACTTTATGTAAACGTCAGAGCAAACTCAAACTCACTCTCCTGTCTTCTGAGTACTATTCCATGTTGGTTATGTTCTATTCTTCATGAGATAGTAGCCATGTTGTCTTTCTATGTGAAATCTCGACTCAATCACCCTTTCTTTTTAATTCTTATTGCTTGTAATTGTACTTTTGTAATGTTGGTCATATCAGATATATCAATTTATGTTTTATTTTACAGTTTCAATCAGGAATTCATTCTAGGTCTTGGGTTTATATATTTATCTTGGAGTTGGATGCAATTCCTTGTAGCAAATATTACGTCTTGTTCTTTTTCATTTTTCTAGACCTTGCATTAGTCTGGGAGAATGTGGATGGTAGTTTCTTTGTTGTGTGAGATTAAGATAGGTTTTACCTAGCTGCGATGGTGGGTCTCTTTGGATTTACCAAACACCTCTTTTTCATTCATATGTTCAAACAGGAATTTCAGATGGCAAGTTTACAGTGTTGACACTTGACGGCAGGCGACATAGGGTAGCAAAAATTTGTCAAGATTTTTCATGGAATCATGTGGCCAAACATGTCGACTGTGATGTATAAGATAAAACATAGCAAATCTTACGTCCTTTTTTTCCCTCTTTTGTTTTCTTTTCTTTTCCTTTCTAGATCTTGCATTAGTCTGGGAGAATTTGGATGGTAGTTTCTTTGTTGCGTGAGTTTAAGATAGGTTTTACCTAGCTGCAATGGTGGGTCTCTTTAGATTTACTAAACGCCTTTTTTTAATTCATAGATTCAACCGGGATTTTAGATGGCAAGTTAAGAGTGCTGATGCCAGGTCAACATAGGGTAGCAAATTTTGTCAAGACTTTTCATGGAATCATGTAGCCAAACATGTCGACTGTGATGTATAAGATAAAACACAATATGCTCTTTGACAAGGGCGATAATTTACTAAAAGTAGATTCTTTCAAGTATAACAATTCCACATATACATTTATGAATTGGTACATGTATTAAGAGAACTACTACACATATATGGTTTTTGGGCAGCTCTCTAGTCCAACATTCCACGTATGTCTCCAAGTTGAACCCTCATGTCAAGTTTCTAATAACATTTTGATGGAAAAGGGATGATGATTGGTGGCTTTTTACCTTTATAGTTCTGAAACTTATGCAGTAGGATTCCTGCTCAAATGTTAAAAATGATTATGTGCAGACATTACTGGCTCTTTTTATGACCTACAATGATTTCATATTGCTAACTGTAATTTTTTTTATCTTGCAGCCTTCTGTCAGGAAACAACACAATGCCGGCTACAAGCACAAGGTCTTGATTTTGACATAATTCTCTTATTTAATCCCTACCTCCCAATCTTCTTTTATTTGTCTACTGATTTTATTTTTCACTTAGGCAAACGTCCGTACCTACTATCAGCAGTTTGAGGAGCAACAGACTCAGAGTTTAATAGATCAAAAAATTAAGGAGCACCTTGGGCAGGCTGCAGTCCAATATCAAGTAGGTGCAGCTTTTAACCAGTTTCTTCAAGGAAATCCTCAGAGACCTCGCCCTCCAGTACTTCCATTGCCGATGGGAACACCTCCTCAGATGCCTATAGGCTCTCCATTTGTTCTGGGAATTAGACCCCCAGTTTTGCCGCCCCCTGGCGCTCCAGGTGGGTGAAAGTTTTATGGATTTATTTTGCTTCATTGTTGCATTGTTTCTGAAATTGTAAAATAATTCATGCCAAAGTGTGATTTAGCTTTAATATGCAGATGAAATAAATTTTTTTTTAATTTTAGTATTTCATGTTTGTTGCTCTGTTTTAATATGCATAAAATAACAGTACTGCCTGTAATGCACATTACTTTTGAAAGGTGGAAGACAAGAAAGTTATCTATAAGTTAAATGCATTACTCGGGAACAGGATAAGGGTGGTCTTATGCAATATAAGTAAGATTTGATGATGAATGCCTGTTTAGTTTGAGATGAGACATGTTATGCATTCCAAAACGGTTGCATACTCCTGTTATCTGCCGATTTCAACCTGTAAATTCATTTGTCATTACTTGTTTATAGTCCCTTTCTGTTGACAACATGCATTAGCCCTTTAAAGATGTGGTTGGTTGCTTGTAACTCAAGACGTCTGTTGCTTTAAGTGACGTGCAATTAGTTAGGTGGCAGTTAAGGCTTAGTTAAGAGGGGAGCACGTGATTACCACATGCATTAAGTGAGGGTATTATGCGTATTTGTGTATTTTTAAATAGAAATCAGCCAAAAGGGTAACATTGCAATAGTAACCCCATTTAAAGTTGATTTAGAGAAAAAGGGCAAAAGGTGGCATTTATCAAGTTGGATAAAAATAAAGGTGGTTTCCATGTAAAACCCAATTAATTATTTCATAATAATAATAATAATATTAAGTAAAATATATTTTATGTATCACATTATTTCTGGTTATTAGTTATTAATATTGAGAGTATTAATTATTTTCATATTAATCGAATAAGTGATTAAATTTATATTAGAAATTTGATTATATTAACATCAATAATTAGATGAGAGTTTGTAAAGTGAATGGTTGATGCATGGTAAAGGGTTTGCGGAGGACAATATAGTCTTTTAAGATCAACAGATAAAACACCTTATAATGAGCAAAAAAAAGTTGGAAAATCCCAACTTATTTTTTTCATACTTTTAAAAATAAGTAAATAAGCAAACATTACCCAATTAAGCATGTAACTTAACACTTATAAGTAAAAACAGCCTTATAAGTAGAAATAAGTCAGTTGCTATACATGCTCTTACTATACAATTCTTTACAGATGTTTTAGTGTGAGAGCTCACTTCAGCAGGCAATTAAAAAAAGTTTCCTTTTGACAACCTTTTCAGGTTATGGAGCTGCTCCAACTGTTCCTCCATCAATGGCACCACCTGGTGCACCTTCCATGCCGATGCAAGTGAACAATCTCCCTGGACCACCGATGGTGAATCCTCCGGTCCCTGGAGCTACAACTGCACCAACACCTAACAGTGCTATGAATACTGTGACATATCAAGCCAATCCGTCGTTTACTTCTGGTTCCTCTACTGCTCCAGCTGGTAGCATTAACTCACAGGAAACTTTTGCATATTCTCAGAATTCTTAGACCAATCGCTAGCTTATCAAACTGCCATAAGGTACAGCTCTATTATAAGGTCTTTTCTTACATAATGTCCCAATTTTGGTTCTCCGGCTTTGATTGTTGGTCAGATACGTAGCAATTCTCTTGAACGCACTTTCTTATCTCATGTTACTTTAATCCATTTCTTTCCCCCTTGTTTCTTTTTCTAAATGAGTGAAGTATGTTAATAAATAATCTGATAAAGTACTAATGCAGTTACCATTAGGGGAATCCATAGATGTTATCTGGGCCAATCGTGTAATAATCTTATAAGATCTCTGGGATTGTTATACATTGCTAGATTCTTTTATACACCTAAGGGATAAGAATGAATGATCTGTAAAGGTTATGGCTCACTCTTACTGAGAATAAACTAAGGAATAAGAGCTAGTGACATGTGCACCAGTCGCTGCTAATAAACCAGTTAAGCCAAGTTGATATCATGATTAGTGGAATAAGGAGGATTAGAACTAGGCCATTAGAAGGGTGTATATTAGTGGATAGTTTGAGGAAATATCTCTTAATTGAATGGAAGGAAAGGACTCATGGACCAATCTGAAAAATCTGGGACGAGGGCCCGGTTTGTATTGTACTATTTTCTTTTAATACTAAAAATCAATTCTTTCGCTCCTGTAAAGTTCAGTTTTGGGATATTCGTTAATCATCATTTCCCACCTACAACTGAATAAAGTGCTCTATCCTGCTTGTTTGACAGGGCTTGGAACTGATCAAGATTGGGCTTCAGAAAATGTTCTATTGTAGTTGTGGAAGTTGAAACTGATGCTCCTGAATCGTTAGTGTTGATCAGCTGACCTGCTCTTGACCTGAAAATGGAGCATGTATTTTTCTGAGAATTCAGAGTAGCTTGTACTCAACTGGCTAAGCTGGTGGATGTAAGAAAGCAAGCCAGTGTTATATGGTTGTATCCGGTATTTTAAACATTAAACACTGAAAGGATGCATTCTAATGTGGCGCCATCTAATATGGTAGTTGAAACTCTTGTGGTATTTATGTAACTTTGTCAATGGATCTGTTTGATTTCTTGAAGATGTCACGTGCGTTACGTATCAGACCTTGGTGTTAACTTCGCAACTTTTTTCGCTGTTTGAGATAATTGTTTGAGTGGCTCAGCAGGAAGTGTGATTCACATAACAAGTATTGTAAGAAATTAATTGTGCGTGATTTCAAGTTTTAGTCTGATGTTTGTTTTATCCTGAATTTGGGTATAAGAGGATGCATCATACAAGAATAAAATTACGGAAGTATACATGCTTTGCTTTTTATACTTGGCGACTTCTAGTTTATAGGGGCTTTGATAAACTTCCCACTTTTAGGAGGCTGGAAGAATACATTATGCATGTTAATTATTTGTTGTGTTAATGAGCATACCTAGGAGGTTAACTCTAAGCTCTCCATCCTAATCCTCGGAAGACCAATTAGACATGGAAAAATATTGATTATACAAAAATTGGAAGATTTCAACTTGTTGGTTAGGTGTGCGATCCGTATTAGATGGATCGGTTCAGATCAACATGAAAAATAAAAGGGTCATCGGTTCAGATCAACATGAAAAATAAAGGGGTCAACGTAAGGGGCAGGTCAATCATAAATCGGGTTACCCCAAAAGAGACCCGATCCCATTACACTAGGAGCTATATTTGATTTTGGGGTATACTTCAGTTTAAAAAAAAAGGGCTAAATAGCACTTAGATGCCGTACTCTTTCACCACCTTTACACTTATATTCTCTCCAAGTTGTCCAAATCTGACATGTTAGTACGAGTGCATATCATATCAGAACCGGTCGCACGGTTTTGATTATGCGGAGCAATCAAGACTCGACACGTGTAAAGCAGACTCCAGGAGTTCACACCTTGACGGAAAGCTGTCATTCCGTTTCGCATCTGTTACAAAAAAATATATATTAAAATATTCAGCAAAACTAAGTGTACCGCTGGAGATTTGTTGTATCCCACTAAATCATGCCCAACTGAAATTGCTATTATCTTCAATCAATTTATTTTTCTTTTGAACATCTCAGGGAATAATTTATTTCCATTTGAATCAAACTTTATATAGTGAAAGGTTAGAGAATTTGTAAGTTACAATATGGATTTTGAAGGACTTGCATAAAAATTATTGTATCTTCGTCATTTTCTTTTCCTTTTTGACCTGTATTTTGTCACTAGACAATACCAGCAAAAAGAAGATAGAATGGATTTACCTTCAGCAATTGAAAATACAACAAACAAAGTAAACTCATAGAATGCATAATAACACATTAAAAAAGTAAACTCATACAATGCATAATATCACAATAGAATGCATAATACCATAATAAAAAGTGAACTCATACAATGAGCATAATACCAGTAATATCTACTATTACATATCATGAAGTTCTTTGAGATACTCAGATTGACAATCTAGCATGAGTTTATCAAAGCTACAAAAGGTGTAAAATAGTCTTATACTCCTTTGTCAAATCTTTAACGATTAACATTGTGCTTCACATGAGGTTTGAACTTGTTAATTTTACATTCATGATCTTCATAACTGTCAGAATATTTATTAGCTTCCGTGGCGATAACTTGATCTGTAGAAATATACATTTTATTAGCACATGAAAAATAAATGACAAAGTGGGGAATAGAGCTGAAATTTTCTAACATACCTTGACAATCATTAAAGGTTAACTTTCGAGGCACTACTTCTCTTTGACTCGAAAAATTGGAATGCTAAAACAGTACAATAATCACCATTAGTAGCTTCATCTACTGTAAATATAGAACTGCAATGCATTAATTAATCTATAATAAAAATTTATTAAAGATAAAATTCATACATTTATATATAAATCACTTCAATTCCTAGCATAATCAATACATATATCATGTGCAGTAAGTACATCACTGACAAATTAATCATCACAAAATGCAATAGAGAACTAGTGAATGGCTATATTAAAACCAGTGATATGAATGGCTATATTAAAGCATTCAACTACCAACAAAGCTCTAACATAAGATATGTAGTGAAGTTAGGGATAAACAAACCTGATAGTGCCCTGTAGCTTCAAAATAAGAACCACATGCTATAGCGTCTTCTGAATACTTAGGAACTTTGTTAGACTTGTGTTGAGTTGCTAAGCTGGTAAGTTGACCTATTTTGACAAAATAGATTAGAAATAGATTTTTAGCCACTGCAAATATAGGATGAAAGAAATAACATATTACATACCACTATCTCGTTTTCTGTTCAGTAAGTGTGAACATATACTCGCACTTGATGTAGTGTTCTTCTGAAATCTTTTCTTTCTTCTCCTTTCAAGTGCACATTTTAGCCTTCGCTGGGCTATAAGCCTTTTCGGCTTTAAAGCAATACCTCTCACAGTAATTCGACTTTTAGAACCATTGTCTGCACATTTGGATGATGTAGTGTTTTCTTGCGTATGTGGATTGATATTGACATCCTCATTTAATGTAGTATCACATATCATTCTCTCTACCACGAGAATTGCTTTATCAAGCACATCATCAATAAACTCCATGGCACTTTTAGAAGCTGAACTTTTCATAACAACTTTAATTGCCTTATGACACAAGCTGCTATATCTTAATGACAAACGTTCTTTACCCTCAGAATTAATCACTTTTCTAGAATTATCTTCTATAACTCCATCCTTGGCAAATTTGGTCCATCTCTTTAACAAATATTGTTGTGGGATAAGAAATATATTGTTTACATTAAGAACCTTTAATGCATGCAAACAAAGATACCCCATGGATTCAAACTTTTGACAACTACATTTTATTGTCATGCCCAACAGATTAAGTTCAACTAGTCCATGACATGATGAATTTAGGCATGAAACTTTATAATTGTTGAGTGCTCCAACTGAAGTAATATGTTCACGATGCAAGTAAGATGACCTTTAAATTCTTCTTCAAAGTCTTTGTACATGCTCCTCGTATATGATTCCGCGGCTTGTCGTAACATAGGAACATCAACAAATAAAACCGGCTTAGAATGTTTTGATTTGAAATCTTCATACAATTCCTTCTCCCGAAATCGGTACAATGACCTCTCATATTGCTTGATAAATTTTGCAAGTGACAAATTTCTTCTAAGGAACATCTTGAAGTGCTTGTTCATAATCTCGCCCTTTGTGTTGTTGTCATTGTAGCACAAAATGAGTTTCGGCGATACACTAAAGCCCACTTCTCACGAAGCTCAAATAAATTTTTCAACCATTTATTTTCCATAAGACCATATTTTTCAATCATATTCTTCCATCGGGATAGGAATTTTAGTTCGGCTCCACCTTCATATATGCATCTCTTAAATTCTTTCTTGAATCCGGGCTTAGAATTATACACATGAGAAAGATTCTTTGCAGCATTTACAAAAATATGCCACAGACAAAGGCGATGACATGTATTTGGTAATGCTATCTCAATTGCCGTTTTCATTGCAGAGGATTGATCTCAGAAGATAGTTTTGGTTGTCGGCCGGACATCGCAATCTTAAATGTATTGAATAACCAAACAAAAGCAGATATCGTTTCATCAAAGAGGAGAGCGGCACCAAATACAACAGTTTGTTTGTGATGATTTATGCCAATAAAGGGAGCAAATGGCATACCATACTTATTCAGTATTGAAAGTAGTATCAAAAGAAACAACATCACCAAAATATGTGTAATCAATAATTGAACGTATCACCCAAAAATATTTGTGAGTTGCTCGTTATCATCCACTTGTACAAAGATAAAAAATGAGGGTCTTCATTTGCTTAGCATTAAGAAAATTTAAAAGAGCTTGTGCGTCTCCCTTCTCAAAGTCTCTCTTACGTAGAGTCCTTAAGTGATTGTTTTGATCTATCGGAAGAAATCCAACATTTGCAATGCCTTGAGATTCCTCTACAAAATAATCATATACTTGAGTAGGTCTTAGACCCGCATTATTCATGCACTCTATTATCTCGCTAGCAGCAAAGCTTTCTTTGTGACCTAAGCATGTGAGTCTTATCAGGACTTGCTAGTGGATGATTATGCTCATGCATAACCTTATTTACAAGCCATGTGCCGTCACGGTCAACTTTAAATGCAATTCGTGCCAAACAATTTGTTCTTTCAGTTGGACGTGGTTGTTTTGTTACATAAGTAGGATGATCTTTACGAGCTCTTCTTTACTGCATACTAAAAGTCGATTACGAATTGTCCCATCATTTCTTTTAACTAGGCTTCCCTTTCGAACGCTAAAACCTTTCCCTTTTGCATATGAATTATAATACTCATAAGCTTCATTCTCTGAGTAAAATCTCATACCAACTTATGGTTGTGATTTCAAGACTTGATTTTTAGAGAAAAGTTGTGCTGCCGATTCATTTACAATATCAGTTGAAATGTTTTCAACTGATTCCAAGCTATCACTATCCTTCACAAGTTTGATATCACAATGTATATTTTGTCTATCGTGAACTTCATATTCATCATGACGACTGGTTGAATTTAGATGTTCAGCTTCATTTGATGGATTCATTTCTGAAAATATAATTAATTAAAGTAAAGACTATTAGTCTATTTCATATACATAAATAAATAATTAAATATTTTTATAATCATCACTATATAATAGATGTAATAATTTCATTCAAGTTGAGGTACAGAACAAAACAAAACAAAAAGCTACAGAAAAATTAAGGGTTTTTGCACCTTTATACCCTAAGGCTTACACCTCCTATAACTTTGACACCCCAAATTCTTTATTTGACACTTCAATACCTCAAAGATTACACCTTTTTTAATTTAGATACTTAAAGTTCGGACCTTTTTATTTTGATATCCCAAAGTTAAAAATGTGTAAATTTTAGAGCATCAAAGTGTCAAATAAAATCTTTTGGGTACCAAAGTTAAAGAATATATAAACTTTAGGGTACTAAAGTGTAAATAAACAAAACATAAAAGAGAGAGTAAAAGTTATAATTATACCAACAGAACTCCCTTCATCCACCATTGTTCGTCCAGACCTTGGGCTACCATCCAGCTATTTTTCTAGATTTTTATGATATTGGATAGAGGCGAGAAGCCAAATGATGGTTGGGATGCTTGGTTTAGTTTTGCTGAATATTTTAATATATTTTTTTGTTGTAACAGATGCGAAACGGAAGAACAGCTTTCCGTCAAGGTGTGAACTCCTACCGCTTTTACCGTCGAGACTTGATTACTCCGCATAATCAGAACCGTGCGATCGGTTCTGATATGATATGCACTCTGTTAGTACCTTCTGTTGGTTTAAAGTGAGAATATTTTAGGAAATATTTACATGTGTTTATCAGATGTTATTTAGGACTATTTTGACCATATTTATTGTTATAAGTACTATTTTACATACTCTCCTTCCTTGTATAAAATTGAATAATTCATTTTTATCTACCAAACTTTCAATTTTCCTCCTCCTTATTCCCTGCGATTCCTCCTTCCCCAATTTCTTTGTCTAACTTGTCGATTTCAACTGAAAATCCGAGATAAAATTCAATCAATTAACTCTAAACAAAATCAAAGTATGAAGTGTATGAAGAAATTCAAATTGAACGCATCTCTCCCATGATTTCAGGAACTTAAATTCATTTCAACATTAAATTACATTGAGACAGCTAACCCTAATTGACCAAACCTTACTTGTCTTTAGTGGTTTGCCTGGCGACTCCAATCACAGATTTCTTCTATCTTCACCGAGATCGTTCGTCAAAGATGTCAACAAAAATTTCAATTTTTATTCTCCCCAAACTGTAGATTACGGCGCCGTTGAGTTGAGGGGAAAATGGTAAAAGATGAAATTGGATTGTTTAAATATTGAAGGGGTTAATTTACACGGAGTGGTATTTTCATCCTAACGAGCTTGTTTTTAAACCATTTACAACCTTCTAACGGTTGACAACTTAGAATAATTAAGTGCAAACTCAGAATAATTAAGTGCAAAGGTAATGAAACGATGGGGGTATTTAAGTAATTATCCCACTAATAAAAAACAAAGGGATATTTAAGTGCCACTCAGCCAAAAAGAGAGAACATACCAAAATCAGCACCAAGTTACAAATAGAATCTGCATCACAAAACAAGTGCCCTGTAGCTTGACTTGCTTGGATCACGGCAATGGGATCTCAAGAGCCACAGTGTGAGGAAGGACTCCTGATGTTAGGAGGAGAAAACCTCCATCTTCAGGTTTATTTCTTCTTTCTTTCCTTCTACTTCTCTCTCAACCCCTTATAACTGTTAAGTTTATATTTCAGCTTGTTGGGTTTAGGCCAATCTATTTTTGTGACCATGAGATTTTGTAACCAAACAAAAATGATGAAGGAAAAGATACTTGATGGTACACTAAAAGAAATAAGGTCGCAAAGAGATTTAAAGCAAGTTCAGTTCAACAATGAGGATTTAAGTTTGTGAGCAGTAATATTTTTCTTTTGCAAGAGAGAGTAGTACTATATGATGAACAAAGATTGGGGATGGTATTGCCCACATACTAGTAGAAGAAAAAGCATCAAGGATTATAAAGCAAAATCATCAAGAATTATAAATCGAAAGAGTGGAAGAACCATTTTCTCTCATTTTTATTTGCTTTGTTCACTTTAAAACCAAATCCTTGTGAGTGTTCTTATAGATAATTATATAAAATTCATATTAAAGTTTTCATTCTTACCTAATCTTAATTATGGTTTTTACATGCCTTGCCTACTGATATAATGCTCTTGAATTGGTGCTTAGCACGAATACTGATTTGAGATAAATAGTTTTACTTCTTCTTGTCTTGATGATACGTCGAACTGATTCCAGCAGGAATATTGTAATTTCTTAAACTTTTGATTGTTATGATATTAATTGCATTATTTCTATGTTTTTTATTTTGTAGAATGAAAGTAAAGGACCTTATACAGGGGATGGATCAGTTGACCTTAATGGGAATCCCGTCTTGAAAAATCATACTGGCAACTGGAGAGCTTGCCCTTTTATCCTGGGTATCAACGTTTTATTACTGTCTTCTGTTTCGTATTGCCGGAGTTTAATAGCATCTTTTATAACTCATGATTGAAATTGATATTATAGGAACTGAATGCTGTGAACGGTTAGCGTACTATGGAATATCAAAAAACCTAGTCACTTATCTTACTAAAGAGCTGCACCAAGGAAATGTCTCTGCTGCAAGAAATGTTACCACCTGGCAAGGCACTTGCTATCTTACACCTCTTATCGGTGCTTTTGTAGCAGATTCATACTGGGGAAGATATCGGACTGTTGCAGTTTTCTCTATGATTTACTTCATTGTAAGTACCATGGACTCACTTCTCGGCAAAACAAATAATTTCCAACGATTTCATTGTTGATTGTTGGTAATTCTTATTCCTTCCTAACCCATATTTCTATATAATCCCTTATATTTTTGCAACCAGAAATTTCATTGCATACCTGAATTAGAAAATTTATTTCTTTATAGGAAGAATAAAAAAAAAGGTTCTTAAATAACATCCAAGAGAAGATCATGACTTATAACAATTTTTTTTAAAAAACATACACAATAAAAAGATGACATAGCAGGATGTCTTCATAATAAAAGCATGGATCTTTGTGTGTATGTGCATGCTTTGATAATTTCTTTTGTATCAATAATGTTATTGATGACCATGGCATCTCTCTATGTTCATCAAATTCTCTTAATTGACCAATGATATATCCTTTATCAAAGGGAATGCTTTCACTGACTCTCTCAGCATCAATCCCGGCTTTGAAGCCTCCTCACTGCATAGACTTTCTTTGCCCAGAGCCAAGCACATACCAATCTGCTATTTTCTTCTTCAGTCTTTATCTGATTGCACTTGGCACCGGGGGCATCAAGCCTTGCGTCTCATCTTTTGGAGCTGATCAGTTTGATGATACCGACACTAAGGAGCGAACAAGTAAAGGCTCTTTCTTCAATTGGTTTAATTTCAGCATCAACATCGGTGCTTTTACATCTGGCACTTTTCTTGTATGGATACAAGACAATCGAGGTTGGGGGTTAGGCTATGGAATTCCTACATTTTTCATGGCTTTAGCTCTCTGTTGTTTCTTTTCTGGCTTGAAATTTTATCGATTTCAAAAACCAGGAGGAAGTCCTGTAATGCGAATTTGCCAGGTTGTTGTTGCCTCTATTAAGAAATGGAACTTGAAAGTACCAGATGACAGCTCTCTCTTATATGAATTAGAAGGTAGTTGTTCGCGGCGAAAGTTGGTTTGTTATTCATTGCTCGTTTGAATTCGTTTACAGCTTCGTTGGCCTACAACAAAATTTCAAACAAAAGAAATGCCTTTATTTCAGCGCATAATGAAAACGAAAATTACAACTTTCTTCCTTTTGTGAACAAACACGGGATCTCTATTTTCCGGATCCTCGCTATGGGTTCTTTGCCCGTGTCGGGACTTTTATTCGTCCGCTGACCACCAAGCAATTTCGATCCCGTGTAAACCCGATTCGAACTACAGACGAGGGGCTCGCTTCACGAAGGAAACGGTTACCGAGGGATCACACTCACGGCGAGAGGATCGTCATGGGATCGCACTCACGAAGGAGAGGATCGCCGAGCGGTGAGATCTACAAGGAGAAATCACAGCTATCCCTAAGATTAAGACGAAGCTTAACCTAGAGGGTATCTCAGAGTTCGACCCGAAGTTTTCTTACCCCGCGATTTGTGGATCTCGACGCCGACCGACTTGTGCTCGCCGGTGCTCGAACGGTAAGGCCGACGGCTCGTGGATCTCGTCGCGGATTCTTCAAAATCCCCGAAGTTTCCCGAGCCAAATCCTCAAAATCCACACCTCCCCAGTCCAAGACCCCCTATTTATACAATGGAGAGAAGTGCTTATGAGCCAAGTGGCTCGCCACTTTGGCGGCTCCTGACGGGGTGGCGGTGGCCAACCGAAATGGCGAAACTCGCCTCGACCAACGGCGGTGGCAAGTGGCGGCCACCTTGGCCACTGGCAGCGTCGTGGCGTTCCGTGTCTGGTGAACTCTCGTCGATTCTCCGGGTCTTCGGGCTTGGTTTTGCTCGGTGATGTTGCCGTTGTGTTTGAGTCCGTGACCGATCAACTTCCGGGGCTCAAAGCACCGTGGTTCGACTGATTGATTAAGATCTCGTCGGCGTTTGAGTTTAGCCAACTTCGCCTCGTTGAGCTTCGTCGTCGGGTTTTCTCCACGACCGTCGTTTCGCTTCAGCTGTCATCGCGCCTCGGCCTAACTTCAGGTTCGTCGGCTTCGCTTTATGCGTTTTGCGGCTTAGTCGCGTCGTCGGTGCAGGGGTCGCGCGGATGGATCGTCGGCCGTCAACCCACCGCTTACGGTCTTGTTCGCATCGATAAGCAATTTTAACGCTTACAGATATTCTCCAAAGCCGCCTCGCCTCGATTCTTGATGAGTCCGGGATGCTTTGACGTGATGAGCCCTTCACCCTTTAGTTGGCGTGATAGGACTTACGAGTGACCTTGGCGCTTGATCTCTCATCTCCCTTCGCCTTTCCGCTTTGTAGGATTATTGAAGGTATTACTGCATCGCATTTTTTGTCGACCGTTGTTGAGGTCTTGACCGTAAGTCGATGGATGAATTTCTTTTGAGATTGGCTCCGGTATTTAATTCCTCCAATCCTCTCGGGCACTCCGGTGCTTTGTAGGATACCTGTGGGTGTTACGGTGTCGCATTTATTGCTTGACCATTGTTGGAGTTTCAAAGCGTAGCTAATTAAGTTTCCATCACTTCACTTGTTGGTGAATTGTCGCCCAATTGACCCTCGAGATTCCTCCGTTGGTCGGGGAACCCTTGGCTGCGGCAGCGTTAATTGGCGTCGAACTACATGGATTTTAGCCTTCAGCAGTGGTTGCAGATGGCCGTGTCGCGATCTTCGTGGATCGAACCGTTGATCGGTGCATCCTTCGGCGATAGCGTTGGTGGGCGTTACTCTTGTATTACTCCTTGTTGGAGCACAATTATCCTCGATGGGAGGAATTTTTCTTGGGACTTATTCCAATTCTAAACTGTTAACCGATGGGCCTTCGTGACGCATGAATCGGCATTGATACAAGGAGAGGAGCTCTTTCAAGGTAGAACGCTACTGTCCGGCCAACATAAGCCTTGTCGAGTCGTCAATTTATCCCTCTTTGAGGTTCCACGGTGGGAGAATTGAGGTTATCGAGTTATCCTTAAGAATATGGTAATATTCTCCAGAACTTCGCTAAGAATTAGGAACTAGTTTATACTCGTAATCCTATTTGGAGTAGGGCTAAGCGGCTGGGAGAATATCTGGAAGATTAGTCCCCGAGTCATTCTTCGATGATTTCGACCATTTAGGGGTTAAGCTCCAAAGTTTACAAGATTTTGAAGCAGTAGGGCTCCCCTCATATATAGAGATAGAGGCAGAGCTCGCACAGGGATAGCACGTTGTCTTGGACTTCAGGTTCAAATCCTCAGAAGTGCATCGACAGGCTACTTTGTATCACTTTGAAGCTTCATTTTCCGTGGGACATTTTGGTCTGTGTCGCTGGAGAAGCGAGGATAGTTGAGCTCGAGCAGGGAGCTCCAGGGAGGAGGCTGATCGCGTCTTGAAGGCGGCGAAGGCCAACAAAGAAAAGACTCTCGCGGTCGTGCCCGAGGAATTTGAACTCTCGAAGCAGAAGCTAGTTGACATCAAGAAGGAGACTGCGGAGGCCCTTAATGGCAGCGAGGAGACTTTCAGGGCCGAGCTTCAGGAGGAACTTCAACAAGCTTTCCTCAATAAAGTATCTGAGTTAAAGCAAAACATATTTCTGTCCTCTTTTGTGCTCTATTATGATTCTTTTATTTCGTCAGAAATAATTAACCATAATACTTATAGGATTTTTGGCAAACCCTCAGCCGTCAACGGATTTGATTAGCCTTTACCAACTACCGCTTGAATTGGGCTAGCGTCACGGATCTGGATCCGTTCCGCCGCATTGCGCGGCGTTGTCTTTGGAAGAATGAAACTCTTCTAGACTTGTTGCTATGATATTGAATACATAGGCTTGGTACTCTTTACGGGCAAGAGATCGCGACAGCGCGTCAAGCGTGGAGCTCATCCCTTCTTAGGCGAGGATGAAATACCCGAATCAAACTCGGTGTCTTCTTCAATCGGAAAAAGACTAAGCGGCAACAGTGATGAGGCGTCGACTTTGGGGTTATTGAAAATCCCTCAGCGGTTTGATTAGCCTTTACCAACTACCGCTTGAATTGGGCTAGCGTCGCGGATTATGGATCCGTTCCATGCGTGGCGTTATTAAAGGATGAGACTCTCTTAGACTTAATGCTCACATGTGTTGAATCACGTGAAGCCGTCTTTTTCGGGAAGACTAACTGAAACCTTGGCTGCGGCAGCGTTAATTGGCGTCGAACTACATGGATTTTAGCCTTCAACGGCAAGTGCAGGCGTTGGCCGGTGTCGCGATCTTCGTGGATCGAACCGTTGATCGGTGCATCCTTCGGCGATAGCGTTGGTGGGCGTTACTCTTGTATTACTCCTTGTTGGAGCACAATTATCCTCGATGGGAGGAATTTTTCTTGGGACTTATTCCAATTCTAAACTGTTAACCGATGGGCCTTCGTGACGCATGAATCGGCATTGATCTGATGAGAGGAGCTCTTTCAAGGTAGAGCGTTTGTCCGGCCAACATAAGCCTTGTCGTAATTCCAATTTATCCTCTTTGAGGTTCCACAGTGGGAGAATTGAGGGTTATCGAGTTATCCTTAAGAATATGGTAATATTCTCCAGAACTTCGCTAAGAATTAGGAACTAGTTTATACTCGTAATCCTATTTGGAGTAGGGCTAAGCGGCTGGGAGAATATCTGGAAGATTGAGTCTACGAGTCATTCTTGATGATTTCGACCATTTAGGGGTTAAGCTCCAAAGTTTACAAGATTTTGAAGCGGCCGGGCTCCCTCATATATAGAGATAGAGACAGAGCTCGCTGACGATAGCGGGATGCTTGCGTTATCTTGGACTCGAAGTTCAAATCTGTGAGGCGGGTGCATCAGGCTGCGTCACTTTGAAGCTTCATTTTCCGTGGGACATTTTGGTCTGTGTATCGGCTTTGGAAGCGAGGATAGTTGAGCTCGAGCAGGAACTCCAGCGAGGAGAGCGATCGTCTTGAAGGCGGCGAAGGCCAACAAAGAAAAGACTCTCGCGGTCGTGTCCGAGGAATTTGAACTCTCGAAGCGGTGGTTGACATCAAGAAGGAGATCATGAGGCCCTTAATGGCGGCGAGACTGGGGCGAGCCGGGAGGAACTTCAACAAGCTTTCCTCAATAAAGTATCCGAAGTTAAAGCAAAACATATTTCCTCTTTTGTATTATGATTCTTTTATTTCGTAAATAATTAACCATAATACTTAAATTTCCAGTAGATCGCCGGTTGGTTAGCCTTAATTACGTTCGTTGAATTGCGTCTGGATTGGATCCGTTCCGCCGCGTGGCGTTGTCTTTGGAAGAATGAAACTCTTCTAGACTTGTTGCTATGATATTGAATACATAGGCTTGGTACTCTTTACGGGCAAAGATCGCCGCGGCTAGCGTGTTAGCGTAGACTCATCCCTTCTTAGGCTTCGGATGAAATACCCGAATCAAACTCGGTGTCTTCTTCAATCGGAAAAAGACTAAACCCGGCAGCGTGTGGCGCGACTGGGGTTATTGGTAGACCGACCCTCAGCGGATTTGATTAGCCTTTACCAACTACCGTTTGAGTTGGGCTAGCGTCGCGGATTATCCGGATCCGTTCCTGCGTGGCGTTGTGCCAAAGATGAGACTCTCTTAGACTTAATGCTACGATGTTGAATCATTGAAGCCGTCTTTTTCGGGAAGACTAACCTTGGCGTGTGAAGTTGGCAATCCTTCTTAGGCTTGGGATAAAATACCCGAATCGAACTCGGTGTCTTCTTCAATCGGAGAAAGACTAAACCGGCGGCAGCGTGTTAAGCGTCGACTTCATCCCTTCTTAGGTTTGGGATAAAATACCCGAATCGAACTCGGTGTCTTCTTCAATGGAGAAAGACTAAACCGGCGGCAGCGTGTTAAGCGTCGACTTCATCCTTCTTAGGTTTGGGATAAAATACCCCAAGATGAATCTTGGCCTTCTTTGACCTGAGAAGGATTGAACCGGCGTAAGGTTGATTGAGGTGGGAAAGAAAGAATGTATTCTATTTCCGAAGGTGGAGAGGAAGGAGGATCTTGTCTCTATCTCAGGGTAAAGGATGAACAAGAGAGGAAGGTTTTGTATCCTATCTCTTGCCGATAGAGAGGAAGGTTTTGTGTCCTATCTCCGTGTGCTCACGAATTTGAAATAAGAGAGGAAGGTTTTGTATCCTATCTCTTATTGATGGAGAGGAAGGAGGATCTTGTCTCCTATCTCCCAGCCGAAAGGAAGGATTTTTGTCCTGCTTCCAAAGGAAAGAGACTAAAATGGGATCTCCATCTTGAGAATCTTGAAAGATGAAACTAAGAGTGGGATCTCCACTGAGAATCTAAGACAAGAGAGGAAGAATGTATTCTATCTCTTGCTTCAAGAGGAAGGATATGTCCTATCTCCGTGAAGGAAAGGAAGAATGTATTCTATTTCCGATGAGAAACTAAGAGTGGGGTCTCCACTCAGAATCTTGGAAGGGTATGGATAGCTTTCGCTTTGTAGGATTGCAACTGACTGAAGTGGACCTCTGTTCGTGGAAGGAATCGAGAGGGAATCGGCCGTGGTCGACCAGGAGATTTTAGTGGGCCCACCGCCAATGAATTTGATCGTGAGAGAATTTTGGAGGAAAACACAATAATTTAGGGTTATCCTCATGAATATGAGTGAGATATTCTCTCGAGGAACTTCCCATCAAAATGGGTTATCCCGAATGTACTAAGGATAATACTTTTCGTAAACTTCCCATTTATCTAAGATTAATTCGCTCTGGTCAGCCATCTAGGTGATATGATGCCGCTTGAATAGACTGCGGTCTATTATAAACGGTCCTTCCCATTTGGGTTCAAATTTACCTTTCTTTTTGGAGTTGAGAATTATCGGCCGTCTAGCGGCGAGGACGAGATCTCCCTCCTTAAAGGTTCTCTGTCGAACTTTCTTGTTGAAAGCCCTCGACATCCTAGCTTGATAGAACTCAATGCATTGTTGAGCCTCCAGGCGCTTCTCATCTAACATCTCAAGCTCTTCGAGACGTTTTTGATGTTGTTCTTCGGTCGCCATCTCTCTAAGGGCGACGCCAGTGACGAATCGATTTCCAACGGAGAATTGCTTCACACCCAGACCGTGAGTACTGTAGCTCCGGCCGCACGCATCAAGCGATATGCCCAGAGTAAGCCCGAAGTTTATCATCCCACCGCTTGTTATTCTTCACAAGCTTCACAAAATCTTGATGATCGTCTTGTTGAACGCCTAACCCATTCGCCGCCGGATTATAGGTCAGTCAGACATGTTGTATCTTGAATTTTCGCAAAACCGATGAAGGAATTGCCGATAAATTGGGGACCGTTGTCATGCACGATCCGTCTTGGGACACCATGTCGATAGATGACATGGTGTTTGATGAATCGACGACTAGACTCGCTTTGACCTCCTTTAGTGGGATTGCTTCACCACTTGAGAAGTAGTCTGTGATCGCTAGAATAAACCGATCTCCTTTAACCGACGGAGGAAAAATGGGACCTACAACGCCCATTCCCCATGTCTCGAATGACCGCACGTCAAGGATGCACCGGCCCGAGGCCGATGCATAATGCGGAATCCCACACGCGGGTATCTTGTGCATTGACCACATTAATCATCATGGGCCAAAAGTAGCCCATTCTCCGATTCGCCAGAGCTTGGGACCAGTCAGCAAGATTCACATTCACCTTCGTGCTTCAAGGACCTCTTCTTTTGTTTGAGAGGCATCGGAGTAAAGATCATCGTACCCGGCGATATAGCATCCGGGTTCTCGTGTCGTAAAAGAATCTTGGAGCTCTTCGCGGATTGACTCTCTCTCCTTCCGTCTTACGGTAGAATACCATGTAAGACGAATCGATGATAGAAAGCCAATCTCGGCTCCAACTTGGTTTGGGTTGCATGTACTTTGGTAACTACCCCTTACCTTCTTGTGCCTCATCGTATAATGGTACGAAGAGTTGGTGAGTCCCGACCGAACTAGTTGCTCGGTCTCTAAGGTTGTGCTAACGACACGCCTAACGCCGCCAGCAGATCAAGCGCGAGCGCTGAGGCGTGGATATATTCGATGAAGAATCCTTCGAATGAGTCCGCCATTTCAACAGCCTATCCGATGATAGGGGATTAGATCCGATTCGACCTCGTAGTCACCACGAACACCTTAGAGTACGGTAGCTCCCGTCAGCGTGACGCATCAGCAGCGATATGCCCAGAAGCCCGAAGTTTATCATCCTCGCTTGTTATTCTTCACAAGCTTCGACAAAATCTTGATGATCGCCTTGTTGAACGCCGCCTAACCCATTCGCCGCCGGATTATAGGCCGCCGACGACACATCTTGTATCTTGAATTTTCGCAAAACCGATGAAGGAATTGCCGATAAATTGGGGACCGTTGTCATGCACGATCCGTTTGGGACACCATGTCGATAGATGACATGGTGTTTGATGAATCGACGAATTTATCGCTTTGACCTCCTTTAGTGGGATTGCTTCACCACTTGAGAAGTAGTCGGTGATCGCTAGAATAAACCGATCTCCTTTAACCGACGGAGGAAAAATGGGACCTACAACGCCCATTCCCCATGTCTCAATGGCCGTGATGCGTCGGGATGCAACCGCTCGAGGCCGATGCATATAATTCGTGAATTGACACGCGTGGCATTTCCGAAGCGCATCGACCGCCATTAATCATCATGGGCCAAAAGTAGCCCATTCTCCGATTCGCCAGAGCTTGGGACCAGTGGTGCGCACCACATTCACCTTCGTGCTTCCCGGGACCTTTTCCTCTTTGTTTGAGAGGCATCGGATAAAGATCATCGTACCCGGCGATATAGCATCCGGTTTCGTGTCGTAAAAGAATCTTGAGCTCTTCACGATTGACTCTTCTCCTTCACGCCTTCCGTAGAATACCATGTAAGACGAATCGATGATAGAAAGCCAATCTCGGCTCCAACTTGGTTTGGGTTGCATGTACTTCTTTGGTAACTACCCCTTACCTTCTTGTGCCTCATCGTATAATGGTACGAAGAGTTGGTGAGTCCCGACCGAACTAGTTGCTCGGTCTCTAAGGTTGTGCTAACGCATACGCCTAACGCCGCATCCGCGCGGAGCGTTTGGAGGCGCTGGATATATTCGATGAAGAATCCTTCAATGAGTCCGCCATTTCAACAGCCTATCCGATGATAGGGGATTAGATCCGATTCTCGACCTCGTAGTCACCACGAACCCGCTTAACTATCGGGCCAGAATCGCCAGATGCTTCGAGATATTCGACCCCTTCCAAGGCTAAGTCCGATAAGTAACGCGTTGTATTCGCCACGCTATTGGAACAAGGTTCGTGAGTGAATAAGCACGGGCATGACATGATTCCTGAAATCAAGACAACTCCGACTCGGTGGAGATTTTAGAACATCCGGGTACTTGCCACATTAGTGGCCCGAGAAGTTCACAAAATACAATCGCCATATTTGTTGGTGCGATGTAGTGTTGACTTCACGAACTTCATCAGGAGATCATCATATAGCTCATCAGGCCGGTTCGGGTCAAGTACCAAGAGATCGCAAATCGCTTGTCCTTTGACCGACTTTGTTGTTTGAAGTGCAAGTCATATTGGGACAAGAGCAAGGCCCATTTCGCCAAACGCCAACTCATTGAAGCCGGGTCATAAATATTCGGACCGGATTTACGTTAGAGATAACATAAATCGCCTCGTCCGACTAAATAGTGTCGCATTTTGAATTGCGAACACTAATGCAAGGCACCGCCACCATCGGGTATCGAGACTCGCCACCAATGTTCGCCGTAATACATCGCTCGCTCGCGGATCGCCGCCGCCGCCCCGCGAAGTAAGGCTTTAACGAGTGATCC
Source organism: Asparagus setaceus (assembly GCA_012295165.1). Lineage (NCBI taxonomy): Eukaryota > Viridiplantae > Streptophyta > Magnoliopsida > Asparagales > Asparagaceae > Asparagus > Asparagus setaceus. The sequence goes on along the minus strand of CM022706.1, from coordinate 10,322,677 downwards.
GTTGCCTTGACGAGATCGTGAAAGTTTTCCGACGCGTGCAACAAGAACAGAGGTTTAGCGAGATACGATTTTATCTCTTCAAACGCCGACATGCCGCCCCAAATAAACGACACGCTCTTCTTGTTCAACTTGGAGAACGGCCGCACTTCCCGATAGGTTCGATATGAACCGTCGGATGTACGCTAATCGCCCTTGTAACCCCCGAAGCTCTCGCATTTCTGAGGTTGCAATTCTTGAATCGCCTTCACTTTGTCGATCGACGTGGATTCCTTTGTCGGTGACGACGAAACCGAGGAACTTGCCACCGACATTCCAAGGAAGGATTTGGTGATTCATCTTTAGTCGATGAGTTCGCATGAGCTCAATACCGCTCTAAGATCTTTGATGTGATCTCCTTTGTCACGCTTTTACGACTAAGTCGCCGACGTAGCATTCGACCGTTTTCGGAGATGATCTTGGAAAATCTCCGCCATTGCTCACCGGTATGTTGCGCCCGTTCTTCGCCGAATGGCATGACCGTAGCAAAATATACCGATGGGCATTCTCAACTGTGGTTTAGGCCATCGGGTGCATCTTGATTTGATTATACCCCAGAAACCATCCATGAACGACATTCTTTCAAATCCACATGTATTGTCGACTATGACATCGGTGATTGGAAGAGGAAAGTCGCCTTTGGGCAAGCAATGCTCGATCTCAGAGTCGACACGCATCCTCGACGAACCATTCTTCTTCATGACCGGGACTATATTCGCCACCCAATCCGGATGTTGAATTTCCTCGATGAATCCCGATTCTATGAGTTTCTTCACTTCGTCGACGATTGCCTGCAAGATTTGTGGACGAAACCGTCTTTGTGGTTGCTTGACAGGTTTGACATCCACCTTGATGTTGAGGCGATGTGTCGCTACATTAGGGTCGAAGTCCCCGCATGTCCTCATAACTCAAGCGAATACATCGATATACTCCCTGATTAGGGCGATCAACTCTTCTTTCTCTTCCGAGGGAAGAGTATTGCTGATGTTTATGAGCTTAGGATGCTCCTCATCACCCATATTAACCTGGACTACCTCGTCCTTAGTGGGGGGTTCTCTTTGTTCAATCTATCCCCAAACCGCCTCGAGTTGATGGATCCATGGGTCTTCCCATGTTGTCATATCTTCATCACCCTCAATAGTAGCGAGGATCGGCCAGTAGCCATATTTGACATCAAAGCCTTGAAAGCTCCCAGGCCGTGTCGTAATCCCAAGTCAAGAATCGCATCGAATGTCCGCCTCCTCATCGTGGATTATCATCAATTAGCCATGAGCATTCATCTTCTCGAGGAGGATTCGTATCCCAATCCCTTCTAAATGCATAGTAGTTATCGGCTTCCCTTTTGGAACATATGCGCTTTAGGAGGGACTCGAGGACCTCGCCGAAACATAGACCTTCTCCTTGTGTCAAGTCGCACTCCCACTTCTTCATGATACCGGTGTCTCGGACTATATCTGAATGTGTTGAGGATAGGCCCGTTGTCATCTTCATCTTCTTCTAAGAAATGATTCGCTGCTGAACCGTGATCTCCTTTTCCGTAAACCAAGTCTTTTTCACTACTTGATCTTCGTGGGATGACGAAGTGTTGTCCCAAAGGAGTCTTGGAATTGCTTTTGTGTAAAGCAAGAAGACCGAAGTTGGTAAGTGCAACTCGATCGTTGTATAAACCTCGCCATTACATCATTCAAAGACAAAGGGTACTCTAAATCGCCATTTATTGATTCATCGGCAATTTGCCAATTACAATGTTCATCCGACGATTCTTCATCGCCAAGATTGATTACAAGGTACAATGTCATTTAAAACAAAACCACCACTATAATCAAGCCCGCCAGACGCCTTCTTCACCGCTGTCCGTGCCTTGGGCCGATGATTCAGCCGACTCATTACCGTAGAGGAGAGAATCAAGAAAATAATTCTCCACCCCTTAAATGGTCGTTTGTCCGCGACCACCGCCTTGACTCATTATTCGTCTACATATTTGAGACACCGATGAAGAGTAGATGGGACTATAACGCTACCGTGGATCCAAGGTCGACCCAACAATAAGTTATAGGAAGTCTCGCCAATCACATAGCGGTGACTTCGACTTTAAATCCCCATTTGGCACTTTATCCGGATTTTACCAAGCGAGACCGGTGTTAAACCCATAGATCATTGTGCTCTGATGCCACCATCGCGTGGATTCCAAGGTGATACATGAGGCGATGGGCATAATGCTCATAATGAACCCGGATCGACTTGGATCCGTTAACTTCACTAGAGCCAATATACCCGTGAAGTATAGAGGCCGATCGTGTTTGAATCTCTCGTCTGCATATCCTCCTTTGTAAAAGTAATGCAGGGGAAGTGCTTGGTTGCCAAGTTGCATTGTTGTGCAGATTCTTCCGGAATCGGCTTGATCTGAGTGAGAAACACCTCGAGTCACCTGAGCTTGTAGAGCTTCCTGTTTCCTTTGACAATCGGAGCAACTCAGAGAGTTATTCGCCGATGTTCGCCAACCGGGCCATGATGTCAAACGGTATGGAGAGCCCGATGTTCGGTCTATCCCTCCTGTCGGGCGATTGAATCGGACCGCCGGAGTTGAGCTTCCCGACCGAGGTCGCTTTCTTTGCCACCTTGCTTTTTCTTTCTCTCGCACGAGTGAGAGGAGTCGTGGTCACCCGGCTCGGCGGTGTCTTAGCGTTTGGATTTGAGTGTCCGGATACTTGTAGGAGTATTCTTGTCCACTCCTAGTAGCTAAGACTTCCCGCTTCTTCCTGAAATTGGAAGGTGGATACTTTTCATCATCCTTCTCTGAATTGCCGGCAAAGATGGCATAGCTTGCCTTTTCCCTTGACTTCTTTATGGCCGAGGATGTAGTCCATCGATCGCCTTCCAAAGAAGTCGTGGTGGACCCAAAGGATTTCTCCGCTTGTCGCCGTGGTGCTGACGAGCCCCTTCTTACGCTACCCGTGAGGATCTTCATTCACCATCTTCATTCCTACCTTCACAACCGGGCGCCGGTTGGAACCAATCCAAGGAACTGATCCAAGCTTATAGAGACCGCATTTGCTCCCACCTTCTTCTCTTTAGAGGGTTTTGGAGTAATGACTCCAACATCGATCAAGGCCCTAATCTTGTCCTTGAGATGGTAGCGTAACTTTGTAGGATGATGTACCGCCCGTAAGCAACGCGATTTAGGATCAGAACCTTGTTTGCCTCCTCTTGGTTTACAATTGGGGCAACCGGATTTTGTTGTTTTCCGTAAGGTATTTGAAGATGCCCTAACTTCCTCGCCCTGAACGAGTAAGTCTTGGGAAACCTCGAACCGATGGTTTCGATTCGAGTTTGTTGGCGCCATTGAGGCTGCGATTGCCGGTGCACGCTGTTGCGACCGGCCGTTGTGGTTGCAGCTCGAACGCTTTGATTAGCGCCTACAGACTTTGACGGCGCTTTACCTTTGCCACGGGGACAAAGTTCGCTTGTGAGCATCCACCATAGGTGACCTCTCTCGCTTCCTCCTCGTGAATCGCCGGCTTGCTCTCCACGATCCTTAAATCTTTCCAGTCTCTCGACGGCAGCTCCCATTGCTTCCAACACGCCCAATGACAAGTTGCTATGACAAGTTTGAGAATGAACTTTTCCGTTATCGGTCTCGCAATTCATTGCCTTATTTCAACCTCTTGACGGTTATCCATCGCTTTCCCCGTCTTTCTCGCTCGTCCAACAAAGACCCGATGGATACCTCGGTGTCATCGTCGAAGAAATTGGTGAGAAACATGGCCTCCATATCATCCCAGCCTATTAACGCCCTCGGTTTGAGACGGCGGTACCATGAAGGCGGCTCCACGAAGGGTGCCAACGAATGACCGAACCATCAAGGGCTCGCTGTCGAGATAACGCCAGATGAGACTTGAAGTAGATCAAGTCTTTGAGTGGGTGATCCCTTTCCGTCAAATGGCGTAAAGTTGATGAGGTGAACTTTGTCGGATCTGGGATTGATTCTCACTCCCTTGGGTAAGGACATGGTATACCGTCTTCTTTACCTCTTGGCGGAAATCAAAGTATTGATTTTGCTCTCGAGGTCTTTATTTTCTCATTTTCCCCTCGTCTCCGTTCGGGTAAACTTGGGGAGGAACTACGGTGTTATCGCTAGCGTTTTGCGGCGATGCGATCATCTACGTTTGGCCTCCTTCCCTGTCCGTGTAAGCTATCTGTTAAGTTGACATTATTGCGGCGACTTGGCTCACCTTGGCGGTTCATTATCGCTGGATCTGTTGGTCATGCATTGCTCTCATCTGGCTGCATGGCGGTTCCATTCAAGCTTAAAGTTGTCCTTTTGCTTGGTTAGGGCCTCTTCAAGCATCACGGGACACTTGTTCCGCCGATCATGAACGCTCAGCCAGGTTGTCCTATGCCGGAAATTGCGATAATTGTCGTTTAACAGTCCGGACCGCAATCGAGTCATTCGTTCGCGATGCCGGGAGGCGACGCGTGTGACGTCCTGGTCATATTGATGGTAACACTCGGCAATTCATCGCCTGAGGCTTCATCTTTTCTTTGCGGAGCGTCTTGACTTGGGTTCGGGCATTCGTGCGAGCCTATCAAAGACCGACGCCTTTTCCGAGTCGTTTTAGCGGTTGCGCCGATAACAATGCCTTGATCGGTTTCGAGCACAAGCAAGGCATGTTTGATTCGGGCTGCCTCTTCGATTTACTTGTACCCCGGCCGCGATAGTACAACTTCGTCGGTATGAATACCGAGCAACCTATCGTGTGTTGGCACGACTTCTCGTATAACGCTGTCATCGCCGATGAGAGCCGCCTCCTTCGAGAACAAATAGGCCTTTCATAAGTCACTTTCGCGCTGGCGTACGTAGCCAGTGTGAATCTTCGGCGGGCTCGGACTTGATTTGAAGCCCGGTCGCGGCGCGGGTTTCTTCTTGTCTTTGTGGGTGCGACTCCCGTATCGAGGTGACCATTGATTCCTTTAGGGACCTAGTCGATCCTTAACGGCAAGCCCGCCGGTCGTGGCGAGTTGGCTTCACGGAAGTTTGGGTGCATAACGGAGGTAACTTCTGCCAATGCCACTTTTGTTGAGGTGCTCACAATTTCGATTTGAGCACGGAGCAGGAGTTGGCTCGGCTGGCAGAGCTAGGCTTGATGCCGGGTTCGCTTGAGTTGAAGCTTCGACGGACTTGGGCTTCCAAGCTAGCCGATTTGTCGACGACTTCTTGGCCGCCTCCTTCTTCAACTCGCGGGCTTGTTGTACCAAAGCCGTGCTTAGCGAAGGCGCCGGCTATCACGCTCAAGGTGTAGAGACGGTTCCGTTTGACTTCGGACCCATTCGTTCGTCGCCGGCTGTAGGAATCGGCTACGATCTCGTGACTTCACCTCGAGTCAACTTAGATCTTAGATCCGCCATAGCGGACCCCATCCATTGACTCTTTCGCTTGGGCTAATTGTTTCGCCAGCGCCGACGCCGCTCGACGGGCTCTCTTGGAGAGTCACAACGCCATTGGCGGAATCGACCCTGCGAGATAGGGGTTAGAAGATTTGGCGTTGTTAGGGCGGGGAACCACCGTCGTCTGCTGATCTTGGACTTGGTTGTGGTGGATTTTCGCCTCGCATTCGAGGCCGATTGGGTCTTCCTTGCAGCGGAGACCATCTTGGACTTGCGGGGGGAACTGGATCTGGACGAGGAGGAGAGGTATTCCTCATACTTCTTCTGGTCGAACTCGAACTCGACCTCCTCGATGACCGGGATCGGGATCCGCGGTTGCGACACGACGGCTTCTTTGTTGAAGCCGTTGGCTCTACATGGTCGCCGACTTGTTGAGGCGAAAGTTGGTTTGTTATTCATTGCTCGTTTGAATTACGTTTGACCCGTTGGCCTACAACAAAATTTCAAACAAAAGAAATACCTTTATTTTTTGGTACAATGGCGAAAATTACAACTTTCTTCCTTTTGTGAACAAACACGAGGATCTCTATTTTCCCGATCCTCGCTATGGGTTCTTTGCCCGTGTCGGGACTTTTATTCGTCCGCTGACCACCGCTAATTCGATCCCCGTGTAAACCCGGTTCGAACTACAGACGAGGGGCTCGCTTCACGAAGGAAACGGTTACCGAGGGGATCACACTCACGAAGGAGAGGATCGCTGCGAGATGCCTCCACGAAGGAGAGGATCGCCGAGCGGTGAGATCTACAAGGAGAAATCACGCTATCCCCGAGATTAAGACGAAGCTTAACCTAGAGGGTATCGTAGTTCGACCGAGTTTTCTTACCCGCGATTTGTGGATCGGCGTCGTTGGACTTGTGCTCGCCGGTGCTTTCGGAGCGGTCGTCGGCGGCTCGTGGATCTCGTCGCGGATTCTTGAGAAAATCCCCGAGTTTCCCGAGAGCCAAATCCCTAAAAATCCACACCTCCCCAAGTCCAAGACCCCCTATTTATACAATGGAGAGAGGCCGGGCCAAGTGGCTCGGCCACTTGGCGAACTCGACCAAGTTGGCGGGTGGCTGGTATATTGGCCGAGCCACCTCACCACTTAGTGGCGCCCTCGGCAAGTACCAAGTGGCGAGCCTCCTGGCCGAGTCACCTCGACAGTTGGCGAGGGCCACTGGCCAAGGTGTGCGTCGGCGGCGTTCCGTCGTCTCGCGGGCTTCTCCGTCGATTCTTTCGGTCTTAGGCTTGGTTTTGCTCGGTGATGTTGCCGTTGTGTTTGAGTCCGTGCCGATCAACTTCGGGCTCAAGCGGCTCGTTTGCATCGGCCGGACTAAGTACGGTTGATTCCGTCTCGTCGGCGTTGAAGCTTCGACGACTGGGCTTCCAAGCTAGCCGATTTGTCGACGACTTTGGTCAGCCTCTTCTTCAACTCGCGGGCTTGTTGTACCAAAGCCCGCAGCCTTGAGCGCCAAGGGCGCTCCGGATACGCCTCGGCGTAGAACGGTTCCGCTTGACCTGACCCATCGCTCGTCGCCGTACCAGGAATCGGCTACGATTCGATTTCATCCTCTCGAGTCAACTTAGATCTTAGATCCGCCTCATAGCGGACCCCATCCATTGACTCTTTCGCTGGGCTAATTGTTTCGCCAGCGCCGACGCCGCCGACGGGCTCTCTTTGAGAGTCACAACGCCATTGGCGGAATCGACTTCGCAGAGATAGGGTTCAAGATTTGGCCGCTGTTGTGGCCGGAACCACCGCTGCCCGCAGCTTGACAATGTGTGGTGGATTTTCGCCTCGCATTCGAGGCCGATTGGGTCTTCCTTGCGCCGAGACCATCTTGGACTTGCGGGGAACTGATCTCGACGAGGAGGAGAGGTATTCCTCATACTTCTTACGGTCGAACTCGAACTCGACCTCCTCGATGACCGGATCGGATCCGCGTTAGCGACACGACGGCTTTGTTGAAGCCCCACCGGTGTCGCCAAATTTGTTCGCGGCAAAGTTGGTTTGTTATTCATTGCTCGCTTGAATTAAGCGCATGTTTGGCCTACAACAAAATTTCAAACAAAAGAAATACCTTTATTTCAGCGCATAATGAAAACGAAAATTACAACTTTCTTCCTTTTGTGAACAAACACGAGGATCTCTATTTTCCCGATCCTCGCTATGGGTTCTTTGCCCGTACGGACTTTTATTCGTCCGCTGACCACCGCAATTCGATCCTCGTGTAAACCCGGTTCGAACTACAGACGAGGGGCTCGCTTCACGAAGGAAACGGTTACCGAGGGATCACACTCACGAAGGAGAGGATCGCCAGGGATCGTGACTCACGAAGGAGAGGATCACGAGCGGTGAGATCTACAAGGAGAAATCACGCTATCCCCGAGATTAAGACGAAGCTTAACCTAGAGGGTATCTCAGAGTTCGACCCGAAGTTTCTTACCCCGCGATTTGTGGATCTCGACGCCGATCGACTTGTGCTCTGCTCTGAACGGTGGCGTCGACGGCTCGTGGATCTCGTCGCGGATTCTTGAGAAAATCCCCGAGTTTCAGAGCCAAATCCCTAAAAATCCACACCTCCCAAGTCCAAGACCCCCTATTTATACAATGGAGAGGGGTGCCATGGCTGGTGAATTTTCACTGCCGAGCTTTCACCTTACTAAGTGGCCGAGGTGGTTTCACATGGTGGCGAGCCACCTCGCCACTTGCCGGCGCCGCAGGTTAGCCTTTTGAGGTGGTTTCGCCAGTGGTCGAGCTCTCCTACCACTTGTCGAGTCAATTTCTACTGTGGCCGAGGCCACTGGCCAAGGTGTCGGCCGCTGGCGTTCATTTCTGCCCCGCCGCTTCTCCGCTTCGATTCTTTCTGGGCTTGGTTTTGTTCTGATGTTGCCGTTGTGTTTGAGTCCGCACTGATCAACTTTCGTGGCTCAAACGGCCGCTTTGCATCGACGGACTAAGTACGGTTGATTCCGCCTCGCCGACGTTTGAGTTTAGCCAACTCGCTTCGTTGAGCTCGTTGCCGGTTTTCTCCACGACACGCCGCTTTCATGCGAAGCCAGACGCCGACTCACTTCATGGGTTCGCTGACCGCTTTATGCGCTTTGGCGGCGAGTCACGCCGTCGGGCTGCTTCAAGTCGCTACCACGGATGGATCGTCGGTCGCCAACCCACCGCTTACGAAGTCTTGTTCGCATCGATAAGCAATTTTAACGCCTACAGTAGTAGATCAGCAATCCAAGGAAGTCGGAAGATGGAGCATAGTGCTCAGTTCAAGTACTTCTCTACCTTCTCAGAATATTTTATATTGTTACTCGATTCGAATACTACTCTAATGTTGCCATGTTTACTGTTATTTGTGATATGCTTATTACATTAGTTCTCAGAGAAAGAGTTTTTCCTTTTTTTTTTTGACAAATAGACCTTTTGAGGGTAAAAGAGTCAAAAAAATATTCACTCAGGGGGCCTATTTGCAACAATAAAACTACATTGTGGTCTATCAAGTGATTAGGCAATATCATGAAGGGTCTATCCACAATAAACCCTTTTTTTCAACATACTTCCATAGCATTCTTGACATTTCTCGAGAACTAATCTATTGCGTGCATATTTTACAGGTTCCTCGACAAGGCTGCAATAATATCAACCCTAGACACCAAAAGAGAGGACCTCTTCAATCCATGGAGTCTCTGCACAGTCACACAAGTCGAAGAACTCAAAATACTCATCCAAATGTTCCCCATTTGGGCCACCACCATCATATTCTCTTCTGTATATTCCCAAAATTCCTCCTTGTTCTTGGAACAAGGCATGGTCCTCGACAAAAACATCGGTTCTATCTCCATTCCCCCAGCCTCACTCTCAACCTTCGATGTCATCAGTGTCCTCATCTGCCTCCCAATCTATGATCGCCTCCTTATTCCAACAGTAAGCAAATTCACTGGCAGAGAAAGAGGCTTCACTGAGCTTCAAAGAATCGGTATTGGCCTTTTCATTTCTATACTTGCAATGATATCAGCCTATTTGGTAGAAATCAAGCGTCTTCAAATTGCAGATTCTGAGGGGTTAGTTCATCAGAAAGTCGCAGTGCCGATGAGTATTCTTTGGCAAATTCCTCAGTATTTTCTAGTAGGCGCCGCTGAGGTGTTTGCTCTAATTGGACAGTTGGAGTTTTTCTATGAGCAGTCTCCTGATGCCATGAGAAGTCTATGCAGTGCTCTTGCTCTTGTGACGGGTTCTTTAGGGAGTTATTTGAGCTCGTTGATTCTGACAATTGTGGCTTCGGTAACAACCAGAGGAGGAAGTCCTGGATGGATTCCTGACAACTTGAATGAAGGGCATCTCGATCGGTTCTTTTTGTTAATTGCAGGTCTGAGCTGCTTGAATCTTGTAATATTTGTTTTGTGTACCTTGAGGTATGAGAGCAAGAAGGCTTCTTAGAGTTTTGATTGGAAAATGATGATTTTGTGTAAATTTTCGACCGGAAATACATTTCTATGATAAAATTATAAATAATCCAAACAATGAATTTGAAGTTGATTTTCTTGCAATACCAAACAGTCCCTAGCCGTATTGTCTTCCTCTGTTGGATTTTTGCGTTAGAGCATCCTTTCTTTTGATACTTATGGCTCATAATTGTACTTAGTCATGACTGAATTAGTTTGCAGTTTTGGTTTGGAATTCATTCTAGTAACTGGGATCTGTTTGATCTTTTAAAGATATCTCGTGCATTATGTATATGTATCTAACCTTGTTACTAGCCTTTTTCCATGTGAACTTCGTAAAATATTGGGGGTTTTGTGAAATTTATCATTTGTTTTTGTTGTGTTAATGAGCATACCTAGGAGGTTAACTCTAAGCTCTCCATCCTAATCCTCGGAAGACCAATTAGACATGGAAAAATATTGATTATACAAAAATTAGAAGATTTCAACTTGCTGGTTAGGTGGGTGATCCGTATTAGATGGATCGGTTCAGATCAACATGAAAAATAAAGGGTCAATGTAGGGGACAGGTCAATCATAAAGGGTCTATCCACAATAAACCCTTTTTTCAACATACTTCCATTGCATTCTTGACATTTCTCGAGAACTAATCTATTGCGTGCAAATTTACAGGTTCCTCGACAAGGCTGCAATAATATCAACCCTAGACACCAAAAGAGAGGACCTCTTCAATCCATGGAGTCTCTGCACAGTCACACAAGTCGAAGAACTCAAAATACTCATCCAAATGTTCCCCATTTGGGCCACCACCATCATATTCTCTTCTGTATATTCCCAAAATTCCTCCTTGTTCTTGGAACAAGGCATGGTCCTCGACAAAAACATCGGTTCTATCTCCATTCCCCCAGCCTCACTCTCAACCTTCGATGTCATCAGTGTCCTCATCTGCCTCCCAATCTATGATCGCCTCCTTATTCCAACAGTAAGCAAATTCACTGGCAGAGAAAGAGGCTTCACTGAGCTTCAAAGAATCGGTATTGGCCTTTTCATTTCTATACTTGCAATGATATCAGCCTATTTGGTAGAAATCAAGCGTCTTCAAATTGCAGATTCTGAGGGGTTAGTTCATCAGAAAGTCGCAGTGCCGATGAGTATTCTTTGGCAAATTCCTCAGTATTTTCTAGTAGGCGCCGCTGAGGTGTTTGCTCTAATTGGACAGTTGGAGTTTTTCTATGAGCAGTCTCCTGATGCCATGAGAAGTCTATGCAGTGCTCTTGCCCTTGTGACGGGTTCTTTAGGGAGTTATTTGAGCTCGTTGATTCTGACAATTGTGGCTTCGGTAACAACCAGAGGAGGAAGTCCTGGATGGATTCCTGACAACTTGAATGAAGGGCATCTCGATCGGTTCTTTTTGTTAATTGCAGGTCTGAGCTGCTTGAACCTTGCAATATTTGTTTTGTGTGCCTTGAGGTATGAGAGCAAGAAGGCTTCTTAGAGTTTTGATTGGAAAATGATGATTTTGTGTAAATTTTCGACCGGAAATACATTTCTATGATAAAATTATAAATAATCCAAACAATGAATTTGAAGTTGATTTTCTTGCAATACCAAACAGTCCCTAGCCGTATTGTCTTCCTCTGTTGGATTTTTGCGTTAGAGCATCCTTTCTTTTTGATACTTATGGCTCATAATTGTACTTAGTCATGACTGAATTAGTTTGCAGTTTTGGTTTGGAATTCATTCTAGTAACTGGGATCTGTTTGATCTTTTAAAGATATCTCGTGCATTATGTATATGTATCTAACCTTGTTACTAGCCTTTTTTCCATGTGAACTTCGTAAAATATTGGGGGGTTTTGTGAAATTTATCATTTGTTTTTTGTTGTGTTAATTACCATGAAAAGAGGTTAGAGCAAATACAGTTATCAATTATGTCTTTCCTAGCTTGCTATTTACATGTGCCAGAGGAAGGCTCTCTATTGTAAGTATTCATGGTATTGTGTATTGCGAGATAATTTTTCGTGGGTTTTTTTAGATATTAGTCCCGTACATCTTCAATAATTGCATATTAGTCACTCACATATTGAAAATTGCATATTAGTCCCTCAAATCCTATAGGATTTTGCAAAATGGTCTCTCTATTAATGTTTTAGCTATAAAAACCTAACCGTGATTGGGTACTCCTAACCCTACATCTGCAATCACCAAACTATACATCTCTCTGATGTTTCAGACCTTTGTGAAGCTTAACTTTGGTTTAGGATTCTTTTCTAACCATTGGAGAAGAAAAACTCAAGCGGGTTTGGGTTTTTTAAGTGTGATTTTAAATCCATTAAGTTGGGTTGGGGAGCATAATAGAGGAGTAAAATGATCATTTTGCCTCCAACCGTTAGATTTGACGGAATATTTCCCTCAAATCTAACATGATTTACCTCAAATCTAACATGATTTAACTTGAAGGATCATTTTGCAAGATCCATGGGAATTGGGATGACTTAATAGTGTTCCCTTATATTTTTATGCATAACATAATAATTTCATCAATCTATGATATATATACTTTAATAATCTGGAAGAATAATGCTTAGCTCCGCAGCCTCTGTCTATTTTAATCGGACTAGTTTTATGCACGTGCAATGCACGTGATTAAAATATCAAAATAATTTAATTTATAGAATAAAAATAATTCATGTTCAAGTGAAAGGATTGATGTTTGAAGTTTGAAGTTATAGATTATTAATATAAATATTAGAACATTTAGTTCACACGGCTATTCTAACACGAACCGTTAGATCACAAAAATTAGGATATTTTGGTTCACATGTAATTAGAATATAATTAGGTTATTACAAAAATTAGGATATTTAGTTCACATTGTATTATGATATAATTAGGATATTTGAAGTTGTAGTTCACATGAGATTAGGATAATTAGGCACGTGAGTAGATAACAATTGCAAATATATAAGATTAGGGTAGATGTTTGAATTTTATAAATAAAACATGTGGTCTTATCTATCATTAAATACAATTTAAAAATTAGAATTTGATTAGGATTAGGATAGTTCAAAATTAAATAAGATGTGTAATTATAGTAATAAAAAAGGAAATAAGATGTGTAATTAGATAATAACCAAATAAGAATAGTTCATAACAAAAACAATTGTGTCTAGTAATGCAAATCTCATTGAAAAAATAAATAAAAATAAAATTGCCAAATATTCAATTTTGTTGAAGAAAGACAAACTTCGTAATTGAAAAAAAAAGGTAATTTATACTTTTCCAACAAATTACTAACCACCTTACCACCGACCTCCACCCGCGCCATCTCCACGATCGTCAATGTCAACTCATCAACAGTGTGTCTAGTAATGCAACTCTTTACAGTCCTCGATGGCCGTTTGCTCTCGAAGATCATCGGAGACTGCAGAGTAGCCTGAGACGGTCTCAATGGCCCGCTGGACCTCGTTAAGAGTGCCACGGACAACAGCTTAGAGATCGGGGAGGGGCCCACAGCTGTGCTGGCACTGGATTCGGATTCGGGTCATGCAGGATTGCGGGTTGGTTGTGTTGATGCAGGTTTGTTGGATTAGGGTTTCTTCAAAGGTTAGGGTTTTTGGTTGGGCATGAAGAAGGGTTGGAGAGATGAAGAAGAGGAATTTTTGTTGAGGCCATTTTAATTTCGAGGTGATTTTTAGTGGGGTTTCTGATTTGGGTGTGAGGTTGTGTTGATAGAGGGAAGTTTGAAATTTGAACTACATGCAATTTTGAAGCCCACTCAACATAATGTATAAGGTGCCAGTTACTCAATATGAATCAACCACCCAGAACCACAACAACTAAAGTGAGAAACAATCAATATATGGATGGCATGAACATTTAGATCATACAGTCTGAGGGCATATATCCGCAATATTGCAGCAGATGTTCAGTCAAATAATTTAAAATGCACAATATGTACTTGACAACAAAACTAATATTGAGAAAAATCATAGAAATATATTAAGTCAAGAGTTAAACTATATCATCAACGACAATGACAAATCAAAAATCGAAGTCCTAATACAACAAGTCCATATCTATTAGGTTTGAGATGAGCTCTACATGTGAGAAACTCTAGGTCATCTCATGGATAACTCACACCATTTACTTTATTACACACATTCAAATTACTCTATGTATGAAAGATCCAGTGATATTTAAATTTTATTCATTTTCATAAATGGTTTCAAAGTCTGATAGCACTCTCGCCTGAACTCCTAAATCAAGAGGTTACCTAATCTAAAAGAACGTTATTTCAGCCGCAGAAAAAAAAAGTCAGATTATTATGCATATGGATATAAGACATTATCAAACCTCTTGGCATTTCATCTTTTTAGGTTATTTCAGGTGTGTAGATCAATACGACGGTACAAATGATCAAGATAATTGTTTATTATGATGTTCTCACGAACCAGTGAGAACCTTATTTTAAGAACTATTTTTTCTCACTCAAAGACCCCCTCCCCCCACCCATGTACGTACACTGAGTATGTACGTACATGTATGTGTGTGCATGATCGCACATATGTAGGTATGCATGTATATGAATGTATTTGTTTATGCATGTGTGCATGCATGTATTGACACATCTGTCAAACTTTCGCTCTACCATCCATCTGCTAGTTGGATCTGAAAGTCAGCAAGTGCACCTCCATATATGGAGGTACATTTACAATAAAAGATGCTACATTCAGAATCACCTCCATACATGTTATTCAGACATTGCACAAACATTCTTGTCTAAAGCTTTATGATCTCAGGATTTTTTAACTTGCATATACCTTTATAACTCCTAATCTTTGGGCAAACACATGGCCCTTGTTCTACAGAAACCCCTGCTTACTCAAAACTTGCATATAATTTTTTAAATATGTGCTTTACGATATCGTTTTTTTTCATACGTACTCAATACAAAATCCTAATGGATACTTCTGTTGGCATACAATTTTAGAAATAGTATATCCTAAAAAAATTTAATATGTGCTTTACGATATTGTTTTTTCATATGTACTCAATACAAAATCCTAATGGATACTTCTGTTGGCATACTATTTTAGAAATAGTATATACTAAAATAAACTTTCCCCGCACGATATTGTCTTGTCTAAACAGTACAAAACATTCAATATGTCCCTTTCAGTATTGAACTAACCCTTCCTACAGCATACAATCTTCTCGAAACATCAACGCAAAGTGCAAATATATAAACACTACAAAAGAACCAACAGGCATTACCTACTGAGCAGCCCTTACCTTAACACTGAAAAAAAAAGAACAGCAGCCCACTTACGATTGAATGACAGCATCACCCTGCTGTTCTTCGCGAGCGCTCTGCAGGTACTCATTTACTTTGTCACAAAACTCTCTACCCAACATGTTGTCCAGTGCAATATCAATATCGTAGCAATCTTTACCTAAAAGCTGTGCACTTAACCAAAAAAAATCAGGAAAGAATAAAACCAATTGCTATATTTCCCAAAAAAAAAAAAAAAATTCCCTGGTTTATTTTTAAAAATAACTCTTTAACCAAAGATACCCAACTGAATTTTTTTTTTAATCCCAACTATAGCAAGTAGCATCTTAGACCCGGCCACATATTTCTCCGCCAATCTCCGAAGGAATTTTCCCTTGCTTTGATCGAATTGAAACAGTATCGTCATCAACAATCAAAATTAGATGAGAAAATAAGGATTAAATTCGACCTTATCGCAAACCCAACCGCCGGCGACTCGAAGCTGAGTCTCCAACTCAAAATGCTTCAAAACATCGAGCAAGTGCTTGAAGATCTTCTCCTCTTTCTCCGTGAGATCGATCTTCTCTTTCACCGTCACCTGACCCGCCATGATTCTACTTCTCTCACTGCCGCCGGAAGCTACGTAACTATATATATCTATCATCTTATCAAAAATAAATGAGAAAAGAAAATTCAAATGGAGCTGCTTCAATATTGCTTATCTTAAAACTCTTGGATAAATATTATACTTATCTTCAAACTCTTTTGTTTTGTACTTGTGTATTCGAAGATATGTATAGGGTCTCTTAGATGTTGTTTTGGAGCTAATATAGATGATTTATTTATTTATTTATTTTTGTGATTAGGATTAGAATAAATCATTAAATACAATTTAAAAATTAGAATTTGCTTAGGATTAGGATAGTTTAAACTTTAAAGGGGTATTTTTGTAGATGATTTATTTTCTTTTTTTGTGATTAGGATTAGAATAAATCATTAAATACAATTTAAAAATTAGAATTTGCTTAGGATTAGGATAGTTTAAACTTTAAAGGGGTATTTTTGTCTGCCGAAAGATTTTCCGGAACTCGTGCTTTTAAAGGGAGTATGATTAAACTTTTGGATCAGGTAACGGTTAAGCATAAAATGGCTTAACCCGGGAAAGACCCGACCCAATTTCCACCCCGAACTCGAATTTTGTCGTCAACTGTGCAAACAAGAGGAGAAAAAGATGGAAATACTTTGGAGATTCCATCCGATACCAAAATCAGCATTAAATTCTGCAAAAAAATCGGATCTTTGTCGCTAAACAAAGTGGTCTGTGGCTTGGTTTGGATCCCTGCCATGTCAATGAGCTCTCAAGAGCCGCAATATGAGGAGAGGCTTCTACTTTTAGAAGGAGAAAACAACCACTCTCAGGTTTCTTTCATTCTTTTTTCTTTAAATTTAAATTCTAGCTTTTGGGTTTTGGATTTCCTCAAATAACATATCGGTTAGTGATCAAAATTGTTACTTCTGGTCTAGTTTGATGTGGTTTCTAGTAATGTTATCAGCATTTAGATTTGTGGGGCTTCTATTTTCAGGCCAATTGATAAAAATTAAAATTTGCCAATTGGGTTTCTGGAGATTTGATCAATTACGCATTGAGCTTCTTGAATTTGAGAATCAAAAGATTATGTGTCATGTCTTGGTGTTCTATGTAAAGAAGAGTTGCAACTGAAGTGGATTTGATACCAAATGTAGGAAATTGTATAGGAAAGATTCCACAATCACATAGTAATGGAGCTACACCATAAATATGTACCTAGTTATGTGTTCTGTGTAAAGAATTGTACTTGCATCTTGAAAGTTGGCGCTATGTACCGACACAAAGTCAATTGAGAGAAGACGTAGGAACATTCCCAAGTGAATTGAGACTTTAAATTGTGCATGAAATTTCATTTGTAAAGGTTGGAATTGTCTCACATCCACTTGTTTTCAAGTGGATGTGGTATGAGAGACATGAGGAATGAATTCAGTACCATACGGGAAATAGAGTGAGATGACTAATGACTCAAATAGTGTTAATCCTTTGGAATTGGATTCAACGTGGTTCCTAGAAGATTAGTCCAATCTACTTACACTCGCGAGCCTTTAGAACCCGACAAAAATGATGTGCAAATAGATACTTGCGAATACACTAGAAGTACAAAGTCAAGAGCATAGAGCGATCTGAAGCAAGTTCAATGTGAATGCCTGGATAAGTTTGTGAGCAGTAATATTGCTCTTGCAAGAAGCTGAACAGTATTATGCTATGACCAATGATTGGGGATGATATTGTGCATTAAGCTATTGCACATACTAGTCAGAGATATCATTTTCTAATGGATTAAAAGGTGACACCAGTAAGGGGATATATGACTGAAGATTCACCCATAGACATCATTACAGAGGGAGAACTAGCATATTCTAGCCGCAAACAACATTGGCTTAAAAAGCGGTCTGGCTGTTGGCCTAGGCCTAAACGGTACTTAGACCGGGCCGTACGCGGAAAAGGGGTATGTTGCTTGCTGAGGCATAGTAACGGTGTGATACCCCACATAATCCTACATCGGGAAAAACTAGAAGACTTTGGATGGTTTAAATAGTGAAGTCAAAGATTCAAGAGCAACTAATGCTAACACTTTTTGGTTGTGGATTGAGCCAAACAATGAGTTGCTCTCAGTGGGTCCCATGACTTGCAGCGCGCCAACGGGCTCGCGGGCCCGGGACATGACAAATGGTATCAGAGTAGTTAGTCAACCGGAAGTGTGGAGCTAAGTGATATGTAAGACTAAGTGCTACATCCCATGAGTATGGTGGGGGCCACCTCTAGAGCCCGTAGGAGCCACCTCTAAAGTCCACATCGTTTAACGGTGATACTGGGATGTGCTAATTGTCATGCCGCAATGAGGACGTCGCGTATTAAAGGTGAGGTGATTGTGATATCCCAAATAGTCCCACATCGGGGAAAACTAAAAGACTTTGAATGGTTTAAATAGTGAAGTCAAATGGTTCAAGAGCAACTAGTGCTAGCACCTTTTGGTAGTAGATTTAGCCAAACAACGAGTTACTCTCAGTGGGCCTCATGACTTACAACACCGACGGGCTCGCGGGTCCGAGGCGTGACAAACGGATGAAGAGAAGAGAATGGACCTACTCAAAATGGATCGGATTAAAACTCTACATCCAAGTCCATCTTAGGTAAATGACAATGATAGAATTTTGAGTCATTGAAAAGAATCATTCCTCTCTTGATTCTAAAAATGTCTATGTGCCACTTAAGCTCCCGCGTAGGTGCTTGGTCCCGCGCCTAGGCGCTAGGTGCATGGTCCAGCACCTAGCCATTTCTAAAACATTGGCAAAGAAAAAGGTTAGCTAACTCCTAAGAAATAATAAAATAGAGAAAAATCTTTTTGCATAAAAGAGAGGTGAAGAACATGAATGAAAAATTCCAGAGATAAGATAAGCTTTATGGAATAGAAGATATGTTGAGAATTAGGGAATCATTATTGAAACTTGATGAATCGCCATGTAACTACTAAAGAAGGATGAAAAGGAATCAAGAACTATGTATGGCAAATCAAAATTATAGGAAATACATAGAAGATTACACAATGTTCCTACATTCATAGGCGAGAGGAGATTCACTATATCAGAAGTAAAATAATACAAGTGGTCCTTGTGGTGTGCAACCTACCTCTTCTCTTTATCTTAAAATCGTAGAGAATATTAAAATTTACTGCTAGACTCTATAAAGTTACTCATTAGGTTAAGAACTTTTATGAGTCAAAATCACTCCAAATGTTCAATGTTCTTTTCATTTTCCTTCATCCCTTCAATCTAAATGGCGTCAAAACCAATGCCTATCATTTTCTTTACTTCTTCAGTTTAAACCTAATCCGTGTGAGTCTTCTTAGAGATAATAACATAAGATTTAGAGAGTTTTCCTTATTAGCTAACCTTGTTACTGTTATTATGCCTTGCCTGCTGATTTAATGTTCTTGAATTGGTGCTCAGCATTAAATGCTGATTCTTGAGGTGTTCTTTTTATTTCTTAGACATCAAATTGATTCCAGCGGAATCTTATAATTCCTTAAAAATCCTGATTGTTATGATGTTTTTTTTTGACCGAAAGAAACAGGGTGAGAAGCCCTATTCATATATGTATATATATATCAAAAATACAAAACATGGATCCTATCCTAACCTTGAAGTCACTAGTCTACAAGATGAACCCAAAAAATCAAAAAAAAACCCCTAAGGGCAGGGAGAGGACCCTGGCCCTGGCCGTCACCTGCCACAAAGAAGGAATTGATGAATTGGACAGAGAAGCTAGGCATTCAAGGAAAGGATAGGGAGAAAGTTTTACAACATTTGGAGCTCACACATAGCTCCTATATACAACAGAAAGATTTAAACAAAACATACACAAAGTTGTAAGAAGTATAGTTGTTTGTTAATTACACAAAATAGAGAATACATCACTAGAGCTTGAACTTTAAAAGTTGTCCCCCACCATGGCCATGTCATGGGAAGAAGAGTCCTCAGGCAGCAGCAGCTGAGCAAGACCCCTATCAGTCACCACCCTGTAGGTAGTGGTAGCATTCTTACCTGTAATATGTCCTGTCCATAAGATCACAAAGTAGGTGATTTAGAAGCAAGAACTCTAGGGCAAATCTGAGTGTGGTGGAAGATCAAATTGTTTCTAGCTCTCTATATGCACTAGCAGATGGAAGGGAAGAGGACTGACCACAGCTTTCTATCTTCTTTGTTTCCCAGAAAAGTACCATTGGATTCCAGGATGAATCTGAAGTCATGAGATAGAGGGGATACTTGCAAGAATGGGATGAAATAGTTCCAAACCTGACAAGTGAAGTAGCACTTGTGGAAGAGGTGATAATCACTTTCAGGTTTAGAGATACAAAAGGGGCATGATGTATCACTTGTCCAACCCTTATTGCTAAGGTTCAATTTGGTATTGAGCTTTCTCTTAGTGAGCAACCAAAAGAAGACTTTCACTTTAAGGGGAGTTGGTGATTTCCAGATAAATTTGTAGCTGCTGGATATTTCCCCAGAACCATGAATGAGGTTGTAGGCTGATTTAACAGTGAAGATACCAGTTTGATGGAATGGCCACCAAGCAACATCTTTAGCATCCGTGGGTTTAGCGAGAGGTGGAAGAGGAGATTTTTGAGAGCACGGACCTCTGCTATATCGAAGTGGAGAGTGGCCTCCTGATTATGGGCTGTCGTCTCCAGCTGTCATTATGGAGGATCCCTTGAGATCGACACTAACATTCTTTGAAAGAGCAAGCCGATAAGCCCTAGGGAACATGGAGGGTAGGGTATTGTGTCCTGTCCATTTATCCTCCCAAAATCTAACAGGAACCCTCCCAATATTCCATTGAACTAAACCCCAGAGCTGAGCCAGAGGGATACATCCTTCCGAATCTAGAAACAGATTAACCGGTGGAGTGCAACTAGGATTTGGGTTGTTAGATGAGTACAATGATATTAATTGCATTATTTCTTTGTTTTGATATTAATTGCATTATTTCTTGTGTTTTTGAATTTGTAGAATGAAAGCAAAGGACCTTATACAGGGATGGATCAGTTGACCTTAACGGGAATCCCGTTTTGAAAAAGCTTACTGGAAACTGGAGAGCTTGCCCATTTATCCTAGGTATCAACATTTTACCACTGTATGATGTTCCTTGTTGCTGAGTTTAATAGTATCTTTTATAACTCATGATTAAAATTGATATTGTAGGAACTGAATGCTGTGAACGGTTAGCGTACTATGGAATATCAAATAACCTAGTCACTTATCTTACTAAAGAGCTGCACCAAGGAAATGTGTCTGCTGCAAGAAATGTTACCACTTGGCAAGGCACGTGCTATCTTACACCTCTTGTTGGTGCTTTTGTAGCAGATTCGTACTGGGAAGATATCGAACTGTTGCAGTTTTTCTGTAATTTACTTCATTGTAAGTATCATTGACCCACTTCTTGATAAGAGCACAGCTAGGTCAGCTAGAAATATCAAGTCTATACTCAATTAAATTTGGACTTTTTCCAATATGTTCCCTAATACATTGGTCAAATTTTAGGACCTGAACTCCAATTTCGGGTTATATTTTACTCTTTCACACTATCATAAACAAATACTTTTCTACAATTACATTGTTCTTTTAATGAGAACTCCTATTCCTTCCTAACCCGTATTTCTCTATGACCCCATATCTTTTGCAACCAAAAGTTCATAGCAAACTTCAACTCAGAAAAATTATTCTTTCCAGGAAGAATGCAAAAAAAAAAAGTTCTTAAATAACATCCTAAAGAAGCGAATTTTTACCTATATATGAAGCATTTGAACTGACACAGTGACAAGGGCAGAACGTGACATAATGCATGACGTGCAACGATTTCTCAAAAAGGAAAATAAAATAGTCAATACAAAATGACATGGCAGGATGGCTTGTGTCTAATATATTATTCAACACATTCAACAGGATGAAACTTCACAATAGAGGCATGTCTCTTTGTGTATGATTGTATCCTTTGATAATTTCTTTTGTATCCTTTAATAATGTTATCGATTGCTATGACATCTCTCTATTTGTGCATCCAATGGTCTTAGTTGACTAATTATATATTCTTTTGTCAAAGGGAATGCTTTCGTTGACTGTTTCAGCATCAGTACCAGCTTTGAAGCCTCCTCACTGTATAGGCCTTGTTTGCCCAGAGCCAAGCACGTTCCAATCTGCTATTTTCTTCTTCAGTCTTTATCTAATTGCACTTGGCACCGGTGGCATCAAGCCTTGCGTCTCATCTTTTGGAGCTGATCAATTTGATGATACTGACCCTAGAGAGCGACCGAGTAAAGGTTCTTTTTTCAATTGGTTTTATTTCTGTATCAACATCGGTGCTTTTATATCTGGCACTTTTCTTGTATGGATACAAGACAATCGTGGCTGGGGATTAGGCTATGGAATTCCTACATTATTCATGGCTTTAGCTGTCGGCAGTTTCTTTTCTGGCTCCAAATTATATAGATTTCAAAACCAGGAGGAAGTCCCTTAACGCGAATGTGCCAGGTTGTTGTTGCCTCCCTTAAGAAATGGGATTTGAAAGTGCCAGAGGACAGCTCTCTCCTATATGAACTAGAAGGTAGTGCATCAGCAATCCAAGGAAGTCGGAAGCTGGAACATAGTGCTCATTTCAAGTACTCCTCTAACTTCTCAGAATATCTATTGTTATGCTCAGTTAACTTCTCTAGCTATTTCGGAATATTTGTTGTTATTTGTTGTACGCTTATTAGCTGTTACATGAGTTCATTAACACCGCGCTATAATAGTGTCATTGGATAGTTCTGTGAAAAGTGGCACTTAATTTGCTTGACCTTATTAATCTTCTCTTTAATTATTGGAGAGTCCTTCAGAGTTAACTACAATAGAGGCCAACATGATGGGCACTAACGGTGAATGACTGAAAGAATGATAAGAAAGACTTTTACATTTTCTCGTACATGATATGGAAAGAAAGGAAAAAGTTTTAACAAGGACACTTTTTAAAATTTTATTAGCAAAATTGACCTTTTTCATTTAATTAGGAAAATCGACTTCTTTTTGGCCATGTCATCACAGCTAGCCAAAAGAGGTCGATTTTGCAAAATATAGAGTATTTAAAATAGTTCCAAACCCGACAAGTGAAGTAGCACTTGTGGAAGAGGTGATAATCACTTTCAGGTTTAGAGATACAAAAGGGGCATGATGTATCACTTGTCCAACCCTTATTGCTAAGGTTCAATTTGGTATTGAGCTTTCTCTTAGTGAGCAACCAAAAGAAGACTTTCACTTTAAGGGGAGTTGGTGATTTCCAGATAAATTTGTAGCTGCTGGATATTTCCCCAGAACCATGAATGAGGTTGTAGGCTGATTTAACAGTGAAGATACCAGTTTGATGGAATGGCCACCAAGCAACATCTTTAGCATCCGTGGGTTTAGCAGAGAGGTGGAAGAGGAGATTTTTGAGAGCCTGGACCTCTGCTATATCAGAAGTGGAGAGTGGCCTCCTGATTATGGGCTGTCGTCTCCAGCTGTCATTATGGAGGATCCCTTGAGATCTGACACTAACATTTGCTGAAAGAGCAAGCTGATAAGCCCTAGGGAACATGGAGGGTAGGGTATTGTGTCCTGTCCATTTATCCTCCCAAAATCTAACACAGGAACCCTCCCCAATATTCCATTGAACTAAACCCCTCAGAGCCAGGCTACAGTAGGATACATCCTTCCAGAATCTAGAAACAGATTAACCAGGTGGAGTGCAACTAGGATTTGGGTTGTTAGATGAGTACAATGATATTAATTGCATTATTTCTTTGTTTTTGATATTAATTGCATTATTTCTTTGTTTTTGAATTTGTAGAATGAAAGCAAAGGACCTTATACAGGGGATGGATCAGTTGACCTTAACGGGAATCCCGTTTTGAAAAAGCTTACTGGAAACTGGAGAGCTTGCCCATTTATCCTAGGTATCAACATTTTACCACTGTATGATGTTCCTTGTTGCTGAGTTTAATAGTATCTTTTATAACTCATGATTAAAATTGATATTGTAGGAACTGAATGCTGTGAACGGTTAGCGTACTATGGAATATCAAATAACCTAGTCACTTATCTTACTAAAGAGCTGCACCAAGGAAATGTGTCTGCTGCAAGAAATGTTACCACTTGGCAAGGCACGTGCTATCTTACACCTCTTGTTGGTGCTTTTGTAGCAGATTCGTACTGGGGAAGATATCGAACTGTTGCAGTTTTTTCTGTAATTTACTTCATTGTAAGTATCATTGACCCACTTCTTGATAAGAGCACAGCTAGGTCAGCTAGAAATATCAAGTCTATACTCAATTAAATTTGGACTTTTTCCAATATGTTCCCTAATACATTGGTCAAATTTTAGGACCTGAACTCCAATTTCGGGTTATATTTTACTCTTTCACACTATCATAAACAAATACTTTTCTACAATTACATTGTTCTTTTAATGAGAACTCCTATTCCTTCCTAACCCGTATTTCTCTATGGCCCGTATTTCTCTATGACCCCATATCTTTTTGCAACCAAAAGTTCATAGCAAACTTCAACTCAGAAAAATTATTCTTTCCAGGAAGAATGCAAAAAAAAAAGTTCTTAAATAACATCCTAAAGAAGCGAATTTTTACCTATATATGAAGCATTTGAACTGACACAGTGACAAGGGCAGAACGTGACATAATGCATGACGTGCAACGATTTCTCAAAAAAGGAAAATAAAAATAGTCAATACAAAAATGACATGGCAGGATGGCTTGTGTCTAATATATTATTCAACACATTCAACAGGATGAAACTTCACAATAGAGGCATGTCTCTTTGTGTATGATTGTATCCTTTGATAATTTCTTTGTATCCTTTAATAATGTTATCGATTGCTATGACATCTCTCTATTTGTGCATCCAATGAAGACTTTCACTTTAAGGAGTTGGTGATTTCGAGATAAATTTGTAGTCAGCTGGATATTTCCCCGAACCATGAATGAGGTTGTAGGTGATTTAACAGTGAAGATACCAGTTTGATGGAATGGCCACCAAGCAACATCTTTAGCATCCGTGGGTTTAGCAGAGAGGTGGAAGAGGAGATTTTTGAGAGCCCGGACCTCTGCTATATCGAAGTGGAGAGTGGCCTCGATTATGGGTCGCCGCCTCCACTGTCATTATGGAGGATCCCTTGAGATCTCGACACTAACATTTCTTTAAAGAGCAAGCCGATAAGCCCTAGGGAACATGGAGGGTAGGGTATTGTGTCCTGTCCATTTATCCTCCCAAAATCTAACAGGAACCCTCCCCAATATTCCATTGAACTAAACCCCTCGAGCCAGACTCTGATAGGATACATCCTTCCGAATCTAGAAACAGATTAACGGTGGAGTGCAACTAGGATTTGGGTTGTTAGATGAGTACAATGATATTAATTGCATTATTTCTTTGTTTTGATATTAATTGCATTATTTCTTTGTTTTGAATTTGTAGAATGAAAGCAAAGGACCTTATACAGGGATGGATCAGTTGACCTTAACGGGAATCCCGTTTTGAAAAAGCTTACTGGAAACTGGAGAGCTTGCCCATTTATCCTAGGTATCAACATTTTACCACTGTATGATGTTCCTTGTTGCTGAGTTTAATAGTATCTTTTATAACTCATGATTAAAATTGATATTGTAGGAACTGAATGCTGTGAACGGTTAGCGTACTATGGAATATCAAATAACCTAGTCACTTATCTTACTAAAGAGCTGCACCAAGGAAATGTGTCTGCTGCAAGAAATGTTACCACTTGGCAAGGCACGTGCTATCTTACACCTCTTGTTGGTGCTTTTGTAGCAGATTCGTACTGGGGAAGATATCGAACTGTTGCAGTTTTTTCTGTAATTTACTTCATTGTAAGTATCATTGACCCACTTCTTGATAAGAGCACAGCTAGGTCAGCTAGAAATATCAAGTCTATACTCAATTAAATTTGGACTTTTTCCAATATGTTCCCTAATACATTGGTCAAATTTTAGGACCTGAACTCCAATTTCGGGTTATATTTTACTCTTTCACACTATCATAAACAAATACTTTTCTACAATTACATTGTTCTTTTAATGAGAACTCCTATTCCTTCCTAACCCGTATTTCTATGGCCCGTATTTCTCTATGACCCCATATCTTTTGCAACCAAAAGTTCATAGCAAACTTCAACTCAGAAAAATTATTCTTTCCAGGAAGAATGCAAAAAAAAAAGTTCTTAAATAACATCCTAAAGAAGCGAATTTTTACCTATATATGAAGCATTTGAACTGACACAGTGACAAGGGCAGAACGTGACATAATGCATGACGTGCAACGATTTCTCAAAAAGGAAAATAAAATAGTCAATACAAAATGACATGGCAGGATGGCTTGTGTCTAATATATTATTCAACACATTCAACAGGATGAAACTTCACAATAGAGGCATGTCTCTTTGTGTATGATTGTATCCTTTGATAATTTCTTTGTATCCTTTAATAATGTTATCGATTGCTATGACATCTCTATTTGTGCATCCAATGGTCTTAGTTGACTAATTATATATTCTTTTGTCAAAGGGAATGCTTTCGTTGACTGTTTCAGCATCAGTACCAGCTTTGAAGCCTCCTCACTGTATAGGCCTTGTTTGCCCAGAGCCAAGCACGTTCCAATCTGCTATTTTCTTCTTCAGTCTTTATCTAATTGCACTTGGCACCGGTGGCATCAAGCCTTGCGTCTCATCTTTTGGAGCTGATCAATTTGATGATACTGACCCTAGAGAGCGACCGAGTAAAGGTTCTTTTTTCAATTGGTTTTATTTCTGTATCAACATCGGTGCTTTTATATCTGGCACTTTTCTTGTATGGATACAAGACAATCGTGGCTGGGGATTAGGCTATGGAATTCCTACATTATTCATGGCTTTAGCTGTCGGCAGTTTCTTTTCTGGCTCCAAATTATATAGATTTCAAAAACCAGGAGGAAGTCCCTTAACGCGAATGTGCCAGGTTGTTGTTGCCTCCCTTAAGAAATGGGATTTGAAAGTGCCAGAGGACAGCTCTCCTATATGAACTAGAAGGTAGTGCATCAGCAATCCAAGGAAGTCGGAAGCTGGAACATAGTGCTCATTTCAAGTACTCCTCTAACTTCTCAGAATATCTATTGTTATGCTCAGTTAACTTCACTAGCTATTTCGTAATATTTGTTGTAGGCTTATTAGCTGTTACATGAGTTCATTAACACCGCGCTATAATAGTGTCATTGGATAGTTCTGTGAAAAGTGGCACTTAATTTGCTTGACCTTATTAATCTTCTCTTTAATTATTGGAGAGTCCTTCAGAGTTAACTACAATAGAGGCCAACATGATGGGCACTAACGGTGAATGACTGAAAGAATGATAAGAAAGACTTTTACATTTTCTCGTACATGATATGGAAAGGAAAAGTTTTAACAAGGACCCTTTTAAAATTTTATTAGCAAAATTGACCTTTTCATTTAATTAGAACTCCTATTCCTTCCTAACCCGTATTTCTATGGCCCGTATTTCTCTATGACCCCATATCTTTTTGCAACCAAAAGTTCATAGCAAACTTCAACTCAGAAAAATTATTCTTTCCAGGAAGAATGCAAAAAAAAAAAAAAAAAAAAAAAAAGTTCTTAAATAACATCCTAAAGAAGCGAATTTTTTACCTATATATGAAGCATTTGAACTGACACAGTGACAAGGGCAGAACGTGACATAATGCATGACGTGCAACGATTTCTCAAAAAAGGAAAATAAAAATAGTCAATACAAAAATGACATGGCAGGATGGCTTGTGTCTAATATATTATTCAACACATTCAACAGGATGAAACTTCACAATAGAGGCATGTCTCTTTGTGTATGATTGTATCCTTTGATAATTTCTTTTGTATCCTTTAATAATGTTATCGATTGCTATGACATCTCTCTATTTGTGCATCCAATGGTCTTAGTTGACTAATTATATATTCTTTTGTCAAAGGGAATGCTTTCGTTGACTGTTTCAGCATCAGTACCAGCTTTGAAGCCTCCTCACTGTATAGGCCTTGTTTGCCCAGAGCCAAGCACGTTCCAATCTGCTATTTTCTTCTTCAGTCTTTATCTAATTGCACTTGGCACCGGTGGCATCAAGCCTTGCGTCTCATCTTTTGGAGCTGATCAATTTGATGATACTGACCCTAGAGAGCGACCGAGTAAAGGTTCTTTTTTCAATTGGTTTTATTTCTGTATCAACATCGGTGCTTTTATATCTGGCACTTTTCTTGTATGGATACAAGACAATCGTGGCTGGGGATTAGGCTATGGAATTCCTACATTATTCATGGCTTTAGCTGTCGGCAGTTTCTTTTCTGGCTCCAAATTATATAGATTTCAAAAACCAGGAGGAAGTCCCTTAACGCGAATGTGCCAGGTTGTTGTTGCCTCCCTTAAGAAATGGGATTTGAAAGTGCCAGAGGACAGCTCTCTCCTATATGAACTAGAAGGTAGTGCATCAGCAATCCAAGGAAGTCGGAAGCTGGAACATAGTGCTCATTTCAAGTACTCCTCTAACTTCTCAGAATATCTATTGTTATGCTCAGTTAACTTCACTAGCTATTTCGTAATATTTGTTGTAGGCTTATTAGCTGTTACATGAGTTCATTAACACCGCGCTATAATAGTGTCATTGGATAGTTCTGTGAAAAGTGGCACTTAATTTGCTTGACCTTATTAATCTTCTCTTTAATTATTGGAGAGTCCTTCAGAGTTAACTACAATAGAGGCCAACATGATGGGCACTAACGGTGAATGACTGAAAGAATGATAAGAAAGACTTTTTACATTTTCTCGTACATGATATGGAAAGGAAAAAGTTTTAACAAGGACCCTTTTTAAAATTTTATTAGCAAAATTGACCTTTTTCATTTAATTAGGAAAATCGACTTCTTTTTGGCCATGTCATCACAGCTAGCCAAAAAGAGGTCGACTTTGCAAAATATAGAGTATTTAAAATACACGGACTACTAGTCCGTATATTTAGCGGTCACTAATCACAAGACTACCAGTCCCGTGTATACTTAAAGATCTAATTGGTGGCCACTAAATACACTGGACTAGCAATCCCTCATATTTTAAGAACTCTATTCTGCCAAATCAACCTCTTTTTGGCTAGCCGTGTTGGCATGGCCAAAAAGAGGTTGATTCTACTAATTAAATGAAAAAAGGATCGATTTTGCCAATAAAATTCAAAAAATGGTCTTTTAAAAAAATTTCTCCTAATGGAAATTGTTCTTGGTGATGGTAGTGGAAATGAATGAAAAGGATCAAGTGCCCCCACTTCCATGTTTCATGTTTCTTTAATCTTCCCCTATCGTATTCTATGCAATCACTTTAATAGAGAAATTATCTTAACAGAGCTGAAATGGGAGGATTAATGTAGATACACCCGAACATTTGGAATGTGCTTATTTTTGTTATTATTGTTGTAGATTCTACACAATTGACCATGTTAGCAGATTACTTCTGCTCTCATGCATAGAAAGAATTGTTCATTCCTCGATTTCTCACAGTGTAGCAATCCCATCAATAAATATCAAGGAAATGTCTCCTTGGCATCTGATACTTTTATATAGAAAGACTTTCTACTTTGTTTCATTGTGTCTATCTTAATTAGTAGAAAGTTCAATCTCTTGCAGGACATGATTCATCATTTTCTTTCTAACTTGCCTTCCTAGCATTCTTTTTAATTTTGTTACCGTAAGTAATTTATTTCTTTCACCTTTTACAGTCTCCTTGACAAGGCTGCGATAATCTCTACCCTAGGCACCGAAAGAGAGGACCTCTCGAACCCGTGGAGTCTGTGCACAGTCACACAAGTGGAAGAATTCAAGATACTCATCCAGATGTTTCCCATTTGGGCCACCACCATTGTGTTCTCTTCTGTGTACTCACAAACTTCCTTGTTCTTGGAACAAGGCATGGTCCTCAACAAACAAATCGGTACTTTCTCCATTCCTCCAGCCTCACTCTCAACCTTCACTGTTATCAGTGTCCTCATCTGCATTCCAATCTATGACCGCCTCCTTATCCCAACAGTAAGAAAATTAACTGGCAGAGAAAGAGGCTTCACTGAGCTTCAAAGAATCGGGATTGGCCTTTTCATATCGATACTTGCAATGTTATCAGCAACCTTAGTAGAGATCAGGCGGCTTCAAATGGCAGAATCTGAGGGCTTAGTACATGAAAAGGTTGCAGTGCCAATGAGTATTCTTTGGCAAATTCCTCAGTATTTTTTAATAGGCGTGGGTGAGGTGTTTACTGCTATTGGGCAGGTGGAGTTTTTCTATGAGCAGTCTCCTGATGCCATGAGAAGTTTATGCAGTGCTCTTGCTCTTGTGACGGCGAGTTTAGGGAGTTATTTGAGTTCGTTGATTCTGACAGTTGTGGCTTCGTTGACGACTAGAGGAGGAAATCCTGGGTGGATTCCTGATAATTTGAATGAAGGGCATCTTGATCGGTTCTTTTTGTCGATTGCGGGTTTGAGTTTCTTGAATCTTGTAGTGTTTGTTTGGTGTGCCTTGAGGTATGAAAGCAAGAAGGCTTCCTAGAGTTTTTGTATGCTGTGGGAGGGATTGAAATATTGTCAATTGGATAATTGTAGAGTTTGTTTGTTTGGATCTGTGTATTAATGCGCGAAAAGGAAGTGGAGGTGCATGTAAATTTACTGTTAAAGATGCTGTAGAGAAGTGTGTGTGATGGCTGTGGATACATCGGAGATTTTGAATGTGCTTATTTTTGTTATTATTGTTGTAGATTCTACACAATTGACCATGTTAGCAGATTACTTCTGCTCTCATGCATAGAAAGAATTGTTCATTCCTCGATTTCTCACAGTGTAGCAATCCCATCAATAAATATCAAGGAAATGTCTCCTTGGCATCTGATACTTTTATATAGAAAGACTTTCTACTTTGTTTCATTGTGTCTATCTTAATTAGTAGAAAGTTCAATCTCTTGCAGGACATGATTCATCATTTTCTTTCTAACTTGCCTTCCTAGCATTCTTTTTAATTTTGTTACCGTAAGTAATTTATTTCTTTCACCTTTTACAGTCTCCTTGACAAGGCTGCGATAATCTCTACCCTAGGCACCGAAAGAGAGGACCTCTCGAACCCGTGGAGTCTGTGCACAGTCACACAAGTGGAAGAATTCAAGATACTCATCCAGATGTTTCCCATTTGGGCCACCACCATTGTGTTCTCTTCTGTGTACTCACAAACTTCCTTGTTCTTGGAACAAGGCATGGTCCTCAACAAACAAATCGGTACTTTCTCCATTCCTCCAGCCTCACTCTCAACCTTCACTGTTATCAGTGTCCTCATCTGCGTTCCAATCTATGACCGCCTCCTTATCCCAACAGTAAGAAAATTAACTGGCAGAGAAAGAGGCTTCACTGAGCTTCAAAGAATCGGGATTGGCCTTTTCATATCGATACTTGCAATGTTATCAGCAACCTTAGTAGAGCTCAGGCGGCTTCAAATGGCAGAATCTGAGGGCTTAGGACATGAAAAGGTTGCAGTGCCAATGAGTATTCTTTGGCAAATTCCTCAGTATTTTTTTATAGGCGTGGGTGAGGTGTTTACTGCTATTGGGCAGGTGGAGTTTTTCTATGAGCAGTCTCCTGATGCCATGAGAAGTTTATGCAGTGCTCTTGCTCTTGTGACGGCGAGTTTAGGGAGTTATTTGAGTTCGTTGATTCTGACAGTTGTGGCTTCGTTGACGACTAGAGGAGGAAATCCTGGATGGATTCCTGATAATTTGAATGAAGGGCATCTTGATCGGTTCTTTTTGTTAATTGCGGGTTTGAGTTTCTTGAATCTTGTAGTGTTTGTTTGGTGTGCCTTGAGGTATGAAAGCAAGAAGGCTTCCTAGAGTTTTTGTATGCTGTGGGAGGGATTGAAATATTGTCAATTGGATAATTGTAGAGTTTGTTTGTTTGGATCTGTGTATTAATGCGCGAAAAGGAAGTGGAGGTGCATGTAAATTTACTGTTAAAGATGCTGTAGAAGTGTGTGTGATGGCTGTGGATACATCGGAGATTTTGAATGTTTCATTCGGTAGTTTAGAAGACATAAATTTTGATATTGTTTTGCTTCAAATTGTAAGGGACTTTTTTTTTGGATTGAGATGAGAATATGTCAGTTTACAGCAAGCAAATATAGCTCAGTAAGTTTTTCTTCTTTCTAAATTAACCACATTTCTGGTGGTATCCCTAAATAACAGATTATGATAAATATGTATAATTTATGAAGATTAATTTCTTCTTTTCGAAGTAATCACAATTCTTATCACAATACTGATATGTGGGTTATAAATTAGTATTTATATTCACCAAGTTCAAGGCAGATGTGGGCACACACTCAAGTACAAATTGAAACCCAAACTCTTGAAATTCAGAAATCCCTGTAAGCCCGTTAGGGACAATTTTTTTTTTTTTTCAAAATATATTAGCAAATACATTACTAGCTATATACATCCAGTAGAAATTCATGTCATGACGGGAAGAAGCTTTTAAATGCGACAGCCTAAGTTAGAACCATCGACAAAGATAGCACCATTAGGGGGTGTTTGTTTCAAATCTCAAAATTATAGGATATGGATTTCACCATGGGATTACAAATCCATAGGTTTTTAAACATGGGTTGGGATTCCATAAACTTTGTTTGTTTCATTAATATTTTGGGATCCCAAATACTATAATTTGTAATGTTTTGTTTGTTTCAAACTCAAATTGTAGCATTACAAATTTTAGAATTTGAAATCTAGAGTTGTATCAAACAAAGTTATGGATTACAAAAAGAATGTGAATACCCATTGGTGAGCTTACAAAATTAATAGATATATCAAGTTTTCAAAAGTAGTTACACCACTAAGTTTTCAAAATTAATAGATATATCCATAATGAGCAATACTGAAAACATCAAGAGTATAGCTCTTGTTAAGAGATCTCCACCAGCTTACTATCATCACAACTCATGAAGAATGACTAGCAGCGCAAAGTCAAATCTTCCATAATGATGAGATGAAAATGAGAGATAAATCATTTGTACATGACCAAAGATGACCATCAAACAGGAATCAACCAAGCCAAGAAAGTTCATGATTGACAGCGTGAAACATACAGAATACAAAGCACATAATTTTCTATGTTTCAAATTCTCTGTTTAGTCCACTGAAATATCAAGCAACGTCACCAGTGGTCGTACGTGAGGCAAACATTAGAAAAAAGTGAGCAAGTACTTGCAAGTTCTTCTTGTTAAAATTACATTGCTTGCATATTTTCAAATGAGAGATCACTAAAACATTAAAATTAGCTAGGTTCTAATCTATTTCTAAAGGTTTCAAGGCTACTAACCTTTTATATGTTCTAGAACACTGGAATTCGTATAGCCTTAAGTTAAAATGTTGAATATAATACCCAGGGAACAATGCGGCCAAACTTTCAGTTTCAAACAAACAACTACTAACCTTAATTTAGACTATATAAGCTCCCGAATATAAATTGTAATTCACAGAAACAATAAAGTTGCTTCCTTTAATAGACAACCAACCTCGACATAGCATCATAAATGTTCCCAACAAGATTTTGCCAAATTCCTCAGTATTTTTATAGGCGTGGGTGAGGTGTTTACTGCTATTGGGCAGGTGGAGTTTTTCTATGAGCAGTCTCCTGATGCCATGAGAAGTTTATGCAGTGCTCTTGCTCTTGTGACGGCGAGTTTAGGGAGTTATTTGAGTTCGTTGATTCTGACAGTTGTGGCTTCGTTGACGACTAGAGGAGGAAATCCTGGATGGATTCCTGATAATTTGAATGAAGGGCATCTTGATCGGTTCTTTTTGTTAATTGCGGGTTTGAGTTTCTTGAATCTTGTAGTGTTTGTTTGGTGTGCCTTGAGGTATGAAAGCAAGAAGGCTTCCTAGAGTTTTTGTATGCTGTGGGAGGGATTGAAATATTGTCAATTGGATAATTGTAGAGTTTGTTTGTTTGGATCTGTGTATTAATGCGCGAAAAGGAAGTGGAGGTGCATGTAAATTTACTGTTAAAGATGCTGTAGAGAAGTGTGTGTGATGGCTGTGGATACATCGGAGATTTTGAATGTTTCATTCGGTAGTTTAGAGAAGACATAAATTTTGATATTGTTTTGCTTCAAATTGTAAGGGACTTTTTTTTTTTTGGATTGAGATGAGAATATGTCAGTTTACAGCAAGCAAATATAGCTCAGTAAGTTTTTCTTCTTTCTAAATTAACCACATTTCTGGTGGTATCCCTAAATAACAGATTATGATAAATATGTATAATTTATGAAGATTAATTTCTTCTTTTCGAAGTAATCACAATTCTTATCACAATACTGATATGTGGGTTATAAATTAGTATTTATATTCACCAAGTTCAAGGCAGATGTGGGCACACACTCAAGTACAAATTGAAACCCAAACTCTTGAAATTCAGAAATCCCTGTAAGCCCGTTAGGGACAATTTTTTTTTCAAAATATATTAGCAAATACATTACTAGCTATATACATCCAGTAGAAATTCATGTCATG
The DNA here is from genome assembly GCA_012295165.1 of Asparagus setaceus. NCBI lineage: Eukaryota > Viridiplantae > Streptophyta > Magnoliopsida > Asparagales > Asparagaceae > Asparagus > Asparagus setaceus. The sequence goes on along the minus strand of CM022706.1, from coordinate 10,288,270 downwards.
ACGGAAGAAGCTTTTAAATGCGACAGCCTAAGTTAGAACCATCGACAAAGATAGCACCATTAGGGGTGTTTGTTTCAAATCTCAAAATTATAGGATATGGATTTCACCATGGGATTACAAATCCATAGGTTTTAAACATGGGTTGGGATTCCATAAACTTTGTTTGTTTCATTAATATTTTGGGATCCCAAATACTATAATTTGTAATGTTTTGTTTGTTTCAAACTCAAATTGTAGCATTACAAATTTTAGAATTTGAAATCTAGAGTTGTATCAAACAAAGTTATGGATTACAAAAGAATGTGAATACCCATTGGTGAGCTTACAAAATTAATAGATATATCAAGTTTTCAAAAGTAGTTACACCACTAAGTTTTCAAAATTAATAGATATATCCATAATGAGCAATACTGAAAACATCAAAAGTATAGCTCTTGTTAAGAGATCTCCACCAGCTTACTATCATCACAACTCATGAAGAATGACTAGCAGCGCAAAGTCAAATCTTCCATAATGATGAGATGAAAATGAGAGATAAATCATTTGTACATGACCAAATATGACCATCAAACAGGAATCAAACAGCCAAGAAAGTTCATGATTGACAGCGTGAAACGTACAGAATACAAAGCACATAATTTTCTATGTTTCAAATTCTCTGTTTAGTCCACTGAAATATCAAGCAACGTCACCAGTGGTCGTACGTGAGGCAAACATTAGAAAAAAGTGAGCAAGTACTTGCAAGTTCTTCTTGTTAAAATTACATTGCTTGCATATTTTCAAATGAGAGATCACTAAAACATTAAAATTAGCTAGGTTCTAATCTATTTCTAAAGGTTTCAAGGCTACTAACCTTTTATATGTTCTAGAACACTGGAATTCGTATAGCCTTAAGTTAAAATGTTGAATATAATACCCAGGGAACAATGCGGCCAAACTTTCAGTTTCAAACAAACAACTACTAACCTTAATTTAGACTATATAAGCTCCCGAATATAAATTGTAATTCACAGAAACAATAAAGTTGCTTCCTTTAATAGACAACCAACCTCGACATAGCATCATAAATGTTCCCAACAAGATTTTGCCAACAAACACCTAGTTTAGTGCATACTAGCAAGCCTGCCAGCCATAATTGGAGAAGAGCAAGGCCGATGGAGTCCAAATTCAGTTCATCACAACAACAAAAACCCAATTCTATAGACAACCCAAAAATCGAAACCCTAATCAATTTCATCCAATCCAAAGCCTTCGAAACTTTAATCAAATAGAGAGGAGATGAGAGTTACCTTCGGATTCGGAGAGCTTCAGATGAAGGCCTGAAAGAACAAGATCGGCGAAATAACCCCCAAATCGAAGCTTTCACCTCCAGCGAATAACCCTATCCACTCTCCAGCTTAGGTATGAGATTTGACCAGAAAATCAGCGATTTTGAGAAGAGTGGTAGATTTTTTCAGCGGGAACTGGAGACGGCGGGTAAAGAAGAGAAGGGAGAAAAATGGAGGAGGCGGTGAAAATATGCACTTCCGAAACCTAGCGGGAGGATTTGGGGTGTGGTGGGATCTGACGTGGAGTGGGGTGTCAGATATAACACCCCAAATCCTCTCCATTTGATAGGATTTTACAAATCCTAAAAATGGGTACCTTTTTACAATTTTAGAATTCAATATGCCAAAAAAAATTTTGAATCAAACACAAACTATGGAACCCCCAAAACATAAAATTGTCACTTTTTCATCCTAGAATTTGGAATCCCACCCAAATGCCAAAATTTTTGGTGAAACAAACACCCCCTTAACCGACAACCCAAAAGTACTGCACAAAAGCAAAGATTATAAACATTACAAACCTCAAAGTCAATTCATCCAAGAATCATTAACAAAAAAAACTAACGTTGGAAATACCAAGAGAGCACAGCTTAAAAAGATTTCCCAGCAGCAAATTCAACAACTTTCCAATTATCAGAAGAATAAAATGACAGCATAAGAGATGCAGCGGACGAAGACATTTTTGAGTGTAAGCATTTGCTTATTATACAAACATTTCTGAAATTAAATCAATAACATCCAACTACAGAAAAGAAATCATTAATTCATAGCATTGCATAAGAGTAGTTCAATTGTCACTAATATTCACATCCATTCCACTATCTGGGTCTTATTCAAGTAGCCCTCTTGCTTCTATACCTCATTGCACAGGTCATGTAAACCAAAAGGTTCAGCAAACTGAGGCCAGCCAATAACCAGAAGAAGTAATCCAAATGGCCTTCATTCAAATTATCAGGAATCCATCCAGCCTTCCCTCCCCGAGTAGTTATCAAAGTCACCATAGTCAAGATAAATGAGCTTAAATAGTTACCAAGTGCAGTTGTCAGAAGCGAGAAAGCACTGCAGAGGCTTCGCATAGCATCAGGACTCTGATCATAGAAAAATTCTAGCTGCCCAACAAATGTGAAGATCTCAGCAGCACCCACAAGGAAATACTGAGGTATCTGCCAAAGGATAGTCATTGGCACCACAGCCTTTTCATATGTTAAACCCTCGGCCTTTGCAATCTGCAACCTCCTGATCTCTACTAAAGCTGCCGCTCCCATGGCTAGTATTGATATGAAAAGGCCAATACCCATTCTTTGGAGCTCTGAGAACCCTCTCTCTTTGCCTGTGAACTTTCTGGCTATGGGCACAAGGATCCTGTCATAGAATGGGACCCAAATGATTACACTGATAACATCGAAGGTTGAAAGAGAGGCAGGAGGGATGGTGAAGGAGCCAATGGTTGTATCAAGAACCATGCCTTGTTCAACGAACATGGTGGAAATTTGGCTATAAACTGCAGAGAAGACAATTCCGGTGGCCCAGATGGGGAACATTCGTACTAGGATCTTCAGTTCTTCAACCTGGGTCACAGTGCAGAGTTGCCAGGGGTTGGAGGAGCTCTCAGTCTTTGAATCATCAGGTGAGACGGTGGCTGCCTTGTCGAAATCTTTGTAGGAAAAGATGATTAGACAAATGGATCAATAAAAATATGAGCAAACGGAGGCTAATGTGTCCCTCCACCCTCCTGGCTAGTGTGTTGCTGATGTGGTGCACATCTAGGTGATTACAACATTAATGATCAACATACACAGGTCCTAGATGATAGCCTAGATGTGTACCACGTCAGACACATGAGCTAAATGTGATGAGACACGCCAGCCCCATTGGATATTATTATTAGTGAAACAAGATTTTTTTTTTCTTCTGATATAATGAGTAACACCATTTGATCTTCTGAACAGACCAAACAATGCAAAAGATAATTGGAATACTAGCAGCAAGTGTAACCATGATCCATTGAAGATCTGGAAGTTGACTTGTGGGCCTTCAAATTAGGAACCTTGTACATAGGTTTTGCTTTCGAAGCTTAGAATGAACAAACCACAGTTGCATGTCTTGGAGACTTCTGGCCTCTCGATCTAGTGGCCAGGGCTAAAGTTTAATGTCCTGGAGGCTTCTAACATCCAGAATAGCTTTGGAACTCACGCTACCTGGGTACTTCTAATATGGAGACGCACTCCATACCCGACATGTGTTGTACCATTACCGCTCTTGGACACTCCTTAAATATATGTATATATTTATTTAGGCATGTCCTCAATTATATAATGCATGTTTAATTTAAAACACTCATCATACACTTTTTGGATATATATCTGACACTTCACATCCCTTTTCTTTTCCCTTACTTGTTGGATAAGGCTCGAGTTCGTTTCAGCCTTAATAGCTCTGATTTAAAAGGATCCTTTACTTAGTACTATGATTATATCCCATGAATTTCAACCATGTACCCGTACCCTACCTTTTACAAATTTGCCATATCCCATATCCGTACATGCACTCGTACCCGTACCCGTACCCGTGCAACTTAGTTTGGAACTGTGTAAGGAACTAAGCTAACTCTTAGAAAATCTAATGGTATTGTCTAGTATAAATCTAGAGACAGAGAAAGTTTCTAATCTATTTTTCTAGTCTTTGAACAAATTCTCATGAGTTAGCGCCACCTGCTTCTTATTACTTAAGCAATGTATTGTGCTATTAAGATAAAAACTTTAAACAACTAGGCAAGAATGAGATTATACTTTTCTAGATAAGTAACAGTAACTTACATGAGCTCATCACTGTGCTCAATCTTTCGACTCCCTTCAATTGCTGAGAATTTTTCAGGCAGTTCATACAAAAGAGAGCTATCATGAGGGACATCTGCTCTCCACTTCCGGACAGACGCAACCACCACCTGGCAAATTCTGGTAAGTGGACTTCCTCCAGGTCTCTGAAATCTATAAAGTGAGGTGCCCAAGAAAAAACTGCCTATAGCCAAACCCATGAACAAAGTGGGAATACCAAACCCCAAGCCCCAACCCCAATTGTCTTGTACCCACAAGGAAATACTGAGGTATCTGCCAAAGGATAGTCATTGGCACCACAGCCTTTTCATATGTTAAACCCTCGCCTTTGCAATCTGCAACCTCCTGATCTCTACTAAAGCTGCCGCTCCCATGGCTAGTATTGATATGAAAAGGCCAATACCCATTCTTTGGAGCTCTGAGAACCCTCTCTCTTTGCCTGTGAACTTTCTGGCTATGGGCACAAGGATCCTGTCATAGAATGGGACCCAAATGATTACACTGATAACATCGAAGGTTGAAAGAGAGGCAGGAGGGATGGTGAAGGAGCCAATGGTTGTATCAAGAACCATGCCTTGTTCAACGAACATGGTGGAAATTTGGCTATAAACTGCAGAGAAGACAATTCCGGTGGCCCAGATGGGGAACATTCGTACTAGGATCTTCAGTTCTTCAACCTGGGTCACAGTGCAGAGTTGCCAGGGGTTGGAGGAGCTCTCAGTCTTTGAATCATCAGGTGAGACGGTGGCTGCCTTGTCGAGAAATCTTTGTAGGAAAAGATGATTAGACAAATGGATCAATAAAAATATGAGCAAACGGAGGCTAATGTGTCCCTCCACCCTCCTGGCTAGTGTGTTGCTGATGTGGTGCACATCTAGGTGATTACAACATTAATGATCAACATACACAGGTCCTAGATGATAGCCTAGATGTGTACCACGTCAGACACATGAGCTAAATGTGATGAGACACGCCAGCCCCATTGGATATTATTATTAGTGAAACAAGATTTTTTTTTTCTTCTGATATAATGAGTAACACCATTTGATCTTCTGAACAGACCAAACAATGCAAAAGATAATTGGAATACTAGCAGCAAGTGTAACCATGATCCATTGAAGATCTGGAAGTTGACTTGTGGGCCTTCAAATTAGGAACCTTGTACATAGGTTTTGCTTTCGAAGCTTAGAATGAACAAACCACAGTTGCATGTCTTGGAGACTTCTGGCCTCTCGATCTAGTGGCCAGGGCTAAAGTTTAATGTCCTGGAGGCTTCTAACATCCAGAATAGCTTTGGAACCTACGTTACCTGGGTACTTCTAATATGGAGACGTACCCATACCCGACATGTGTTGTACCCGTACCCGCTCTTGGACACTCCTTAAATATATGTATATATTTATTTAGGCATGTCCTCAATTATATAATGCATGTTTAATTTAAAACACTCATCATACACTTTTTGGATATATATCTGACACTTCACATCCCTTTTCTTTTCCCTTACTTGTTGGATAAGGCTCGAGTTCGTTTCAGCCTTAATAGCTCTGATTTAAAAGGATCCTTTACTTAGTACTATGATTATATCCCATGAATTTCAACCATGTACCCGTACCCTACCTTTTACAAATTTGCCATATCCCATATCCGTACATGCACTGCATTCGCACTGCATCTGCAACTTAGTTTGGAACTGTGTAAGGAACTAAGCTAACTCTTAGAAAATCTAATGGTATTGTCTAGTATAAATCTAGAGACAGAGAAAGTTTCTAATCTATTTTTCTAGTCTTTGAACAAATTCTCATGAGTTAGCGCCACTGCGTCGTTCTTATTACGAAGCAATGTATTGTGCTATTAAGATAAAAACTTTAAACAACTAGGCAAGAATGAGATTATACTTTTCTAGATAAGTAACAGTAACTTACATGAGCTCATCACTGTGCTCAATCTTTCGACTCCCTTCAATTGCTGAGAATTTTTCAGGCAGTTCATACAAAAGAGAGCTATCATGAGGGACATCTACTCTCCACTTCCGGACAGACGCAACCACCACCTGGCAAATTCTGGTAAGTGGACTTCCTCCAGGTCTCTGAAATCTATAAAGTGAGGTGCCCAAGAAAAAACTGCCTATAGCCAAACCCATGAACAAAGTGGGAATACCAAACCCCAAGCCCCAACCCCAATTGTCTTGTACCCACACAAGAAAGCTGCTTGAAATGAGAGCCCCAATGTTTATGGAGAAATAGAACCAATTAAAAAAAGAGCCTTTCTTCACTCTCTCTGCTGGATCCGTGTCATCAAACTGATCAGCTCCAAAGGATGAGACGCAGGGTTTGATGCCACCAGTCCCTAACGCAATTAGATATAGACCAAAAAAGAATATGGCATATTGAGCTGCACTTGCTTCTGGACATATAGATTGTACACAGGCAGGGGGCTTGAATGCTGGAACTGAGGCTGAGAGAGTTAAAGTACCCATTCCCTAAATTCAATGAACATATTATGAACTTTGAAGGATTATGAAGACCAAAAAATGTTGATTAAACAAATAGAACAAGACTAATAAGAGTTTACATTTAGTTCCTCTTCTAACCAAGATGAAATAACCTAAGTATGGAACTGTTTTACAACAGATGTCACTGCTTCTAGAGTGACCTATCTTTTTCTTTAGACAAAGATTGTTTTTAAGGCCCAACATATAAGTTTTATCACTCCCTTATGCTTCTAGTAAACATGAAAGCTTGTCCCAAGTAAATATGGTTTCTGAAAACACAAGAACAGACAGAGAGGTTTTCATGTTAAGAAAACATATTATTCATTTGAGAATAATAATAGTCAATGTTAAAGTTCTAAAGTTTAGGTTCACGCGTTCAAAGGATAAAGTGGATACAGGATTGGGGGTTCAGAATACAAGGTTAGATTATGCATTTTGAGCCACTGAGGTCTGACTACATGGTCAACAAATGGGCTTGGACTATGAGTCTTTGAGGTCAACTTACAGTTTCCAGAAAGGAAAATATATATATATATCATACATTTACGGTTTTACGACTTTGATCAAGCATCTTAAGGTTAGATCAAGCATCTCAAGTTTAACAAGCAATCAATCAGCACTCGGGAAGAGGAACAAATAACTGCAAATCATATGCAATTACTAAACAAATCAAAGACAACGGAAACAAGTTAAACTTACAATTACATATATTGATGAGAACACTGCGATCGTCCAGTATCTTCCCCAATATGCATCAGCTAAAACAGCTCCTATCAGAGGGGTGAGATAACAGGTACCTTGCCAAGTCGTGACATTTCTTGCAGCAGTAACATTTCCTTGGTGTAGCTTTTTGGTGAGATAAGAAACAAGATTTGTTGATATTCCATAGTACGCCAAACGTTCACAGCATTCAGTCCCTGTATCATGGTAAATGGAAATTTCAGAACTGAAGTTAATTCTACAAGAAAGACAATTAACACAATAGTGACCAAATAATGATAAGAACCTAAAATGAAAGGGCAAGCTCTCCAATTTCCCGTCCTTTCCTTCAGAATCGGATTTCCATGGAGATCAACTGATCCGTCTCCTGTGTAAGGTCCTTTTCTTTCATTCTGTCAACAAAGGAAATTATGATGAAATTCTGCAAATATTACAGTCATCTGAAGATTTGAAGGATAGACTAGTAGGATAAATAGCTCTTTACTAATCTTCCTTTGTTTTTTTAGCATAATTTCGTTTTATATCTGGCTTTAGCTGAAGTGCTGAATTATAGTCCTAAATATCACTTGTTAGCTTAATAAATTGAATAGGAAAAGAAGTTCACAAATAAAAATAGATATGTAAGGATATCTTCTCCCATCAATTTTATTTTTGTAATTCAACTAAATACAAATAAAAGCTTGTTTAGAGGCTTCTAATATTATTTACCTTTACAAACTTGGATTTAGTTACAAGACTTAATTTGAATGGGTTAACTTATACAAAGGTGAACTATAACAAGATTTTGGATGAATGCAATTCCTCATTCACGGATTCGTACCACTACCTTAAACACTTAGGCTGGTTCGATAACAACATCCAACTAATTTTTTCTCAGAAGGTTGGTTTGATGAAGCTATCATAACATCATGTATATTCTATTAGCAATAATTATTGATTTCCTTATAAAAATAATATGATTTAAGAAACTAAGGGCAGCAAATCCTCGGAGCAGTAGTTAAACTACAAATAAATATTTCAGGGAACTATTTAGATTCCACATCAAAACTCAAAATAAACAATATGAAAAATATGACAGCTCAAGCATTCCAAAAATATGGGAAACCAAGCTATCACCATAGGATTTGACTAGTCCAGTAGTATGATTGTTTCAATACTTCCATCTCTTGCGAGCTCATTTTCATAGATGTTATCACCTTATAAATTTGATCCCCTATATGTGTATACACATAATATATAGAGTGAGGCTTGAGTCCTTTGAGAAGGATTTATAGACAAACTTTTCCAACTGAAATTTGGTATTGGTCAACCATTTATTCAGTCTACTTTGTTGAAGTAAATATACATCATTTGAAGTATTTAAAAAAATATAATTTAATGCCCATGCATCAAGAAAGCCCAAAACGGTCGAGCAAAAATGATTTTATGCTTAGATCTACAATTTAGAGCATAGAAACTAAACAAACATTTGATCTTAATCTAAATACTTGACCAACTCCCTATTACGACCATTTGTATTGCACCTTGTGATACATTGATAAAAAAAGAAACTTTTAAAACTTGATTTTGGTTTTCAGCACTTCAAATAAGATGGTCCACTTTAAATCTTCACATTGAAATTTAATATCTTCCAATCTTTCGGGAAGTAGCCTATTCTCTCTCAAAAGAATTTTGGCAGCTAATGAATCACATCACGTCTGTTCTCACTCTTTGGAAGAAAAAATTCAAGTATTTGTACAATCAAATGATTTACATCCACAAATCACTAGTTCACACTAGTTAACCTAAATCAAGATCCAATTTTGATGAGATACTATAAAGTCAAACAATAATAAATCACATAATTCTAAATTAGAAACATAAATATGGTATAGATCAAAGAATGTAAATTTGATTTCTTTTTCAATCAATAACAGAGAAAAAAGAGAGTTACCTCTAAAAGGCCATCTTCCAATAGCAATCTCTCCTCCTCCTGAGATCCCATTAGATTTTTAAAAACTCTCCTCGAAAATTTGTCCCCAATCTGAGCCCTAATTTGGGTGCGTGTGAAGGAGCTGCGAGAGGATGGGGATTTTTAAAAGTTATTCACAGTCCGAGGCTGCAAGTTTCCAACGAGGGTTGGATATATTAAAGTGCAGGGGGAACTACAAACTAGGACTCAATATTGGGACTCGAATTTGTTGCGTTAAACTTTATGTTGATGGTCTTTGTACGTGAGTTGATATTTGGGTGGGTTTAGAATTGGTAAGGTGGCAAGAATCAATTTTGGGAGTCAAATTATAATTAATGGGGTGGTGAGTTCACTTCTGTTTTCAGTTTTCACGAGGTATGGGATAGATGGGGGAGTTTTGTCTGTTAGTTGATATTATCTAGTTTCAGCCTTACCGATAAGTCTACTTATCTAAGGAGTAAGCCTGCATTTTATTTTTCGTGGCCCATAAACTCGAAAAGCCCATCACCCAAAACACAAATGGCCCATGTCCTATTTTCAGTGGCCTATCAACCTTGCATAGATTCTTCTCCAATTTCTATGCCAGAATAATTAGTTTCCCAATTTTGTTTTGCTCCATTATGCTCCGGTCAAATTGGCTTAATGTCATGCATATGAGTTACTGTTGGGATGCGGGGTCAACGCCCGCACGCCGCGGAAACGATATCACCCGAGAGAAGGCTTTGTATATTCCCGTCTCACGAAGGAAACAAGAATAGAAAGTAAAATATCCCAACAAAGTGAGATATCTACTCTTCCCTCAACGATCTTAGAATTTGAATCGAGAACCTACAAACAATAGCAAATACACAAAGAAAACAAGAAAGACACGAGATTTACGTGGTTCGGCAAAATTGCCTACGTCCACGGGAGGGGGTGAGGGGAGATTTGACTATAAATAACACCGACGACTTGTACAAATCCACAAGCTCGTCCCAAAGAAAAAAAAACTTTGATTTTTACCCAAGAGAAATTGACCTCTCTCTTGTAAAATCCCTTCAAGCTCTCTCTTTTTCTCTCTTTTCTCCACTCCACAAATCCTAGGTTTAATTCCCTATTTAAAGGGAATTAATTAAGAACTTTCCTTCAGTTTTCCGATGTGGGACTAAAATTTTTTGTTTCTCATGGTCGCAGAGAGAACGGGGAGTTAGGATGCATCCCACGTGGGTGGCCCCCACCCACGTGGGATGTCCCCCCACGTTCACAATTCTCCACCTCGTACATCATTTGATAAACCTCAAATTTTGGACGAACACCAGAAGAACACCGCGAACATTACTAGAGAGATCTCCATCAGCCAAATCAAGCCAATCCAATAGCGCCACTATCCGTGGTACGCTTCGCATCTCTTCCAGGATCAAGCTAACCCTAGTTCTGTAATTGCTCTCCATATAGTCTCCACCTCACCCCATCACCGCCCCGAAGGGCCTTGCCTTCTTGGGCAGATCAACACGGGTTGATATGAACGTGGGATTTTACAAGAGAGAGGTCAATTTCTCTTGGGTAAAAATCAAGCTAACCGTAGTTACAAATATCTCTCAGATTATATTCTTCTCCAAATCTCTTTAAGTTTCGCAAATCCATATCTAACTTTTCTCTGATTACCTTCTTTTAATGTCTTGTTTTATTTTCTCTCTAATTTTTTTGTTTTGTTCGGATGATCATGCTCTTTCTCTATCTAATCAGTCTCCCTCGCATTATTTCATCATTAAATATTACTCCATCTTAAAATACCAACAAAAAAAAAAGTTTTCCATGGTCTATGAAAAATGTCACATTTTTAATACTAAGAACTTCGGAACCACCGAAAATACATGATTGTGGTTATGATAAAATGTCATCTAAATTAAATAGCTTTCTCCTCTTCTCTTTTACCATGTTTATTTGCTGAAGACGATAAGCGGAGATATCATGACCATACAAAGCTCAACCTCTTTGTTTGTCATTTTGCATGACCCAAAAAAAAAAGGTTCAATCTCCGTCTAAGAATAAAATTAAGGACTTAGAGGTAACATATGATGTATCATCTATGGTACAAAGAATATCTGCAATTGATCTTAAATAAATAAAAACAAAAAATAAAAGTAAAAGCATAGGCCGTGATACAAGCAAGGAACAAAAGAATATTCTAGAAAAAGAACATCGAAGGCCGTCTTGAAGCCCCTCCATGCTTCCCACGTTTGTTGACTTTGCCTGACCGTCGGATTATGATCCTACGGCTGCAGGTTATGTGGACTCAGCTTTTGAAAGTTGAAAGGCCGCGTAAAGCTACAATCTGGGGTCGCAATCCCGTGTTACCACCGTCACCGCGGTTCTCGCACAAACGTACGGGAGAAGATCATTTTGCCAACATCTGACTTTTAAAGAAGAATCTTCTTTTTTTTAGAAAAATCTCTTCATGCTCTCTTTTCACGCTAGACTTTTGATTGATCAAAGGGTTCTTTTGATATTAGTTCTCTAAATCTTTCATATTTGAATTGATAAAAGAAAAATGTTTCATATTTGAAATTATTAGTCTCCGAAATCTTCATATTTTGAAATTGGCCCTCGAAAATATTTACCATCCAAATCGTGAATCTTGGTTGAGTTTGCGGTTAATCGGGATGAGTAACTAGCTAACCACCCTAATCAACCACAATCAACACCAAAATCAGATTCAAAATTTCCCGACTTATGCTCAAGAAAGTTTATCAATGTTTGGGTTTGAATGCATAATGTTTATAACTGGTATTGCACCAAGAGATGTTAAAGATGCTCGATATTCCCTCAAATTCAACAAACCTCTAACTTAGGGGACTAATTTCAAATCATTTAATAGATCCGGGACTAATTTCCACATATGAAGATTTGGGGTACCTATATAAGAACCCTTTTAATGAAATATTAAGCAGCTTTATTATAGAATTTTTACATGATCATTTTCTCGAAAATAGAGAATCTATAAAGTTATTTTCTTTTTTATTTTAGGCTTCTATTAACGTTTTTGCTATGGAACGAAGGTAAATTAAAGAAATAAGAAACTTCCTTAGATCAAAAACATGTCCTCTCTAATCAAATACAACTTTCTTCAAATCAGGAGAACCTTCCTTAGACTTGAAGAAAGAACAAATTAACCTGAACATTTATATATTCCCTCCATAAAATTAAAATCCGGCCCACAAAATTATAATTAATGGGGTGGTGAGTTCACTTCTGTTTTCAGTTTTCACGAGGTATGGGATAGATGGGGAGTTTTGTCTGTTAGTTGATATTATCTAGTTTCAGCCTTACCGATAAGTCTACTTATCTAAGGAGTAAGCCTGCATTTTATTTTCGTGGCCCATAAACTCGAAAAGCCCATCACCCAAAACACAAATGGCCCATGTCCTATTTTCAGTGGCCTATCAACCTTGCATAGATTCTTCTCCAATTTCTATGCCAGAATAATTAGTTTCCCAATTTTGTTTTGCTCCATTATGCTCCGGTCAAATTGGCTTAATGTCATGCATATGAGTTACTGTTGGGATGTGGGTCAACGCGACATGAAACGATATCACCCGAGAGAAGGCTTTGTATATTCCCGCTCACGAAGGAAACAAGAATAGAAAGTAAAATATCCCAACAAAGTGAGATATCTACTCTTCCCTCAACAAGATCTTAGACCGAATCAAGGAACCTACAAACAATAGCAAAGAAACAAGCAGAATACACGAGATTTACGTGGTTCTAAGAAAATTGCCTACGCCCACTGAGGGGGATTTGACTATAAATAACAATCGACGACTTGTACAAATCCACAAGCTCGTCCCAAAGAAAAAAACTTTGATTTTTACCCAAGAGAAATTGACCTCTCTCTTGTAAAATCCTTCAAGCTCTCTCTTTTCTCTCTTTTCTCCACTCCACAAATCCTAGGTTTAATTCCCTATTTAAAGGGAATTAATTAAGAACTTTCCTCCAGTTTTCAGATGTGGGACTAAAATTTTTTTGTTTCTCACGCCTTCGTGAGAGAGAACGGGGAGTTAGATGCATCCCACGGGTGGCCCCCACCCACGTGGGATGTCCCCCACGCTCTCACATTCTCCACCTCATCATTTGATAAACCTCAAATTTTGGGCCGAACACCGAGAAAACCGCGAGCATTCTTAGAGATCTCCATCACCAAATCAGCTAATCCAAATAAGGCCACTATATCTGCACGCTTAACGCATCTTCCACCGGGATCAAGCTAACCCTAGTTACGTAATTGCTCTCCATATAGTCTCCACTCACTTCCCTCATCACCAAGGGCCTTCATGATCAACACGTTGATATGAACGTGGGATTTTACAAGAGAGGTCAATTTCTCTTGGGTAAAAATCAAGCTAACCGTAGTTACAAATATCTCTCGATTATATTCTTCTCCAAATCTCTTTAAGTTTAGCAAATCCATATCTAACTTTTCTCTGATTACCTTCTTTTAATGTCTTGTTTTATTTTCTCTCTAATTTTTGTTTTGTTCGGATGATCATGCTCTTTCTCTATCTAATCAGTCTCCCTCGCATTATTTCATCATTAAATATTACTCCATCTTAAAATACCAACAAAAAAAAAAGTTTTCCATGGTCTATGAAAAATGTCACATTTTTAATACTAAGAACTTCGGAACCACCGAAAAATACATGATTGTGGTTATGATAAAATGTCATCTAAATTAAATAGCTTTCTCCTCTTCTATTTTACCATGTTTATTTGCTGAAGACGATAAGCGGAGATATCATGACCATACAAAGCTCAACCTCTTTGTTTGTCATTTTGCATGACCCAAAAAAAAAAAAAAAAAAAAGGTTCAATCTCCGTCTAAGAATAAAATTAAGGACTTAGAGGTAACATATGATGTATCATCTATGGTACAAAGAATATCTGCAATTGATCTTAAATAAATAAAAAAACAAAAAAATAAAAGTAAAAGCATAGGCCGTGATACAAGCAAGGAACAAAAGAATATTCTAGAAAAAGAACATCGAAGGCCGTCTTGAAGCCCCTCCATGCTTCCCACGTTTGTTGACTTTGCCTGACCGTCGGATTATGATCCTACGGCTGCAGGTTATGTGGACTCAGCTTTTGAAAGTTGAAAGGCCGCGTAAAGCTACAATCTGGGGTCGCAATCCCGTGTTACCACCGTCACCGCGGTTCTCGCACAAACGTACGGGAGAAGATCATTTTGCCAACATCTGACTTTTAAAGAAGAATCTTCTTTTTTTTAGAAAAAATCTCTTCATGCTCTCTTTTCACGCTAGACTTTTGATTGATCAAAGGGTTCTTTTGATATTAGTTCTCTAAATCTTTCATATTTGAATTGATAAAAGAAAAATGTTTCATATTTGAAATTATTAGTCTCCGAAATCTTCATATTTTGAAATTGGCCCTCGAAAATATTTACCATCCAAATCGTGAATCTTGGTTGAGTTTGTGGTTAATCAGGGATGAGTAACTAGCTAACCACCCTAATCAACCACAATCAACACCAAAATCAGATTCAAAATTTCCCCGACTTATGCTCAGTAAAGTTTATCAATGTTTGGGTTTGAATGCATAATGTTTATAACTGGTATTGCACCAAGAGATGTTAAAGATGCTCGATATTCCCTCAAATTCAACAAACCTCTAACTTAGGGGACTAATTTCAAATCATTTAATAGATCCGGGACTAATTTCCACATATGAAGATTTGGGGTACCTATATAAGAACCCTTTTAATGAAATATTAAGCAGCTTTATTATAGAATTTTTACATGATCATTTTCTCGAAAATAGAGAATCTATAAAGTTATTTTCTTTTTATTTTAGGCTTCTATTAACGTTTTTGCTATGGAACGAAGGTAAATTAAAGAAATAAGAAACTTCCTTAGATCAAAAACATGTCCTCTCTAATCAAATACAACTTTCTTCAAATCAGGAGAACCTTCCTTAGACTTGAAGAAAGAACAAATTAACCTGAACATTTATATATTCCCCTCCATAAAATTAAAATCCGGCCCACAAAATTATAGAAAACCGAGGGGATTGAACTTGGTCCTCGATACGCAGACCCTTGAATCTTGGAATCAACTGCAATATTTCCATAAAGGCTAATTGGTCCAATTGCGCCTCCATCTAAGGAAGGTGCCTACTAAATTTATTAATCGTAGACTTTGGTCTTCTGCCCTTTCATAAGGTAGCATACACTAATTTCCTATTGTCCACCAACCCTATAAATATTGGCATCCTACAATTCAACCACCCACAACTTGAGCAATCAAAAACTTCAAATTTTCTTTCCTCTCTCTGAATTCAAGAATCAAACCCATGGCTCTCTCGAAAACTGCTTCTGAATCCGATATATCGATCCACTCCACTTTTGCATCAAGATATGTTCGAGCTGCTCTCCCAAGGTATAAAATATTTACATACGTGAGTATATGATTTTCGTTTATCTTGTAATTTGATTTGATTTCTGATTTAATCTTTAGGTTTCGGATGCCGGAGAATTCGATACCAAAAGAGGCAGCGTATCAGATAATCAACGATGAACTTATGCTCGATGGAAATCCGAGACTGAACTTGGCTTCGTTTGTGACTACATGGATGGAGCCAGAGTGTGATAAGCTTATGATGTCTGCGATTAATAAGAATTATGTTGATATGGATGAATATCCTGTTACCACTGAGCTTCAGGTATGCTTCAATTTTTATTTAATTCATTGGCATTGATATGGCTTTAAATTAAGCAGGAGCAATGCTGTAACGATCCAAAGAAAAATGTAAGAAATTTTATTTTAGCAACTAGTTTGGTGTTGTATTGCATCAGAATGATGGACCTTTTCTTTATCTTTTCCGAATGGGATTACTTTGTGCATACATCACCTGACCAATGAATATATAGCCATGCTTTTAAATTTTTTATAGCGCTCCATCCTTTCATAAATGCAGTTTACTTAGTCACTAGCTTTTGCACTCACTAAAAATCATTTGTATATGCACCATACTTTTGACCATACATAAATAACAGTTTTTTTTTAAATTTAAAATCAATCTATAGTAGTATAAGATTACAATGACATTTAAATAACAACCCATGATAATGTTCTTTAATATAAAGAGAATTACTTATTATTTACCTTTTTTATATATATAACGTAAGAGTTTATTAGTTAATATGATTGGATGAATTTTATTGACCCGTTTTCACTTAAGACTTAAGACAAAAGTGAACCACCAAATTAAATTAAGTGCTGAACCGCTACGAAGCTGACAAATATTTTGTCGGAATGCGATTTCAACATCTCTTTAATGGTGTTCAAACTAAGTTGTAACACCCTTGTAAAATTAAATCTATCACCATTAATTAATATTTAGTCGCATTTGTTACTTCCACTAATTAATTATTTTATACTATGTGAGAAAGGTCGTAGAAATTAAAGTATTTCAGTCACGAGAAATTTATTAGAGTCAAAGTTCATCATTTTTAGAATTTTATAACGGTGTCCCTTTTGACAACCTTCGTTTATTCGTGGAGAAGAAGTTTATACTAAAATTTGACCAATACATCCACCACTCTTTTATCTTCCTCCTTGATGACCATGAATATCACACCTCGGGCTTGGCTAAGGAGCACCCCTCAACGCATAGCTTCGAGTATTTTGTGAAATTAATTTTGTATGGACTCTCCTTAGGAGAGTCGAATATGCGATCTTGGAGTACTGCTCATAAGGAGCTTACCAACTCAGCTAGACTCTCTTGAGTAAGACGAGCGTTTCAACATTGAGAATCTCTTTTTTTTCTTTTTTCTTTTTTTGCCCTTTAAAATTGAAAACCATGGGCTCTGATTGCATACTAGGAAATGAAACACAGACTTTGAGGCACATTAACTAATCAAGGTGATGAAATCATGTGGACCCGATAATAGACGACCAGACAATGAGGTGAATTTTTAGGGGTGCGTTATGGTATTTGTCCATAGAAATTAGCAATTGGACGGTGCAATTTGTCCAATGTAATTATTTAATTTCTCTCTCATGGCCCCTCTTACATATGGGCTGGGCGTTTACAGTCCATTAATTGGACTCCACGTTCCCGTATCCCACGGCGTGAGATACGGTGCAAATTCATGAGACACGGCGTGAGACACGGGGCAAATTAATGGATTCCCCTTCAATATACAATAAAGACTAAGACTGTGTTGGACAACCACTAAAAAATTTAAGATATTTTTTAGCCTACGTAAATTTGGACTCATAAGGGGCCAGTAGTTGCCAAAGAGTCAGACAACCAAAATTTTTAGACGGTTTGTTGGATACAAGTACTTGTCGAATACTTGCTTGTCTTTTGTTATTGAATAGGGAGTGCTGCTTCTATTACCCTAAAAAATTTGCGTGACTTTCGAGAGAGATATGTTTATATTTCTGTGTTCTTTTATATCTAAGGGGCAGTTTGGTTGGTTGAAATAATGCAGAAAGTGGGAGAAAAAAAAACCGACACGGGAAAATTTTATTATTTTTTCTCATAATCACCGTTTGGTTCGTCAAAACTAAAAAAAAAAGTGGGAGAAAAAATACCGGCAATTTGATTTGTTGGAGGAAAATTTTCGCCTACGTACCGATCAGAGGAGGAAAATCATTCAAAGCGCTCTCCGTACACACGAAAAGCGGGCTTTCGGCTACTCTCTATATTTTCCGCCCTCGAGATCTCGTCACCACACTCAAACCGATCGAACCGCCTTATCCCCGATATTGCGCATCACAAGCGGCTGTCTCAAGAAAGTCGAGGAAAAATCAGTACCATCGAGGCGAGGAAGACGGCGAGGAGGACGACGATGGAGTAGTTCATGGCGAACTAGGAGAGGTTGGTGTGGATCCCGAGGTAGGGCCGCCGTGGAGGTGAGGAGGGAGAGGGATCGATGCCGACGAGCTCGAGCCATGGCGACGAATGGCTGACAGGCTACAGCTCTTTGGTACCGAGATGAAGTCAAGGGGACGTGGAGGAGGAGGATGGGGAGGAGTTGAGGTCGGGATCGTGCCTAGGTCGTCATGATTTGGGGAAATTTTGAGGTTTTGGTTTTAGGGATTGGTGATTTGGTTTTAGGGATTTGGTTGCACTTAACATTTTATTAATATCACACAATATATAACACAATATATCTTGTACAATGTATTACAATGTTATATTGTACTTTAATATATTATCTTACATTATAATTATTACATGTTATTATCAAATAAAAATATATCTAGTCATTTTGGCATATCAATTTGTTACTATAATATATTATATATTATTTTTAAAATAATATTATTTTATTATTAATATAAAATTATATTATTATTATTAATATTATTGTGATTATTATTGTGTTATTGCAAGGGTGGAAATGAACCAAATAATTAACAAATAGTTCGATAATTGTTCAAGTAACTATTCATCATATTGATTCGGTAGTTCATTTACCACTAAACAAATATTTTTAGTATTCGAGTTTACTAAGAAATATAATTTAACCGAGATGTTTATTCGATTCGTTTGTCTATCAAATATTAGTTTAAAGTTTGATCACTTATTATTTATATTATTGCACATATGATGTCATATTTTTAACCCACTTATCATTTCTACTTAAGTTTTATGTACTAATTTTAAGACTTAAATAATCTTAAATATGTTTTCTAATAAAAATTTTAATTTAAATATATATACATCATATAAGATAAAGGAATAATTCTTATTTATGGATTTAAATACTATTTAAAATTTAAATTCTTTAGCGGAATAAATATACTTTGATATTAGATAAGTATTAGTCAATATTCATGAATATTTATCAAATAGCAAGTATTCGAAGTTCAATTCGAAAACTCCATATATGAATATTAGAGCCCACATTCGAATTGATAATTTTAAACAAATACAAATCTGAACACCTTAGTATTCGATTCGATTCGATCGTTTGCCACCTAGTTATTGCTAGTATATTATTAAAAAATTACTACATTGTAAATAGTTCAACATTATATAATATATTAAAATAATATTATTCTACATGGGTGGTAAGCATACTATGGTGACCATAGTTATGATTTTTAGTTTTTCATTTGAACCAAACACTAGAAAGTGAGGGAATGTATTCACACATCAAATATTTTCTTCTTTTCAAGTTGAACCAAACTAAGGAAAGTGGTGGAAATACTTTCACCTCATGTTTTTAATGAAACAAACACAAGAAAACACTATACATGAAAGTGAAGGAAAGACAAGAAAGTGAGGGAAAGTGGGGATTAGAAAATGAAGGAAAGCAACCAAACACACCCTAAATTAACAATTTGCCAATTGGGCAATGTAACTTTTGATGAACCTACTTGTGTCAGAACGGTCTTATTGTCAGAGCTTGTACAAGAGCTTGGGTAGTTTTTAAAAGTTGTAGAAAAGGAAAAAAAAAACGTGCATGATAATTTTGTTCAAAACCTCCTAAAATTTATAGCAAGTGAAATTTTAGACGTGATGAATTGATACAAGTCTCACTTAATATTTTTAGGGCTTAGTTGCACTTAAATACCCTATAGTTTTCCGACCTTGCACTTAAATGCCTTATAGTTTCACACCGAGCTAAAAAATGCCCCGAAGTCTTTAAGTGTTGCAAATGAATACCTCATAGTTAAAAAAAAAAAACAAGACGACACTATCTTTTCTCTACATTACATAACAGAATGTATTAAAGTGAAACTCTTAGAAACTTTAGGGTATTTTAAGTAAGACCATTACAAACTTTGGGGCATTTATAGACATCATTGGGTAAACAAGAGGGCGTCAACATATGTAATATTATGAAACTTTGGGGCATTTATATGCAAGACTTAAATACTTTGGGGCATTTTTTTGTTCGGTTTGAAAAAAGAGGTCACTTAAGTGTAAGATCGGGAAAACTATAGGGCATTTAAGTGAAATTAAGCCTATATTTGGATTACACATGTTAGAAAACAGAAAATGAGTATTACCCCACAAATTTTAATGGAAAAATACTAAAATTGGTTGTGAACCCAACTTATATTGCAGAATCGATGCGTGAATATGATTGCCCATCTCTTCAATGCTCCGCTTGGTGACTCGGAAACTGCAGTAGGAGTTGGGACAGTGGGCTCCTCTGAGGCCATTATGCTTGCTGGGCTCGCATTCAAGAGGAGGTGGCAGAACAAACGCAGGGCCGAGGGAAAGCCTTGTGACAAGCCCAACATTGTCACCGGTGCAAATGTCCAAGTAAACAATATCAACAACTAATCAATCTATCTCAACAATTCTTTTTATTTCAAATTTCTAATTGTTATTTGTGTTTTGGTTCAGGTTTGCTGGGAGAAGTTTGCGAGGTACTTTGAAGTTGAGCTGAAGGAAGTGAAGCTAAGAGATGGGTATTATGTTATGGACCCTGAAAAGGCTGTGGAAATGGTAGACGAGAATACTATTTGTGTGGCTGCGATCTTGGGTTCGACTCTTAATGGAGAATTTGAGGATGTCAAGCTCTTGAACGACCTCTTGATTGAGAAGAACAAAGAAACAGGGTAAGGACATGTCATTTGAATAAGCAACTTTAGCTATTACATGTATTAGCATAACTAGGTGTCTAAATATTATTGGTTAAGACTTGGACTTTGTTGGGAGTTAATTGGTCTTAAACAGAGAGTGAAAATCAACTTAAAGTAAAATCTTAAATGTACTAGACCTTAGTTTATTGACTTGATCTAAATTGACAATCATGAAACAACATGACATATCAGCATCCTAGTATTTTCCGTAGTCTATAGATTTCGATATCTGTGCACAACAAACGTGATATTTTGGTGGGCTAACCTTAATGAGATTTTTTTTTGAACACCTTTTAGTTTTATATTGGACTTCACTTTTCTCGAGTCATAACCCGAAACTTGATACCATCTACTGCAAAGAAATTGCGCCTCTCCTGGGTCAATGAGCCTTAAATAGTGGTTAAAACCAAATTAACTGAAAAAAGTTAAGCTGGTAGGAATTAATCCCAACTTTCTATTTAAACTCACAGCTCTTTTCTAATTCTTTCGATGTGATAATATACTCACACATGAAATTTCCAACGTTTTAGGTGGGATACACCAATTCACGTAGACGCAGCAAGTGGTGGATTTATTGCCCCATTCCTGTACCCGGAGCTAGAATGGGACTTCCGACTTCCTCTAGTGAGGAGCATTAACGTTAGCGGCCACAAATATGGATTAGTGTATGCAGGCATTGGGTGGGTCATTTGGAGGAGCAAAGAGGATTTGCCTGAAGAACTCATTTTCCATATCAATTATCTTGGAGCTGATCAACCTACTTTCACTCTCAATTTCTCCAAAGGTAACATCCAATTCATTTATATGTACTAACCCAAATTAATAATCAATATTAATATTTCATTGTATATCAATAGCGATTTTATTGCTTTGTGACAGGTTCTAGTCAAGTTATCGCACAATACTATCAGTTAATTCGCTTGGGGTTCGAGGTAATGATTCTCTCTACCTTCTGATTTCAGCCTGTTATCTTCTTAATTGTGTGAAAATATGGTGGATGCATAGATATGCCTTTCTTTTATTAATAAAATAAGAATTTAATGAATCATCGAATTGACAGAAAAAAATTATATGATGAAGCTAAAAAAGGGAAATAAAAATGCGTGCGTCTGATCAGACAAGACGTGATTCACATTAATAGTGACATTTGATACTCAGTTTCTTCAATATTGTTAATTTGGATGTAAAAGTGTAAAAGGCTATAATAACAGAACGTGAAAACTACATCAAGTCCTATATAAACGTGTATATGATTTTTCTATTAAAATTGATGACGAAATGTCACTTTTAAAATTAATTCTGATATTCTCCATTTGCTAGAAACTACAAGAAGATTTTCCATAATTTGCCCAACAATATTTTTCTTTCGATCTGGTAAATGAGATTTTATTGCAAGCTCACAACCGGAGCAAGACATAATACAATGCAACAATATCATGTTATAACAAAAAAAATCCTAATGCTGGAGATCAAATTTAGTGTCCCTTCACGATACTTTCTACTTCAAGAAACATCCGAATCACTTTTATGAACTGTAATCATTACTTGACTTCTTACGCAGGGATACAAGAACATAATGGAGAACTGCCAAGAAAACGCAATGGTCCTAAAAGAGGGCCTCGAAAAAACCGGTCGATTCAATATCGTTTCCAAAGACAATGGCGTCCCCTTAGTTGCATTCTCGCTCAAAGATCGAACCAGACACGATGAGTTTGAAGTCTCAGACTACCTGAGACGTTTCGGTTGGATCGTGCCAGCTTACACAATGCCACCCGATGCACAACACATCACAGTCTTACGAGTCGTTATTAGAGAGGATTTCAGTCGAACGCTCGCTGAGAGGCTCGTTCTTGATATCGAGAAGGTTCTTCATGAGCTCGATACATTGCCCTCGAAGTTGCTTATGACTAGTGAAGAGAAGAAGGTGATGAGGAATACTAATGGGGTTGTTAAGAAGAATGCACTTGAGACTCAGAGGTCGGTGACGGAGGCTTGGAAGAAGTTTGTTTTGAGTAAGAAGACCAATGGAGTTTGTTAATTAGCATGCTATATAAAGATTGGGACTATTTTCTTATTTATGAGTTTTGGTA
This sequence comes from Asparagus setaceus, assembly GCA_012295165.1. NCBI lineage: Eukaryota > Viridiplantae > Streptophyta > Magnoliopsida > Asparagales > Asparagaceae > Asparagus > Asparagus setaceus. The sequence continues at coordinate 10,265,250 of CM022706.1, read as the reverse complement.
GTTTTGTGTCTGTAATTTTTGTGAGGGTATGAATATAAAGACTATTATGTATTTGACGTTTCTATTGGAATGCTATATGTTTTCTAGTAGCATTTTGAATTAAGACCCTTAAACCATTGAATTGCTATTAGCTCCCACCCACCCACCCATACACACAAACCCCCAACCCAAAAAAAAAAAAAAAAATCTTTAAATATGTTAAAATTAGTTACCTCAAATCATTGAAATTGCTATTAGTGCCCCAATTTTTAAACTATGTTAAAACTAGTCCCTCAAATCATTGCAATTGCTATTAGGTCCCTTGCTCTCATAACTTGTTATGAATTAATCCCTCCATTTGCTTCTTCCGCTCTTGATTGGAGGGATTAATTTGAAACAACTTGTGAGAATAATTGAGGGTCTAATAGAAATTTTAATGATTTGAGGACTAATTTCAAAATAATAAAGATGTAAAGGACTAGTGTCGAAAAATCAAAAGACCCTTACTTTTTTAACAAATGCGGCTGCATCCTTCTGTCAATCTAGGACATACTCTCGCTGTTGTGTATTTGGACCTTGTGAAGTGATCACAACAATCGTATCTCTTCAAATTAGAAATCAAGGCTTGCTGATATCATTTGTTGTATGATATGACCATCGAAATGCTTGAAATTATGTCTTTGAAAACTGATGATGCTGAGAGGATCTTAATTTGGGAAATACAACCACTTTCAGATATTAAAGGTGGGTAAATTGCACTTAAATACTATATAGTTTTCAACTTGTTGCACTTAACCATCACAAGGTGCCTTTTGGTGCAAAAAAACCATAAAGTTTTCAAAGTTTGCACGTTATTGCAATCAATCATGCAAACATAAAAATTTTCACTCGAATATTTCTGCGTGATACTTCCATACTAATTTCAAAGCTTTCTAACCATTAATATTTATTAAATTTTTTATTAGAAATATCCCAACTCTATTTTAAAGTTGAATTAAGATAAGTTTGAAAAAGAAATTTGATTGATTTAATAGTAACTTTAACAAATATTATTAGTTAAAAAGCTCTAAAATTAGCATGCAAGTATCATAGAGAAACATTCGGGTGAAAAATTTCACGTTTGCGTAATCGATGCCCGTAACGTGCAAATTTCGAAAACTTTATGGTATTTTTTTGCACCAAAATACAACTTCTGGTATTTAAGTGCAACATGTGGGAAACTATATGGTATTTATGTGTAATTTACCATATTAAAGATAAATAACAGATTATACAGTATATTGAAACCTCTAATATTTGAAATTCAAAGTTCATGTAATGTATCTCCATGATTAATATAAAAAATACCCACCACGGGTGATCCAGACGGTTAAGAGGTTCCAATATAACTCTTATGGTCTTGAGTTCAATTCCGGGCTAGGTTATTAAATAAAAAGAAAAAAAAGGGAAGAATATATATAGAGGATGCAGGAAAATGAAAAAGTCACCACAGTAGTGTCTTCCAAGTTCCAACCTACATATAGCTGAACTTGAGGAAACCATGATAGGTAACTAATCTAAGATTATTGCTTTATATATTTCATTCATAATTTGTTCCCACCCCTCGGACTTCATATATTTATATTTAATTTATGCTTTTTTTTAATTTAATGTTAGTGACTGTTGTTTGTCTCCCTGCCTATTGTATTTACAAAAGAGAGTTTATAATCCTCCCAATCCAAATATTTGCGAGTAGTTACGTGATGAGGATTTACGTATTTAAAGTGCATAAATCAATCCCGTTGTGTTCGGGAATTAACCCGGATATCAATTGATTGGCATTACGCAAGTAAGGGATTATTCATAAGGCAGCGAAGTTCCTACCATTTGATAACTAATAGAGGAATTGGGCTGCACGAGAAAACATCGTGAGGAGACAAGAGCTTAGGCTCAGTGTTAGACTAGAAATTCATATGGCAAATGCGACTCCCAAACAAGATAAAACACTTTGCTTGGAGGGTGTGTCATGACACATTACCAGTTCAAGATATCTTGCATCATCGACATATGGTAGTTGATGAGGGGCGTTGGGTGTGTGGGAACGAGGAGGAGTTGACTAACCATGTTCTTTGGGGTTGCCCATTTGCTCGGCTAGTGTGGAGCATTTCATATATTAACTTCACAAGCTTGATGAGGGAAGGAATGACAGTGGCTATGTGGTGGCGCGATCAAGTTGGAAAATTGGAAGACAAGATTTTTCAATTAGGCATGGTGGTATGCTGGCTATTATGAAAAACCGAAATGAAGTTAGGCACCGGGGTAAGGCAATGGGTGGGGAGGAGCTAGTACGGGTCGGGTGAGAATATTTTCATGACTTTAATAATGTACAGGAGGCTCCCATTATGGTTCAAAGATCATTGATTCCTCAGGAATGGAGGCCTCCTCCTTCTGATGTAATGAAAATAAATTTTGATGGGGCCATATTCGCAGATGGAGATGCAATTGGAGTGGGGATAGTGGCTAAGGACCATCGAGGGGAGTTTTATGCAGCTCTATCCAAGTTAATTCCCTTTCCTGGTGGCGCTAAACACGCGGAGTATAAAGCAGCATGGGAGGCGGTTCATTTTACAATGGAATCATGGTTTGGAACAGTGATTTTTGAAGGAGATGATGAGGGAGTTATCATTGATATCCAACAAGGAAAGAACCTCTTATCTCCGTATGGTCATCTTGTCGAGGACGTGTATAGGCAATGTAAGCAACTTTCAACATGGAAATTTAAGGCAGTGAGGCGTCAAGGTAACATGGTGGCTCATTGTCTGGCTCGCAACGCTCAATTGTCTTTCCTTTTGTTCATCAAACAAAAAAATGCATATATATATATATATATATATATATATATATATATATATATATATATATATATATATATATATATATATATATATATATATATATATATATATATATATATAATATGGGCTATTCTAGATGAATAATTCTAACCAGACTAAGATGTGTGACATGACAACTATTGCCAGGGTTTTCTGGGCTAGACCCGAGCTCGAAAAAAGCTCGAAAAATCGGGCCCGGGTTGGTTCGTCGGTGCCTGGCCCGGGATGCCGGGGGGAGGGGGGTATAGGTGCATATATACATATTTATTTTTAAAATATAATTAAAATTGGTGATTTTGTGATTTGAACCATGGTAATCTTTATGGGAGATTTAAAACCTACCAAATAGCTAAACTAATTTTGTGTTATATTTGATGTGGTTTTTGTTATTATTGTGTGTGTATACACACACTAGCAATGAACTTTAGTACTTGTACATAAACCATAAGTGTCATTTATGCTTTGAGAGCCTTGCAATTTCCATGCAAATTAAAATTAACTACAAGTTCTAAAAGTTAAAGTTTAATTAAATAAATCAAGAAAAACCTAGAAAATCTAAGAATTTCAACACGTGCTTGCAATGTCCAAGCGATCTTTGGCCTCTGAAAATTAAAACCTAGAATTTTAACTCGTGCTCACATCATCCTACAAAAAGAAACCAAAGAATGCATCAAAAAATTAGAGGGAGGTGGTTATTGGTTAAGGATTATTGATTTGGACTCGGACTTTTTATTGGATTTTAATTTAGGGTGTTATTCATTTCGAACTAAACTTTGGATTTATATTTAAGGCGTTATTGGTTTAGGAGTAGGATTCGGATTTGAATTTAATGTGTTATTGGTTTAGGACTAGGATTTGGATTTGAATTGAATGTGTTATTGGTTGTCTAGGATTGTTATTAGGACTAGGATTTTAAAATCCGCACTCCATTCCAACTCTATAGTTTTTAATGAAAAATTTTCTATAGAAAGTCCAAGTTAAAATTGATGGATTGTGATGTTACTATGTAGATTTCCTCTCTCCTCTTCTCTTTACTTATTTAAATATTTAATATATTTCAAATTAAATATATTTAATTTTATAATATTCCATATTTCTAAGTTATTATATATTAACATTGAATGTATTTAAGTTTAAAATATTTTTAATCAACTTCTATAAATTTATTTAATTCATTTAAAATGAAATATACTTAATACTACTTAATCACTTAATATATTTAATATTTAATATTAACTTAGATATGTTCATTATTTAACATTTCCTAAATATACAAATATTTTCAATATTTATTACTATATTAAATACATTTTATTTGAATTGTTTTAAATGAATGCATAAAATGTATTTAGTTTTGTTGTTGTCATCCGTTAATCGAAATGAGGGTGGTTTTTCAAATTAATATTTTTTTAATGATTATTATTCAACATAATAATTTAATTTAAAACTCTTAATGCAAATAATCCATAAATCTAAAATTTAGTCCGAGAATCCGACCCTCAGTCTATGAATCCAAAGCAAAAGTTCAAGAATCCAAACGAAAAATTCAAGAATTCTACTCACAAAAATCAAAATCCAATCCAAGAGTGCGGGCTCTAATACTCCAGGTCCCAATCCTAGAATGTCGGATTCATGGACAATTGTCCGAGTCCAGATCAACAATCCGGAACGAATAACACCCCAACATATGTTCTATCATTATTTTTCAAGCATCCTCCTGTTGGCATAAGTTCAGTGCATCGAATCCATGGCAACCGCTGGGTTATTATAGCTAGATTGTTGCCACGGCGCACTGATAACGCTGTTAAGAATATCATTTGCATGTAATCATGGCAATAAAGTGTAGAGAGAGATCAAGATTTCATTCTAAGAAGTTTGATCACAGTAAAGAAGAGAAATCGAAACAAGTGTTTTCGAGCTTGTTGCCCTTTATTGAGAATTATCATAGGCAATATGAGAACTCCATAGAGTTAATGATCACAGGTAAGTAAGTAATTATGTTGAAATTAATTTGTTCATGTGAACTTAAATAAAAGTATGTATGTGATGATATTATTTTGTTTTTTCGGGGCTCTTTAAATAAGACAATCCACTTTAAGATTGCGAATATAAATAATCAACATTGAAATCGAAATAATAATTCGGACACTAAACAGCACGAATCAAGTGAGAGACAATGCTTGCCTATGCTGTTTTCGGATCGATGTGGAATCGAATCGAATAATGAACTACCCGAATGGAATATCGTTATTTGTCTTGTCTTGGCGTAAAAAGTATATAGGAATCATATTCCTTATCTCGTCAGAACCCAAAAAAAAGAGGGCACTAGTGCCAACCAGGAGGAAGGGAATTGCGGGGCACTTCCGTAAATGAGCGGCTTTGAGATGATATGTACTCCAAAAAAAACTACACAATACAATTTAGTAAGGTTCATATTGAATTTGTTTTGAGTGGCTGCAAAGTGTTAGTTGAAAAGACTCTTTCACTGAAAAAAAAGGGCAATATATCAACCAGATAACCTCTACTTTATTTTATTTCTCTGTAATGCTCTTTATCTCTTTAATCGTTCCTCCCTCGCAGTATTTTATTATAAAATAGTAGTACGAAAGCACCACTGGTTGTATTACTCCATCTTAAAATACCAAAAACAAAGTTTATCATGATCTATGAAATGATAAATTTTATACTAAGAATTCTAGAGAACCACGCAAAAATACTTGATTGTCGTTATGGTAAAATTCTATATGCTTGCAAGACTCAAACTTTCCATACCAAAAGAAGCTTTCATATTCCTAACACAATAAAGCTTATAATTTTCATGTAAAATCCTAACACAATAAAGCTTATAATTTTTCCTGAAAATCTTATTATATTGAATAAAGTTATATTCCAGGACTCTGTGCAATTACTTGTTAAATAACAGAATTTCCTTTAAACGATATTTTTCTCACATCTTAGAATTTCCTACCTTCTCCTTTACTCTTTTAATTTATTGCTGAGTACTTTGATTCAAGATGATAAGTATCAAAACGATTAAAAGTTTGATCTCTGTGTTTATCATTTTGTATGACCAAAAAAAAAAATCAATCTCCGTCTAAGTGTTAATAAAATATTAAGAGATGTAAAGAGAATATATCTATAATTTGACCTTAACAAAAGAAAAAAAAAGAAAAAAGTAAAATCATAGACTAATTAAGTCGCAAGCAAAGAACAAAAGAATATTCTAGAAAACACATCCAAGCTTCTTTAGCGACTATACATATGCTTCTCATGTTTGTTGGTTTTCTCTAGCCGGAGGATTATGATCCAACGGCTGAGGGTTGCGCAGGCTCCGCATAAGAAAAAGTGTCAAGGTTCTCGCAGGAAGCCGTGTAGGCTACAATCTTGGACCGAAAGTCTGTGGACTATTGTCGCCGCGGTGCTCGCACAAAGAAAAGAGAATAATATTTCCCACTCATATTTGACCATTATACAGAGAAACTTCTTTGTGAGCTTCTTTTCACATTAACCAAACTTTAATTAATAAATTAACTTATTATGGTATGATATATATATATATATATATATATATATATATATATATATATATATATATATATATATATATATATATATATATATATATATATATATATATATATATATATATATATATATATATATATATATATATATATATATATATATATATATATATATATATATATATATATATATATATATATATATATATATATATATATATATATATATATATATATATATATATATATATATATATATATATATATATATATATATATATATATATATATATATATATATATATATATATATATATATATATATATATATATATATATATATATATATATATATATATATATATATATATATATATATATATATATATATATATATATATATATATATATATATATATATATATATATATATATATATATATATATATATATATATATATATATATATATATATATATATATATATATATATATATATATATATATATATATATATATATATATATATATATATATATATATATATATATATATATATATATATATATATATATATATATATATATATATATATATATATATATATATATATATATATATATATATATATATATATATATATATATATATATATATATATATATATATATATATATATATATATATATATATATATATATATATATATATATATATATATATATATATATATATATATATATATATATATATATATATATATATATATATATATATATATATATATATATATATATATATATATATATATATATATATATATATATATATATATATATATATATATATATATATATATATATATATATATATATATATATATATATATATATATATATATATATATATATATATATATATATATATATATATATATATATATATATATATATATATATATATATATATATATATATATATATATATATATATATATATATATATATATATATATATATATATATATATATATATAAAATGCTTGCCTATGCTGTTTTCGGATCGATGTGGAATCGAATCGAATAATGAACTACCCGAATGGAATATCGTTATTTGTCTTGTCTTGGCGTAAAAGTATATAGGAATCATATTCCTTATCTCGTCAGAACCCAAAAAGAGGGCACTAGTGCCAACCAGGAGGAAGGGAATTGCGGGGCACTTCCGTAAATGAGCGGCTTTGAGAGGATATGTACTCCAAAAAACTACACAATACAATTTAGTAAGGTTCATATTGAATTTGTTTTGAGTGGCTGCAAAGTGTTAGTTGAAAAGACTCTTTCACTGAAAAAAGGGCAATATATCAACCAGATAACCTCTACTTTATTTTATTTCTCTGTAATGCTCTTTATCTCTTTAATCGTTCCTCCCTCGCAGTATTTTATTATAAAATAGTAGTACGAAAGCACCACTGGTTGTATTACTCCATCTTAAAATACCAAAACAAAGTTTATCATGATCTATGAAATGATAAATTTTATACTAAGAATTCTAGAGAACCACGCAAAAATACTTGATTGTCGTTATGGTAAAATTCTATATGCTTGCAAGACTCAAACTTTCCATACCAAAAGAAGCTTTCATATTCCTGACACAATAAAGCTTATAATTTTCATGTAAAATCCTAACACAATAAAGCTTATAATTTTTCCTGAAAATGTTATTATATTGAATAAAGTTATATTCCAGGACTCTGTGCAATTACTTGTTAAATAACAGAATTTTCTTTAAACGATCTTTTTCTCACATCTTCGAATTTAGAACCTTCTCCTTTACTCTTTTAATTTATTGCTGAGTACTTTGATTCAAGATGATAAGTATCAAAACGATTAAAAGTTTGATCTCTGTGTTTATCATTTTGTATGACCAAAAAAAAAAAATCAATCTCCGTCTAAGTGTTAATAAAATATTAAGAGATGTAAAGAGAATATATCTATAATTTGACCTTAACAAAAGAAAAAAAAAGAAAAAGTAAAATCATAGACTAATTAAGTCGCAAGCAAAGAACAAAAGAATATTCTAGAAAACACATCCAAGCTTCTATAGCGACTATATATATGCTTCTCATGTTTGTTTTTCTCTAGCCGGAGGATTATGATCCAACGGCTGAGGGTTCACCAGGCTCCGCATAAGAAAAAGTGTCAAGGTTCTCGCAGGAAGCCGTGTAGGCTACAATCTTGGACCGAAAGTCTGTGGACTATTGTCGCCGCGGTGCTCGCACAAAGAAAAGAGAATAATATTTCCTCATATTTGACCATTATACAGAGAAACTTCTTTGTGAGCTTCTTTTCACATTAACCAAACTTTAATTAATAAATTAACTTATTATGGTATGATATATATATATATATATATATATATATATATATATATATATATATATATATATATATATAATAGCAATGAAAATTTCGATGGCACCTACAGAGCAATGTAACCAATTTAGATCGCGATAAAATTCCGTCTCACCAAGAAATAAGAATCAAGCAAATATCAACAAAGTGGGATATTTACTCTTCTCTCTATCATTCAGAAGCCGACTGTCGAGGAACCTAAATAAGCTATTACAAATCTCAACAGTAAAACACTAATTTTACATGGTTCGACAAATTGCCTATGTCTACGGGACAAGGAGGAGAGATTTTACTACTAGAGAAAGAGAATACAAATAGGGTTTACAATTACTCAAGATCTCACAAATAAACCTTCAAACCAAACTCTCAAATCTCACAAATTCTCTCTCAAGCGATGGCTCAAAACTCTCAATTTCCTCCCAAAACCCTACCTTACTGCCCTAGTCATTTTCGTCCCTATTTATAGGGTTAGGAGGGAAAGCGTGAGCAGCGTGAGGAACAAAGCGGTCATGTGAGCGAGTGGGCCCCACGAGAGCGTCTGGCGCAGCGTTCGTGGCCTGGCTGAAGAGCAGCTTCACCTTCGTGGCCCCACACGAGCAACATTCGATGCTTTCGTGGCCTTGTGGCCCCCACAAAGCGCGTGGGGCTTTTCTCTCAACAATTCTCCATCTCGGTGAAGTTTTCCCAGCGGCAGGCACCAAACAACCAAATGTCCCTTTTGCGTCCGGGCGAAGTGGAATAAATCCACGACAACGGACTCAATCCACAAAAGTGGGAACCCAGCGAGAGTTCAAACAATCTCCTCCCCATCAAAACCAAAACAAGCGGCCGACACCAATACCAAATAGCAGTCTCACTTGTTGCATCGACGAAGTGAAACCATTCCGACAGCGGACTTAATCTACAACAAGTCGAGACCCAATGAGAATGAGAACATTCTCCAAACATCGGTATCAACTTACCAAATCGGTGCATCATAGCCGGCGCCTCGTATCCTCTTGCCCAATCAAGCCTCCGTAGTTCACCAAATGGCATGCCGGCCTCAATAATCCGAATGTGCAATAAGTCTGCGGTGATCAAACTTGTTGCTCGGAACCACCTTTGTGAGCATATCTACGGATTATCGCCGTGTGGATCTTTACAATCTCCACATCACCATCTTCAAGAACATCACGAGCGAAGTGATAACGAGCGTCAATGTGCTTCGTCCTCGCATGAAGAGCACGGTTCTTCGCCAAATAGATAGCACTCATGCTATCACAATGAATGGTGACGGACCGTTCGCGATAAACCAAGTTCCTCAAAAGTCCTCGAAGCCAAATCGCCTCCTTCCGGCCTCGTAATTGCCATATATACGCCTCGGTTGTAGACAAAGCAACGTAGGCGCAAGGTGCATCTCCAACCTGCCGTATACGGGTCAAAGTGAACACATACCCGTCGTAGGCCGGCGTTTATCAAATCCGGCATAATCGAATCAACATAACCAAGCCAAGCTGCGCCCTGTAGTGTCCCGCTCATAAACCAAACCAATATTGGCGTACCTCGAATGTACCTCAAAATCCATTTCACGGCGTTCCAATGACCCACTCACGGATCGTGCATGTATCTGAAACCATGCTCACCGCGTGACAAATCTGGTCTGTACATACTATTGCGTACATCAAGCTTCCAAGCTGCTCGCATATGGAGTCTTCGACATCAACCCTCGATCTTTAATGTCTTGGTGAAAGGTCGGTGAAAGCATCAAATGGGCTCTAATGGTACCTTGATTAGCCGTATCCATGCTAACATGGAACATTGTAGAACCTTCTTCAAATAAGCCATCGTGTCAAATAAATTTTGCCCTTCTTCTTGTCTAGATCTCCATTCCCAAAATGCTTAGCCTCACCCAAATCATTCATCTCGAACTCTTTTGAAAGTTGTGCCTTCAATTCATTTATATGGAGACACGGAAATAGAGGCAACCAACATGTCATCGACATATAATAACAAATAGATATCGCACCTCCTTTCAACTTGCGAAAATATACGCAAGGATCAAAGCTGCTCCGAGTGTATGAATGACCAAGCATAAAACCATCGAATCTCTTATACCACGTCGAGGCTGCTTCAAACCATATAGCGATTTCTTTAGTCACAAAACCAACTTTTCTTTCCTGCTGTTCGAATCCCAATGGTGAGTCATATAGATTTCTTCATCAAGATCACCATGAAGAAATATCTTCACATCCAACGATCTAATTCTAATCCATCTTGTGCCACCAAAGCTAACAAAATCGATCGATGAATGCTTCACCACCGGAGAAGACCTCATTATAATCAATACCTTCCTCCTGCATAGCCCTTCGCCAACCTAGCTTTGAACCTCAATGGAGTGCCTTCAACACCCTCCTTCTTAGTGTATACCCACTTGCAACCAATTGCCTTCCGTCCCTTTGGAAGCTCAACAAGCTCCATGTATCGTTCTTGTGAAGAGACTCCATCTCTTCTGCATAGCTACACCTACAAATCGACCTCGAACTGCTGCGGCTCTCACGAATGTAGTAGGTATTATCTCATCAATACTTTCCACGGGGAGTGCATATGCAAGCGTGTTGACATCTGCGTCTTTGGCATATGTATGTTTTCTCTCGTCTCCAGACCGTAATAGAATCACGAACTGGCCGTCGGTCCACGATCCTGCACATCGTACTCATATCCTCCGTGTCACCGCGTCGTGCTGCACGGCGTCACCTCGGTCGGCACTCTAATGGATATTGTACCATCACGACAATGTGGACATCGATCTCCACCACTGCGATATCTCCCGTGGGTCACTCTCCACGATGAGAGTTGGGAAGCTTCAAGATAGAAGCCTCATCAAATGTGATCTCTACTCGGCACAATCTTCTTATCAAGCTGGATCCATAGCTTGTATCCTTTGACACCACACTTGAATCCTACAAATATGTTCCTAGCTTCGCGGTTCCAATTTATCTGTTCTCACATGATAAAATGAAGGGCACCCAAATACCTTGAGCTGGTCATAATCTCGTCTTTGGCTCTCGACCACTTCTCCATAGGGTCTTTCCCCAATCCGAGATGAAGGCTGACTGTTGATGGGTGGCTCGCATATGTAAGTGCCTCCCAAAAGATCTTCTCCAAACCACTATCGCCAATAAACATCGAATCTTCTCTAGCAAAGACCGATTCAATCTCGCCACCCCATTTCTTTGCGGTGTATGACTAGCCGTGAAGTGTCTCTATGCCCTCGTCTCGACATAGGCTGCGGCGGTCTAAAGTATACTCACCGCCGTTGTGGGATCTCAGCGTCTTGATCTTTCTCCCGTCTGCGGTTCTAATCTCTTCTTCCACTCGAATATATCTAGGACTTCACTCTTTTTCGTCATGGTGTACACCCAACGCCTACAATAGTCATCAACAAGCGTGGCGAACCAATGTCTACCACCAAGTGATGCCGTCTTGGTAGGACCCCAAGCGTCATGTGCCGTAGTCGAATACCCTTCGTCGATGGATGGTCGTTCCAAACTTTACCTTTGTCGCTTGCCAAAATACGGTGCTCCACGAACTCAATTTTTCACTCTTGACATCCTTTAATAGCCCGCTTACTGCGCTGCGGTGACTTTTCACTTGTGTGCCTAACCTATAGTGCCAAAGCACGCTTCGTGTCCGCCTCGAAATAGCGGAAACAGCGTGGCCAATCTCGGTGCTCCCATTCGGATAGTATAAATTTCGATTGGACTCCCTTCATCACCACCAAAGATTCTTTAGTAACCTTCCCCACCGTTTTGAAAGTCACATTGAATCCCGCCTCCAAAGCTCCAGAAGAAGATTTTTCTTGGTGAGGAACAAATCTCACCTCCTTCAACTCATGGACTACTCCATCGTGCATCCTAATCCGCCGCGATTACCTATCCCACAAATGCGGGGTTGATCATTTCCCATGACAACAACACCCTCGACTTTCTCAAAAGATGCAAACCGGTCTCGCCTAGGGTCACATGATAAGTAGCACGGAATCAAGCATCAATTTGATGCTTCCACATGATTCACCTCGGGGTAATCAATAGAGAATAGCACGAATCGTGGAATCATCGCCTTTAGCAATATTCACCTCATTGGCCTTGGGCCATTTTTCTTACCATTTTCTTTCTCCTTGAGCTTTGGACAATCTCTCTTCAATGTCCTTGCTCGAGAATGCACATTGGTTCTTTGACAATTGGTGGCTTCTTGACTTTGACCTCCCTCTGTTGTCACCTTTAGGATATGGGCTACCTCTCGTCGAGAAGGCCTGCGATACTTTCGCGCCGGGAATGCGCTTGTCCTTCCTCCTCAAATCATGGTTGGTCAATGCGTTAGTAACTTCACTATAGGCGATAGAAGTACGTCCGTTCAACAAAGTGAGTACAAAGGTGTCATACTCCTCATCCGTTAAGGAGAATAAAATAAGCGCCTTGTACTCATCCGTTATCTTCTCATCAACATTTGCCAAGTCAGACAATAACTTAGTATAGTTGTTCATATGAGCCGCTAATGAGGTGCCTCTAGACATCTGTAACCTGAAGAGTCTTCGCAGCAAGTGCAACCTGTTCTCAACACTCTTGGTGAGATACTTATTGTTGAGAATTTTCCACATCTTCATTGCGGGCGTCACCCCAATCACATCATATTTCAGCTCTATTCTAAGCGGGACTGATCACCCCACAGCGTTCTTATTCATCTTATCCCATATTGCCTCATCATATTTAGATGGCCTCTCTTCATCATGATGGTCTCCTCCAAATTTTGAGCATTAAGTGCATCACATGCGTCGGCTCATCCACAAACCAAAGTTGATTTTGCCGTCATACTTCACCACACTAATTTTGGTGGGAGAAACCAACTTGTATTGGACTTCGCCATTGACTTGCTACTTTCACCTTCTTCTCCCATTGCAAACTAACTCTAAATTGTAGAGAAAGAACAACTTTGATAGGATTTAAGAATCATCCAACTAAACCCTAGATCAGTTCCAAATAGATTTCTTAACCACACGAGGAAGCGAAATCTCCAACGGCAACTCCTAATGCTATCTCCACCGGAAGCGAGAACTTCACACAAGAATCTTCCTCCACCAAACTTCAAAACCCTAGATCAAAATCGGGCTCGATACCACTTGTTGCTTGTATGAAAATTCGGTAGCACCCTTAGAACAATGGCCACAACAGAAGAGCAATAAAATTCCCGTCTCACCAAGAAACAAGAATGCGAAGCAAATATCTCAACAAAGTGGGATATTTACTCTTCCTCTCATCAGTTCTAAAGACGACACATCGAGGAACCTAAATAAGCTATTACAAATCTCAACAAGAAAACACTAATTTCGTGGTTCAGAAATTGCCTATGTCTACGGGACAAGGAGGGAGATTTTACTACTAGAGAGAAAGAGAATACAAATAGGGTTTACAATTACTCAAGATCTCACAAATAAACCTTCAAACCAAACTCTCAAATCTCTCACAAATTCTCTCTCAAGCGATGGCTCAAAAACTCTCAATTTTCGGCCTCCCAAAACCCTACCTTCAGCCTGCCCTAGCTGCTATTTTTCGTCCCTATTTATAGGGTTGGTGAGGAGAGGCGTGGCAACGGGGAACAGCGGTCATGTGAGCGAGTGGGCCCCGAGCGTCTGGCAGCGTTCTGAGTAGTACCTGGCTGAAGCGGCTACCGTGCTCGTGGCTACTTATGAACGAAACATTCTGTGCTTTCGTGGCCTAATGGCCCACAAAGCGCGTAGGCGTTTCTCTCCAACATATATATATATATATATATATATATATATATATATATATATATATATATATATATATATATATATATATATATATATATATATATATATATATATATATATTGTTCTTGTAATGAAAATTTCGGTAAGCCTATTTGAAACAATGGCCCACAACAAGAGAGCTAGATGCAATAAAATTCCCGTCTCACCAAACAGAATGCAGAGCAAATATCTCAACAAAGTGGGATATTTACTCTTCTCATCAGTTCTAGAAGCCCGGCATGAGCACAAATAAGCTATTACAAATCTCAACAAGAAAACACTAATTTCGTGGTTCAGAAATTGCCTATGTCTACGGGACAAGGAGGGAGAGATTTTACTACTAGAGAGAAAGAGAATACAAATAGGGTTTACAATTACTCAAGATCTCACAAATAAACCTTCAAACCAAACTCTCAAATCTCTCACAAATTCTCTCTCAAACGATGGCTCAAAAACTCTCAATTTTCGGCCTCCCAAAACCCTACCTTCAGCCTGCCCTAGCTGTTATTTTTCGTCCCTATTTATAGGGTTAGGTGGGGAGGGCTGGCATGAGCATGAGGGAACAGCGGTCATGTGAGCGAGTGGGCCCCGCGAGCAGCGTCGCCAGCGTTCGTGGCCTGCTGAAGCGGCTTCGAGTGCTCGTGGCCTTCTACGAAACGAAACATTCTGCTGCGTGGCCTAATAACCCCACAAAGCGCGTGGGGCTTTTCTCAACAATTCTCCATCTCGGTGAAGTTTTCCCAGCCGAGCCACATAACAACGAATGTCCCACTTGTTTGCGTCGGGGCGAAGTGGAATAAATCCACGACAACGGACTCAATCCACAAAAGTCGGGAACCCAGCGAGTTCAAACAATCTCCTCCCCATCAAAACCAAAACAAAGCGACAACCAATACCAAATAACCGTCTCACTTGTTGCATCGATCACGAGTGAAACCATTCCGACAAGCGGACTTAATCTACAACAAGTCGAGACCCAATCGAGAATGAGAACATTCTCCAAACATCGGTATCAACTTACCAAATCGGCTGCATCATAACTGACTGCCTACGTATCCTCTTGCCCAAGGAATCAAGCCTCACGTAGTTCACCAAATGGCCGCCAACGGCCTCAATAATCACGAATGTGCAATAAGTCTCTGCAGTGATCAAACTTGTTGCTCGGAACCACCTTTGTGAGCATATCTACCGGATTATCCTTCGTGTGGATCTTTACAATCTCCACATCACCATCTTCAAGAACATCACGAACGAAGTGATAACGAACGTCAATGTGCTTCGTCCTCGCATGAAGAGCCTGGTTCTTCGCCAAATAGATAGCACTCATGCTATCACAATGAATGGTGACGGACCGTTGCGATAAACCAAGTTCCTCCAAAAGTCCTCGAAGCCAAATCGCCTCCTTCACGACCTCGTAATTGCCATATACTCTGCCTCCGTCGTAGACAAAGCAGCTGTAGGCTACCAAAGTGCATCTCCATACACCGTATGCGAGTCAATGTGAACACATAACGTCGTGAGCGTTTATCAAATCCGGCATAATCGAATCAACATAACCAACGCCTGCCGCAGCGGTGTCCGGCTCATAAACCAAACCAATATTGGCGTACCTCGAATGTACCTCAAAATCCATTTCACGGCGCTCCAATGACCCACTCTGGATCGTGCATGTATCTCGAAACCATGCTCACCGCTTTGTGACAAATCGGTCTCGTACATACTATTGCGTACATCAAGCTTCCAAGCTGGCGGCTCGCATATGGAGTCTTCGACATCAACCCTCGATCTTTAAGCGTCTTCGGTGAAAGGTCAGTGAAGCATCAAATGGGCTCCTAATGGTACGATTGGCCATTATCCATGCTAACATGGAACATTGTAGAACCTTCTTCAAATAAGCCATCGTGTCAAATAAATTTTGCCCTTCTTCTTGTCTCTGCCGATCTCCATTCCCAAAATGCTTAGCCTCACCCAAATCATTCATCTCGAACTCTTTTGAAAGTGCCTTCAATTCATTTATAGCGGACACGGAAATAGAGGCAACCAACATGTCATCGACATAT
The DNA here is from genome assembly GCA_012295165.1 of Asparagus setaceus. Lineage (NCBI taxonomy): Eukaryota > Viridiplantae > Streptophyta > Magnoliopsida > Asparagales > Asparagaceae > Asparagus > Asparagus setaceus. The sequence continues at coordinate 10,248,594 of CM022706.1, read as the reverse complement.
AATAACAAATAGATATCGCACCTCCTTTCAACTTGCGAAAATATCGCAAAGGATGGCTCAGAGTGTATGAATGACCAAGCATAAAACCATCGATAAACATACCCTTTGTCGGCTGCTTCAAACCATATAGCGATTTCTTTAGTCGCAAACCAACTTTTCTTTCCTGCATTTCGGAATCCCAATGGTGAGTCATATAGATTTCTTCATCAAGATCACCATGAAGAAATCTTGTCTTCACATCCAACTGATCTAATTCTAATCCATCTTGTGCCACCAAAGCTAACAAAATCGAATCGACGAATGCTTCACCGGAGAGAAGACCTCATTATAATCAATACCTTCCTCATGCATAGCCCTTAACCAACCTAGCTTTGAACCTCAATGGAGTGCCTTCAACACCCTCCTTCTTAGTGTATACCCACTTGCAACCAATTGCCTTCCGTCCCTTTGGAAGCTCAACAAGCTCCCATGTATCGTTCTTGTGAAGAGACTCCATCTCTTCTGCATAGCTACACGCTACAAATCAGCCTCGAACTGCTCGGCCTCTCAGATGTAGTAGGTATTATCTCATCAATACTTTCCACGGGAAGTGCATATGCAAGCTGTCCGACATCTGCGTCTTTGGCATATGTATGTTTCTCCTCGTCTCCGAACGTAATAGAATCACGAACGAGCCGTCGGTCCACGATCCGCACATCGTACTCATATCCTCCGTGTCACCGTCGTGCTTTCGCTGGCGTCACCTCGGTCGGCACTCTAATGGATATTGTACCATCGGACAATGTGGGTGCATCGATCTCCACCACTGCGATATCTCCTTCGTCGGGTCACTCTCCACGATGAGAGTTGGGAAGCTTCAAGATAGAAGCCTCATCAAATGTGGCGTCTCTACTCGGCAATCTTCTTATCAAGCTGGATCGCATAGCTTGTATCCTTTGACACCACACTTGAATCCTACAAATATGGCCTTCCTAGCTCGCGGTTCCAATTTATCTGTTCTCACATGATAAAATGAAGGGCACCAAATACCTTGAGCTGGTCATAATCTCGTCTTTGGCTCTCGACCACTTCTCCATAGGGTCTTTCCCCAATCGCGATGGTGACTGTTGATGAGGTGGCTGCATATGTAAGTGCCTCGGCCAAAGATCTTCTCCAAACCACTATCGCCAATAAACATCGAATCTTCTCTAGCAAAGACCGATTCAATCTCTCGCCACCCCATTTTGTTTGCGGTGTATGACTAGCGTGAAGTGTCTCTCTATGCCCTCGTCTCGACATAGGCTGCTGGCGGTCTAAAGTATACTCACCGTTGTCGGATCTCAGCGTCTTGATCTTTCTCCCGGTCTGCGGTTCTAATCTCTTCTTCCACTCCACGAATATATCTAGGACTTCACTCTTTTCGTCATGGTGTACACCCAACATCGCCTACAATAGTCATCAACAAGCGTGGCGAACCAATGTCTACCACCAAGTGATGCCGTCTTGGTAGGACCCCAAACGCCTCAGGTGCACGTAGTCCGAATACCCTTCGTGCGATGGATGGTGTTCCAAACTTTACCTTTGGCCGCCAAAATACGGTGCTCCACGAACTCAATTTTTTCACTCTTGACATCCTTTAATAGCCCCCGCTTGCACAACGCCTGCAGTGACTTTTCACTTGTGTGCCCTAACCTATAGTGCCAAAGCACTGTGTCGCCTCACGAAATAAGCTGACAACGTGGCCAATCTCGGTGCTCCCATTCGGATAGTATAAATTTCGATTCGCGGACTCCTTCATCACCACCAAAGATTCTTTAGTAACCTTCCCTACACCGTTTTTGAAAGTCACATTGAATCCCTTCGCCTCCAAAGCTCCAGAGAAGATTTTTCTTCAGCTGAGGAACAAATCTCACCTCCTTCAACTCACGGACTACTCCATCGTGCATCCTAATCCGACGATACCTATCCCACAAATGCCACGGGGTTGATCATTTCCCATGACAACAACACCCCATCGACTTTCTCAAAGATGCAAACCGGTCTCGCCTGGGGTCACATGATAAGTAGCGGAATCAAGCATCCATTTGATGCTTCCACATGATTCACCTCGAGTAATCAATAGAGAATAGCACGAATCGTCGAATCATCGCCTTTAGCAATATTCACCTCATTGGCCGGGCCATTTTCTTACCATTTTCTTTCTCCTTGAGCTTTGGACAATCTCTCTTCCAATGTCCTTGCTCTTTGCAGAATGCACATTGGTTCTTTGACAATTGGTGGCGGCTTCTTGACTTTGACCTCCCTCTGTTGTCACCTTTCAGATATGGGCTTCTACCTCTCGTCGAAGGCCTGCTGAAGTACTTCGCCGCGGAGATGCCTTGTCCTTCCTCCTCAAATCATGGTTGGTCAATGCGTTAGTAACTTCACTATAGGCGATAGAAGTACGTCCGTTCAACAAAGTGAGTACAAAGGTGTCATACTCCTCATCCGGTAAGGAGCCCAATAAAATAACTGCCTTGTACTCATCCGTTATCTTCTCATCAACATTTGCCAAGTCAGACAATAACTTAGTATAGTTGTTCATATGAGCCGCTAATGAGGTGCCTCTAGACATCTGTAACCTGAAGAGTCTTCGCAGCAAGTGCAACCTGTTCTCAACACTCTTGGTGAGATACTTATTGTTGAGAATTTTCCACATCTTCATTGCAGACGTCACCCCAATCACATCATATTTCAGCTCCTATTCTAAACAGGACCTGATCACCCCACACGCGTTCCTATTCATCTTATCCCATATTGCCTCATCATATTTAGATGGCCTCTCTTCGACCATGATGGTCTCCTCCAAATTTTGAGCATTAAGTGCATCCTGTACGTCGCTCATCCACAAACCAAAGTTGATTTTGCCGTCATACTTCACCACACTAATTTTGGTGTTCGGAAAACCAACTTGTATTGGACTCGCCATTGACTTGCTGCTTTCACCTTCTTCTCCCATTGCAAACTAACTCTAAATTGTAGAGAAAGAACAACTTTGATAGGATTTAAGAATCATCCAACTAAACCCTAGATCGGATTCCAAATAGATTTCTTAACCACGAGGAAATCTCCAAGCGGCAACTCCTAATGCTATCTCCACCGGCGAGAACTTCACACAAGAATCTTCCTCCACCAAACTTCAAAACCCTAGATCTGAAATCGGGCTCGATACCACTTGTTGCGTATGAAAATTTCGGTGCACCTATAGAATGATAATGAACAAGAGAGCAATAAGAATTCCCGTCTCACCAGGAAACAAGAATCGAAGCAAATATCTCAACAAAGTGGGATATTTACTCTTCCTCTCATCGGTTCTAGAACCGACACGTCGAGGAACCTAAATAAGCTATTACAAATCTCAACAAGAAAACACTAATTTTACGTGGTTCGGAAATACCTACGTCCCGGGGCAAGGAGAGATTTTACTACTAGAAGAAAGAGAATACAAATAGGGTTTACAATTACTCAAGATCTCACAAATAAACCCTCAAACCAAACTCTCAAATCTCTCACAAATTCTCTCTCAAGCGATGGCTCAAAACTCTCAATTTTGGCCTCCCAAAACCCTACTTGACTGCCTAGGCTGCTTTTTTGTCCCTATTTATAGGGTTAGAGGAGAGCGCGTGAGCGGCTTGAGAACAAAGCGGTCATGTGAAAAGTGGGCCCCGAAGCAGCGTCTGGCAGCGTTCTGCGTTAGTCGGCTTCTGAAGCGCTTCTGCACCGTGCCGTGGCTGAGCACGAGAAACATTCACCGTGCTCGTGGCTAATGGCCCCACAAAAGCGCGTAGCGTTTCTCTCCAACATATATATATATATATATATATATATATATATATATATATATATATATATATATATATATATATATATATATATATATATATATATATATATATATATATATATATATATTTATATATATGTTTTCCCCAAAATCGAAATAATAACCAAACAACCAAATGTCCCACTTGTTGCGTCGGGGCCGAAGTAGAATAAATTTACGACAACGGACTCAATCCACAACAAGTCGGGAACCCAAACGAGTTCAAATAATCTCCTCCCCATCAAAACAAACCGGTGCATCATAAAGGCTTTCGTATCCTCTTGCCCAGGAATCAAGCCTCCGTAGTTCACCCAAATGGCGTAGCGGGCCTCAGCAATCACGAATGTGCAACAAGTCTCGCAATGATCAAACTTGTTGCTCGGAACCACCTTTGTGAGCATATCTCGCCGATTATCCTTCGTGTGGACCTTCACAATCTCCACATCACCATCTTCAAGAACATCACGAGCGAAGTGATAACGAGCGTCAATGTGCTTCGTCCTCGCATGAAGAGCACGGTTCTTTGCCAAATAGATAGCACTCATGCTATCACAATGAATGGTGACGGTTTGTTGCGATATACTAAGTTCCTCAAAAGTCCTCGAAGCCAAATCGCCTCCTTCACGACCTCGTAATTGCCATATACTCGCCTCCGTCGTAGACAAAGCAGCTGTAGGCTACCAAAGTGCATCTCCATACACCGTATGCGAGTCAATGTGAACACATAACGTCGTGAGCGTTTATCAAATCCGGCATAATCCGAATCAACATAACCAACGCCTGCCGCAGCGGTGTCCGGCTCATAAACCAAACCAATATTGGCGTACCTCGAATGTACCTCGAATCCATTTCACGGCGTTCCAATGACCCACTCTGGATCGTGCATGTATCTCGAAACCATGCTCACCGCTTTGTGACAAATCGGTCTCATTACATACCATTGCGTACATCAAGCTTCCAATCGCCTCGCATATGGAGTCTTCGACATCAACTCGATCTTCAATGTCTTGGTGAAAGGTCACTGAAGCTTCAAATGGGCTCCTAATGGTACCTTGGCGGCCATTATCCATGCTAACATGGAACCGTAGAACCTTCTTCAAATAAGCCATCGTGTCAAATAAATTTTGCCCTTTTTCTTGTCTCTGATCTCCATCCCCAAAATGCTTAGCCTCACCCAAATCCTTCATCTCGAACTCTTTTGAAAGGCATGCCTTCAATTCATTTATAGCGACACGGAAATAGAGGCAACCAACATGTCATCGACATATAATAACAAATAGATATCGCACCTCCTTTCAACTTGCGAAAATATCGCAAGGATCAAAGCTCCGAGTGTATGAATGACCAAGCATAAAACCATCGATAAACTTATACCCGTGGTGCTTCAAACCATATAGCGATTTCTTTAGTCGCAAACCAACTTTTCTTTCCTGCAGCTTTCGGAATCCCAATGGTGAGTCATATAGATTTCTTCATCAAGATCACCATGAAGAAATGCTGTCTTCACATCAACTGATCTAATTCTAATCCATCTTGTGCCACCAAAGCTAACAAAATCTGAATCGACGAATGCTTCACCACCGAGAGAAGACCTCATTATAATCAATACCTTCCTCCATTGCATAGCCCGCCATGCAACCTAGCTTTAAACCTCAATGGAGTGCCTTCAACACCCTCCTTCTTAGTGTATACCCACTTGCAACCAATTGCCTTCCGTCCCTTTGGAGCTCAACAAGCTCCCATGTATCGTTCTTGTGAAGAGACTCCATCTCTTCTGCATAGCTACACATACAAATCGACCTCGAACTCTGCCGGCTCTCGAATGTAGTAGGTATTATCTCATCAATACTTTCCACGGAAGTGCATATGCAAGCTGTTACGACATCCGTCTTTGGCATATGTATGTTTCTCCTCTGTCTCCGAACCGTAATAGAATCTTGAACACGGTAGTGGGTCACGATCCCGCACATCGTACTCATATTCTCCGTGTCGCGTGTGTTTCGCTGGCGTCACCTCGGTCGGCACTCTAATGGATATTGTACCATCACGGACAATGTGGGCGCATCGATCTCCACCACTGCGATATCTCCTTCGTCGGGTCACTCTCCACCGATGAGAGTTGGGAAGCTTCAAGATAGAAGCCTCATCAAATGTGGCGTCTCTACTCAAAGATCTTCTTATCAAGCTGGATCCCATAGCTTGTATCCTTTGACACCACACTTGAATCCTACAAATATGGCCTTCCTAGCTCATGGTTCCAATTTATCTGTTCTCACATGATAAAATGAAGGGCACCCAAATACCTTGAGCTGGTCATAATCTCGTCTTTGGCTCTCGACCACTTCTCCATAGGGTCTTTCCCCAATCGAGATGAAGGCAGCCTATTGATGAGGTGGCTCGCGCTATGCGTGCCTCACCAAAGATCTTCTCCAAACCACTATCGCCAATAAACATCGAATCTTCTCTAGCAAAGACCGATTCAATCTCTCGCCACCCCATTTTCTTTGCGGTGTATGACTAACCGTGAAGTGTCTCTCTATGCCCTCGTCTCGACATAGGCTGCTGGCGGTCTAAAGTATACTCACCAGTTGTCGGATCTCAACGTCTTGATCTTTCTCGGTCTGGGTTCTAATCTCTTCTTCCACTCCACGAATATATCTAGGACTTCACTCTTTTTCGTCATGGTGTACACCCAACATCGCCTACAATAGTCATCAACAAGCGTGTGAACCAATGTCTACCACCAAGTGATGCCGTCTTGGTAGGACCCCAAGCGTCTGTGTGCCGTAGTCGAATACCCTTCGTCGATGGATGGTCGTTCCAAACTTTACCTTATGCGCACGCCAAAATCACGGTGCTCCCGCAGAACTCAATTTTTCCACTCTTGACATCCTTTAATAGCCCAGCACTTGGCCTTTACGGTGACTTTTCACTGTGTGCCCTAACCTATAGTGCCAAAGCACGCTCGTGTCGCCCTGCGAAACAAGCTGAAACAGCGTGGCCAATCTCGGTGCTCCCATTCGGATAGTATAAATTTCGATTCGGACTCCCTTCATCACCACCAAAGATTCTTTAGTAACCTTCCCTACACCGTTTTGAAAGTCACATTGAATCCCTTAGCCTCCAAAGCTCCAGAGATTTTTCTTCGGTGAGGAACAAATCTCACCTCCTTCAACTCACGGACTACTCCATCGTGCATCCTAATCGCCGGTTACTATCCCACAAATGCCACGGGGTTGATCATTTCCCATGACAATAACACCCGTCGACTTTCTCAAAAGATGCAAACCGGTCTAGCCTAGGGGTCACATGATAGAAGCGCAGGAATCAAGCATCCAATCGATGCTTCCACATGATTCACCTCGGGTAATCAATAGAGAATAGCACGAATCGTCGGAATCATCGCCTTTAGCAATATTCACCTCATTGGCCTTGGGCGTTTTTCTTGCCATTTTCTTTCTCCTTGAGCTTTGGACAATCTCTCTTCCAATGTCCTTGCTCTTTCTTGATGCACATTGGTTCTTTGACAATTGGTGGCTTCTTGACTTTGACCTCCCTCTGTTGTCACCTTTCGGATATGGGCTTCTACCTCGTCGAGGCCTCGCTGGAAATACTCATACCGGGAAGTCTCGCTTGTCCTTCCTCCTCAAATCATGGTTGGTCAATGCGTTAGTAACTTCACTATAGCTGATAGAAGTATGTCCGTTCAACAAAGTGAGTACAAAGGTGTCATACTCCTCATCCGGTAAGGAGCCCAATAAAATAACTGCCTTGTACTCATCCGTTATCTTCTCATCAACATTTGTCAAGTCAGACAATAACTTAGTATAGTTGTTCATATGAGCCGCTAATGAGGTGCCTCTAGACATCTGTAACCTGAAGAGTCTTCGCAGCAAGTGCAACCTGTTCTCAACACTCTTGGTGAGATACTTATTGTTGAGAATTTTCCACATCTTCATTGCAGACGTCACCCCAATCACATCATATTTCAGCTCCTATTCTAAACAGGACCTGATCACCCCACACGCGTTCCTATTCATCTTATCCCATATCGCCTCATCATATTTAGATGGCCTCTCTTCGACCATGATGGTCTCCTCCAAATTTTGAGCATTAAGTGCATCCTGTACGTCGCTCATCCACAAACCAAAGTTGATTTTGCCGTCATACTTCACCACACTAATTTTGGTGTTCGGAAAACCAACTTGTATTGGACTTCATTGACTTTCAGCTTTCTTTCTTCTCCATTGCAAACTAACTCCAAATTGTAGAGAAAGAACAACTTTGATAGGATTTAAGAATCATCCAACTAAACCCTAGATCGGATTCCAAATAGATTTCTTAACCACACGAGGAAAGCGAAATCTCCAACGGCAACTCCTAATGCTATCTCCACCGAAGCCGAGAACTTCACACAAGAATCTTCCTCCACCAAACTTCAAAAACCCTAGATCTGAAATCTGGGCTCTGATACCACTTGTTGCGCGCAGCGGAAAATTTCGGTAGCACCCCTGCCGAACAATGGCCACAACAAGAGAGCAATAAGAATTCCCGTCTCACCAAGGAAACAAGAATCTGAAGCAAATATCTCAACAAAGTGGGATATTTACTCTTCCTCTCATCAGTTCTAGGACTGACCTGTCGAGGGAACCTAAACAAACTATTACAAATCTCAACAGTAAAAACACCAATTTTACGTGGTTCGGCAAATTGCCTACGTCCACGGGGCAAGGAGGGGAGAGATTTTACTACTAGAGAGAAAGAGAATACAAATAGGGTTTACAATTACTCAAGATCTCACAAATAAACCCTCAAACCAAACTCTCAAATCTCTCACAAATTCTCTCTCAAACGATGGCTCAAAAACTCTCAATTTTCGGCCTCCCAAAACCCTACCTTCAGCCTGCCCTAGCTGCTATTTTTCGTCCCTATTTATAGGGTTCGTGAGGAGGGGGAAAACGCGTGAACGCTTGAGGGAACAAAGCGGTCATGTGAACAGGAGTGGGCCCCACGAGCGGCGTCTGACCAGCGTTCGTGGTCTGGCTGAAGCGCTTCTCCGTGCCGTTGGCTTATGAGCGAGAAACATTCTCGTGCTTTCGTGGCCTAATGGCCCCACAAAACGCGTAGGCGTTTCTCTCCAACATATATATATATATATATATATATATATATATATATATATATATATATATATATATATATATATATATATATATATATATATATATATATATATAGAAGCAAGGCTCCATGAACTTAAGTTCATAATGAATAGTGGTGCCAACTTTTCTAACCACTCATCTTGCTTTAGGATCCGTGAAAGATATAAAGCCCACTTTGAGATTTGTGCATGACAAATCTCAAGACAAGATAGTGGATAAAAAGTTGGTGCATCACTATTCATTATGAACTTAAGTTCATAGAGCCTTGCTCTCTCTCTCTCTCTCTCTCTATATATATATATATATATATATATATATATATATATATATATATATATATATATATATATATATATATATATATATATAGAAAAGCTCCTATAAACTTAAGTTGATAGGGAAGAGTGTCCACCAACTTTTATATCCATTGATCTTGCCTTGAGATTCGTGAAATCTAGATGCACACAAATCTCAAAGTGGGCTTTATATCTTTCACGGATCCCAAGGCAACATCAATGGATAGAAAAGTTGGTAGATGATTATTCCCTATCAACTTAAGTTTATAGGAGCCTTGCTCTATATATATATAACAATGACCATTTTTAGTACATCATAGTGAGTAACTCATTCTTATCCATAGATTTAGAGGGGGAGTACTTTCACATGGGTTGGAGGGAATCATGTTTAAATGGGGACCATTCAAATAAATGGATTAGAATGAATCACCTTACTACCAAAAACTAAATTTATCCTTAGTACTAAGGATACTCATTTGTCTCATATATCAGAGTGAGGTGTTATCAGATTCGAAGGCAAGCCCGGTAGCATAGTTCCGGTGCGCTATTAGAGTTGGAGTTGGCGGGCAGCGGAGCAAGAGTAAAATGTTGCATCGGGGTTGGAAAACGCTTGGTCAAAATTAGAGTTGGGAAAACGCTTGGTCAAAGTCGGAGTTGGGAAGACGCTTGGACGATGCCGGGGTATTTGGAATCGGAACCCAAAAGTCTTTTCGTATGCCCATTAGTCAAGCTTGAGTTGCCATAATTAGATTGCTGATTTATTTCCAACTACTATATCAAGTTATTCCCAAACTACCCTTCCTTTACTAAATTAGAGATATCGCTAAAATCAAGATCTTGGTCTCATCTTTTAATCCTAGGGTTAAAAACTTTGATAACCTGAGCCCTGAGTCCATTTAAGTTTACAAGAGCCATATATATATATATATATATATATATATATATATATATATATATATATATAAATCTCTATAAACTTAAGTTTATAGGAATAGATACACTACTTTTTTATCCATTGATGTTGCCTTTAGATTTGTGCCATTAAGAGATGCTAAATCTCAAAATGGGCTTCATATCTTTCATGGATCTCAAGGCAACATTAATGGATAGAAAAGTCAGATGATATTCCTATAAACTTAAGTTTATAGAGATTTGATATATATATATATATATATATATATATATATATATATATATATATATATATATATATATATATATATATATATATATATATATATATATATATATATATATATATATATATATAGTTAATTATGAGGTGATGTCTCATTTAGGAAAATGAGGTACCAAGAGATAGAAGAGTTGAGACTCACACTTTTTGATGTGACAAGTAGGGTGGATCTCACCATGTGGATATCTCTTGGTAGCTTATTTAGCAAAATGACTCGCAACCTCATATTCATTATATATATATACACACACACACACACACACACACACACACACAGTTTATCATCTCATCCAACTTATTAGTTGATGAAAAATTTGAATGATGATGATAAAGTTAAAGATTACTTTTATCATCTCTTTCAAACTGTTAGTTAATTATAAATTTTAAAGGTTTAAAAATCATAATGTTTTCTATTTGAATGAGTTATTTGCAAATATACCCCTTAAATCATGGGTATTTGCAAAGTACCCTCTAAATCTCAGTATTTACAAAACTACCCATCAAATCATCAATATTAGAAAAAATACCCTCAAAGTAATTAGTCGTCAACATTGATAAGCTAATTTATAACCGCAATGTAAAAATTATTAATCAAAAGAGTCAAATTTATAGCACCAAGTTGAAGATTGTTGATTTTAGGGTATTTTTTTATAAAGTTGATGATATGAGGGATAGTTTTATAAATACTAAGATTTGTGGGGTATTTTACAAATACCCATGATTTAAGGGATATACATGTAAATAACCAACCTTATTTACTAACCCAGTGACTCTATATATATACATCATCAATCCACCAAAAAAAAGCCATGAAAATTCATCTCCTAAAGAAGTCATTAGTCAAGACTTCCTCCCTCCCTGCAACCTGGTGATCATCTCCTCATTTCCAATCAAAATTTTCTCTCCCTCAAGTTTCATCAAAGCCAAGAAAAAAATCCAACCTAGGTATCTTAGTATTCTCGTGCTTTGCGTCTACCCAAGAGACCTTATTCGTAGCTATATATGTATGAAAAAAAATTGAGAGGAGACAATACAGTTCATTGTTCATCATATAAATAAATATTAAGTTATCATACTCACATGAGTCATTATACGCTTGCCGAATCACTATACTCAACCCTCAAGGCATCATCATCACCCGACCACCATGGTCAACTCTCGAGTCACCGTACTCACCCCGAGGCACCGTGCTCAACCTTAATCATGTTTTACCTTCTTTACATCACAAAATAATTTTATATATAGTTTTTTATTTTTCTATGAGCTCTTTTAGCAATTAGCTAATATTTTAATTCAAGTTTATGCATTTTAAACTAATTTTTTGTAGGGTAATTGGGTTGAGATATTATTCAAATGCATCCCGTCTAACTTTACACAAACATCTCAGTATGTTCATGTATGTAATTTATTTTAATAAATTAGTTATACCCAGTTTGAAAACTTTTTAACTTTTCTTGTTTCTGAAATTGCAATTTTTATATAATCAAGCGGTTTGAAGTGTCATATTAATCACCCAATTGGGAGAGATTCTTTGGAGAATGCACTAAGCTCTAGATAACGCTTTGGTCAGAAGTAATTTCTTTTACAAATTGGTTATAACCAGATTGATAATTTTAACTTTTTCTTAAATTATAATTTGTAGATAATTAAGCAATTTGAAAGTGTCATATTAACCATCCAATTAGAAAATTCTTTACGTAATGCACTAAGCTGTAGATAATGATTTGTTTAGGAAGTAAGCTTGAATTTTTTATTTTAGTTAGTAAGTTGGCGTCTAATTGTAGAGAAGAGAAGCTTTATTTCATTAAAACTACAGATATAGGAAAAAATTTAGAGTGAGATTGTAAGCTTACAGAGAAAAATGATAGGTTAAGGATTCTGATGATCATTGTAAATTTCAATTTATTATTCAAGATTGGCTTGTGATATTTATTCATAATGAAATTATAATATGTTACACTTCTCTGCAACCAATTAGTAAAATCATATCTTATTAAGTTTTTAATAAAATTATACGTCCCTTAACATTCAATGCCCTTCTGAGTTCTCTAAGCTTATTTTCTCTGTTTAACCTTAGAGCTGCATATTTTTCATTTAAATTGCTAACGTAATTAGTAATTTTCAGGTCAATGAAGAAGCATGTGAGAGATGCAAAATAAAATTATTTATTGTTTTTGGATTGTTTTAATTTTGTTGGTGTTAAGTTTGATTTTATTGTCATGAGAAGAAAATCGTGTATCTACTTATGTATAGTTTCTAAGTTATATATAACATTTATAGTAAAAATATCTATAAAAAATTATGACCTGTGATACTTGACCACGTGCAATGCACGTGCAATCTAACTAGTGTGTGTGTGTGTGTGTGTGTGTGTGTCAAATTCTTTTCATTTTAGGCTTATGTCTACAAGTACTTCTTTCTAGATTCAAAATTTGTGGAACCAACTACTATCCAATGTGACATATCATTTGCTTGAGATTCCACTAGATCAATGGCTATTATAGAGATACATTACATGTCTCATTGTTGGTCCCATAATTTTGGGTCTAAAATTTAATTTCTCTTATGTTTACTAAAGTTAGGATATGGTCACAATACATACGGGGTGTAACTAACTTAGTTACGCACACCTTTGAAAATACACAGTTTTGATTATAGAGCTCATAAATTCATATCCTAGGAAAAAGTGAAGATTATCCATTACAGAGCTGATAATTTAAAATGTATACAAGATGATGAAATGAAGAATTTTTCTGACTAACTAAAATAATGGGAAGTGAACCGATGACAATAGGACAAACAATATGTGTGTGTGTTTTCATAATATGGATGAATTAGTATTTTAATCTACAAGTATTTTGCTCGTACTGGCACGGGTGAGTCATATATGGTGAACCAATAGAGTATTTAAGTGCCATTTAGCCAAGCTAAAATCTGGCCCACATAATTTTACAAAAATAAGGGCTTTGAACTTGGTCCTTGTTCAAGGACACACTTGATGTGAGTATTATTATTATTATTGTTGTTGTTATCATTTTTTTGTTATTATTGTTGTTATTAACCTAGCCGAATCGAACCTAAAACCGTGGGAGCCATATTGAAACCTCTCAACCATCTGGGTCACCCGCTGTAGGCTGTCAAAAATGAAATTAGCGTTTTAAGCTCCAACACGCAGAGCTACCTCCGCGTTCTCACCACGGCGTTCTAAGTCAGAACGCAGAGCTCACCTCCGCGTTCTCACCACGGCGTTCTAAGTCAAAACGCAGAGCTCGCTAAGACGCGGAGCTCGCTAAGACGCAGAGCTCGCTAAGACGCACAGCTCGCTAAGACGCGGAGCTCGCCAAGACGCATAGCTCGCTAAGACGCGGAGCTCGCTAAGACGCACAGCTCGCTAAAACGTAGAGCTCGCTAAGATGCAGAGCTCGCGAAGAAGCAGAGCTCACCTCTGCGTTTTAAGAACGTAACTCCTGTATTTGACTCGTTCAAACACGAGCTGAACGGTTTCTAAATCATTGTCCATGATTTAAGGGGATAATCACCCCATCATGGAGAGATTTAAGGGGGTGGTTACACCCCATTAAACACTCATCAAGGAGAGTTTTAAGGGGGCGGTTACACCCCTAAATCACCTATAAAAAGGGGGAGTTCTTTTGTAAATCGGGGGAGGGGCTTTGGAGCATTCAATCTTTGCTTTTGGATCGGCTTTTGGAGACTTTGGCTAGGCAGATCAATTCTTCTCGGAGTGAGCTCTTTCTAAGTAAAGTTCTCAAACTCGTTAGAGTTCCAAACTTGCTTTGCAAGTTCTTTTCAACGTTGTTCCACGAGTCGAGAGGTTCGGATAGTTAACGGATACAAGATTCAAGCTCCCATCGCTACCGTGAAGAACCCAAGTTAAACAAAGGGAAGGCTCTCCATTGATCTTTCTTTTTGTAAATCGGGCAACCGATCGAGAAATTTTATAATTTCTTTGTCTAAGTCAGTTAGAGAGGGATTACTTTGAGAGATTGTATTCATTCTTTTTCTAAGTCAGTTAGAGAGAATAACTCCGATCTTACATTTCTCAAATTTTCTCGCGAACACCCGCGGTGAGTCATTTGCATGGAAGCCACTACAATTTTTACAAATGACCAATTGCGCCTCCCACTAAGGAAGGTGCGTACTAAATTTATTAATTAATATAGACTTTTGGCATCTCCCCTTTCATAAAGTAAGATACGCATATTACCTATTGTACCCACGTCCAACCTTATAAATATTGGTACCCAAGAATTCAATCACCCGCAACTTGGGCAATCAAGAGCAAAAGACTTCAAACTTATTTCTTTAAAAACTTCAAACTTATTTCTTTCTCTAAATTAAAGAATCAAACCCATGACTCTCTCAAAAACTGCTTCTGAATCCCATGTATCGATTCACTCCACTTTTGCTTCACGATATGTTCGAGCTGCACTACCAAGGTAAACTATATATATACATAAATATTTGATTTTTGTTTATGCTGTAATTTGATTTGATTTGTTTAATTTAATTTTGTTTTGATCTTTAGGTTTCGTATGCTGGAGAATTCGATACCGAAGGAGGCAGCCTATCAGATAATCAACGATGAGCTGATGCTCGATGGCAACCCGAGGCTGAACTTGGCTTCTTTTGTGACTACATGGATGGAGCCAGAGTGTGATAAGCTTATTATGGCTGCGATTAACAAGAGTTATGTTGATATGGATGAATATCCTGTTACCACTGAGCTTCAGGTATGCTTCGATTTTTATTTGATTTTTTCGCATTGATAGAGCTTTAAATTAAGCAGGAGCAATGCTGTAACGATCCAAAGAAAAAAGTTAGAATTTTCATTTTAGCAACTGGTTTGGTGGTGTATTGCATCACCATGATGGATGTTTTCTCCTCTTTTACGCGTGTGATTACTTTGTGCATACATCACCTGACCAATGAATATATAACCATGGTTTTTTTTGGCGCTCTTTCTTTTCATATAACCGCAGTTTACTTTGGCGATAACTTTTGCACTCATTTGATATCGGTTGTATATGTAATATACTGTTGATCATTGGCGAGCCAAGAATTTCAGCAAGGGGGGTCCAAAAAATAATTAAGCATTCACCTGTGGGAGTAGAATATACTCAACCACTTTTATTAAATTGTTCCATAATTGAGTCACTATACTAATCACTTAAAGATCGTCAAGAAAATATACATTAGTCTCTTAATTTTTTAAAATTTTGAAATTAGCCCCTCAAATCATGCAAATTGCTATTATTAGGTCCCCCAATTTTTGACCTATTTTGAAATTAGTCCCTCCACTCAAGAATATAAATAGCTATTGGAGGGACTATCAATTTATAAAAAAAAGGAAAATTGGAGGAGCTAATAGTCCACAACAACAATTTTACTTGGTAATCTCTCCATTCTTTGCTTCTACGCTGATAGTAGGGACTAATTTCAAAATAAATTAAGAATTGAGCGACATAATAGCAGTATTTGAGGGACTAATTTTGAAATAATCTAAAAATTGAGAGACATAATCGCAATTTCCATGATTTGAGGGTTCAGTTTCCAAATACATAAGATGTAAGGGGCTAATATAAAAAGCCCCTAACACCTATTTGTTTTTCTATGAAATTGGGGTGGGGTGGGGTGGGGGCAGTTGGGCCCTATATGGCTCCGCCCCTGCTGTTGATCATATACAACAGTGTGCGCTTTTTTAATGGTGTTCATGTTCAAATTCAGTTGTAATACCCTCGTTCAAATTAAATCTACTAGCATTAATTAACATTTTATTGCATTTGTTACTTCGAATAATTTTTGCTTTTTACTATGTGCGAAAGGTCATAGAATCAGGGTTTTTTCTAACATGGAAGCCAATCTTTACTTCTATCCAATTGATCACCATCCTCTTTTATTATTATTATTATTATTATTATTATTATATGTATGTAGAAACCGCCTTTAATTGGGGTGACTATTACAATGTCACACTTTTTGGACAATTTTTGCTTAGAGACTCTTATCTTCCACAAATATCATCACCCTAAGAACGTGCTAATCATGCGAGACCCTCTTAACTCGGCCTTGACTAGGATAACCTAACTAATTGCTATCCTCTACCCTCACTTTTATTTTCCTCTATTAAACCATGCCCTAGAATTGAAATCCCCCATTTATATTTCTTTTTCCCCTCTATGAATTAGCTGAGGGATGTTTGGATACGTGGCGGGAGGAGAGGAATTATGCTTTAGAACTAATCTATGGACCTAATAATATATGGGCAAGGAATAAGGGCTTGCGAATAATTTTTCCTTTAATTCTCAATTAAGCAGCGCTGTTTGGATTTAAATTTTTTAAAAGGGGGGCTTAAATAGAAAGGGGAACCCTGCAAATCCTCGCCACGTGGCATGAGAGCCACGTGTCACTCATATACGGGTGGTGTTCGGGAGGAGTAGCAGCTGCCCGCCGGGCGTCCGGAGGAGGAGGGAGACTCCGGGGTTCTCACCGGAGTCCGGCTGATGTAGGACGCATAACAAGAAATATATTCAAAGTTAGAATCAATTTAGATTAGGAAATATATTTAAAGTTAGAGTCAATTTAGATTAGGAAATATATTTAATGTTCGGGTCAAATTAGATTAAGAAACAAATTCAATTTTGATTCATGATTTGTTTCCTCTATTATAGGGAGTCTTTTCAGGATAAGATTTGATACTTTCTATTTTTTATAATTCGGTCTTAGTAGGAGTCTTATTTATTATTCTATTTAAGAAGAGGCATGTAACCCCAAGAAAGATATCTTTGAATTAATTAAATTTCTCTTGAAGAAAGTTTTTTTGTTTATTCTTTGAAGAAGTCCTCGTGGTAAGGCTTCTTGTTTTCAAAGTCCTCGTGGTAAGGCTTCGTGTTATCACCGCTGCGTCAGTTGGTATCAGAGAACTGGTTCGTCCTGCGCAATGGCTGAAAACAACAACGATCCCAATATTGTAATCGTCCAAACGCTCCAATTGATGCAACAACAGATGCAACAACAACTAGAGCAATCACGACAACAACATGAGTTGATGATGGAGACGCTTTGAAACTTGCAGATTGGGAATAACCTTAGGTAACGGGCAGTTTCCCTGGCTGGAGGACCTGTTGGAGGCGGGGCCAATCCTCGCAATCCGCCGACTAGGGTTAGTTTGGACTCGGATTCTGGAGGGGAGGAAGATTTTACTTTCGGACCAAACAATGATCGAAACGATGATTAAAGCCAGTACAACGATCGGTTTCCGAAGATCAAGGCCGATCTCCCTTTCTTTAGCGGAAATCTAGATGTGGAGGATTTTCTAGATTGGCTTGCTGAGGTCGAGAAATATTTCGACCTAATGAGAATTGCTAATAAATTACAGGTTAAATATGTGGCCTACAAATTACGAAGTGGAGCGTCTGTTTGGTGGGAGCAATTTCAAAACAATTGCAGGCACCAAGGCAAGCAACCTGTTCGCACTTGGAGACGTATGCGGGAGGCGCTATATCTACGATTTCTCCCGGCAGATTATGATCAAGTCCTTTATCAGAAGTTTCAAGATTTCAAGCAAGAGGATCGGACAGTCCAGCAATATACCCAGAAGTTTTATAGGCTATCGGCGTGAAACAATCTGAACGAAACAAAGGGACAACAGATTTCCAGGTTTATCGGTGGACTTCGCCTCTCGATCAAGGATCAAGTATAGTTGACGACTGTATATAGCGTGGATGAAGCAATTAATCGTGCCATGAAGGTGGAAGCGCAACTCACCCGACCCAATAGATATCCGTCTAATTTTAGGAGGTTTGGTGAAACGTCACAAGGGCAAAACACAGAGTATAAGCAGACTGTTAATAACCAGAATTTCACTCAAAAGGCTGCTGATGATAATAAGACGGACTCAACCAAGCAAGAGAATCAGAATTCCCAGACCCGACCGAGGGGAGTTCAGCAGAATCAACAGGCTAGTAATCCCTACGCTCGAAATCATGGGAATAGATGTTATCGCTGTCAACAAACCGGGCATCTATCTAATAATTGTCCTAACTGTGGTAGAGTTAATATGATTGAAAGGGAAGACATCGAAGAAGGTGAAACTGAGATCGAACACCACACGGTTAACCCTGATGACGTGTATGACGAGGAAGAGCGCGAGGTGTGTGTAGTGCGCAGGTTGATGTTAGCAACAGAAGGGGTGGCTGAGGATCCACAAAGGCATAATCTTTTCCGAACTCGTTGCAAGGTGAACCAGCATGTGATTGAGTTGATAATTGATAGTGGTAGTCAAGGGAACTTGATATCGCGAGAAGCAGTGGATAAGCTAAAGTTGCAGACGCAGAAGCACCCTTCCCCTGACAAAATCAGCTGGATTACATCTGTGGGTGATATCAAGGTCACGGAACAGAGCATAGTTAATTTTTTTATTGACAAATACAAGGACACCGCTATTTGTGATATTATTGATATGGGTGCATGTCAGTTGATGTTGGGGAGACCGTGGCAGTTCGATGTGGATGCGTGCCATAATGGACAGGAGAATGTAATAAAATTTACCAAAGATAATGTGAAGTTTACTCTATGTCCCCTGACGGAAAATAGTGTTCCTAAAATTAAAGGAAAATCTATTGTATCGTTATGTGCCGCGAGAGAGTTTTAGAAGGAGTCTTTACATACTCCATTTGTGTTTGCAGTAGTGAATAAGGGATTCACCGGTTCTGCGAGTGATATCCTAGAACGGCTAAATTCCCTTTTGAAGGAATTCCGCGACATCATGCCAGAAGAGCTTCCCGCTGGATTACCTCCATTTCGAAATATTCAGCATCATATTGACCTCGTACCTGGGGCCACACTTCCTAATCTGCCCCATTACAGGATGAGCCCAGCCGAACATGAAATTTTGCGGGAGCAGATGTAGGAATTATTACAGAAGGGGTACCTTAAGGAGAGCATGAGCCCATGCGCAGTTCCAGCCCTCCTTGTACCTAAGAAGGACGGGACTTGGCGGATGTGTATTGACAGTCGGGCTATCAATAAAATCACAGTGAAGTACCGATTTCCAATTCCTAGACTGGATGATATGCTCGACATGTTGCAAGGTGCTAAGGTCTTTTCGAAAATTGATCTGAGGAGTAGTTATCATCAGATTCAGATTAGAGAAGGAGATGAGTGGAAGACTGCCTTCAAAACAAAAGAAGGCCTGTATGAATGGTTGGTCATGCCTTTTGGCCTTTCCAATACTCCTAGCACTTTCATGCGGTTAATGAATCAGGTACTAACAGTTTTACAGGAGAACAAGTTGTACATCAATCTGAAGAAGTGCAACTTCATGACTAGTAGTCTATTATTCTTGGGCTTTGTCGTCAATGCAGAAGACATCCATGTTGATGAAGAGAAGGTGCGTGCTATTCGAGATTGGCCTACGCCAAAGACTGTCAGGAAAGTTCGTAGTTTTCATGGCCTAGCCACTTTTTACAGGAGATTTGTCAGAAATTTCAGCTGTATTGTGGCGCCTATCACTGAGTGCATGAAGAAAGGCAAGTTTAATTCTGAAGAAGCTCTAGCTGAGAAAGTAAAAGAATAGATGGAGAAAATCAATGCTAAGTATAAGGCGGACGCTGATCGATATAGGAGAAGAAAAATGTTTATCAAGTACTGCTATTCAAACAAATATAAGATCGAGGTCGAGCTTCTTTCAACAAGGGGAGACTGATGTAGGACGCATAACAAGAAATATATTTAAAGTTAGAATCAATTTAGATAAGGAAATATATTTAAAGTTAGAGTCAATTTAGATTAGGAAATATATTTAATGTTAATGTCAAATTATATTAGGAAATAAATTTAATGTTAGGGTCAAATTAGATTAGGAAACAAATTCAATTTCGATTCATGATTTATTTCCTCTATTATAGGAGTCTTTCAGGTAAGATTTGATACTTTTAATTTTTTTTATAATTCTAGTCTTAGTAGGAGTCTTATTTATTATTCTATTTAAGAAGAGGCATATAACCCCAAGAGAGATATCTTTGAATTAATTAAATTTCTCTTGAAGAAATTTTTTGTGTTTATTCTTTGAAGAAGTCCTCGTGGTAAGGCTTCTTATTTTCGAAGTCCTTGTGGTAAGGCTTCGTGTTATCACCGCTGCGTCACCGGCGAACCCCAAGATGGCGACGAGGAGCCCACTTGAGGGCTGTTGTGAATTCAGCCACGTATTTGAAGCTTTAGGCAGGGTGTTGAAGTCATGGAGAAGATGAAGAACGTGGTGCCTTTTTGATGGTGAAGGCTGATGACGGTGGCTTTTGGCAGGGCAAGTTCGACGGCGATGATCCCGTGAGGGCTTGTGGTGGAGGATTGTGGCTAAGATGGAGGGCGCGAACAATGGCGAAGGCAACAACGAGAGTCGATGGAGGTCGATGAACAGCAGTGAACCGCTGGAGGAGGATTCTTTGATGACGACGGACCGAGGAGCGGCCATGGAGGAGTTGAGCATGATGAGGGGTACCCGTAAGGTGCTCGTTGATGAGGACGAGGCCAGGAAGAGGCCGTAGGAATCTGCGAAGTGTGGGGAACCCGTGAGAGGTTCATTGATGATGAGAAGGAGGAGCCAAGGAGTGGCCATTAAATGGCGATGAACTCCCTTTTTGAGGGTTGTTGCAGTCTGGCGATGGATGAGAGTCGAACGTGACATTGAAGGATCGCAACGATGGTGATGAGAGGCTAGGGGAACCTCCTTGATTATGGCTAAGGCAACGTTCAGCCGTGAAGGCCATGGTGACGATGATGTTGAAGTTCCGTAGTGTTGATTGGCATCGATGATGATGATGACGATGACGACGATGAGCCCCGCGAGGAGCGAGGGTAGTATCGGACACATTCTCTTACGCCTGTTTAGTAACCAATATTTCATTTCAAATACTGTATGTGACCCAATTCTATTGTTTGGATTCAAAAGAATTTGAGTACCGGATATTGGCCCAAATTCATTAACAATGTAAACCCATAATACACCCAGAATTCTAAATCTCAACCCATACCCTGTCATTTACAATTCTGCTCGTTTCTTATCTCGACCCGGGCACTCTCGCGATCTCTCTCTCTCTCTCTCTCTCTCTCTCTCTCTCTCTCTCTCCACTTCCGCTCTCAATCGCTCTCTCTCCAGTTCCACCAAAACCCTAGCTCCTAGATCCAACCAGCGACGACAACGATCATCGATGATAGCTCGCAAGCCCTAATCTCACCTCCGGCGACGACGATAATACAACGGTGAGATCCTCCGATCCTCTACCTCCAGTTCCACCGACTCCCTAGTAAATCCTAGATTCAAACTCTCTTTTTTCAATTGATTTCTCTCGCGAGCTCTCTCAGTAATCCTCTCCCCTTCCACCGAAACTCTAACCCTAGATCCCAAATTGAGAGGCTAGGGGAACCTCCTTGATTATGGTGAAGGCAACGTTCAGCCGTAAAGGCCGTGGTGACGGTGATGTTGAAGTTCCGTAATGTTGATTGACATCGATGATGATGATGATGACGACGACGATGAGCCCCGCGAGGAGCGAGGGTGGTATCGGACACATTCTCTTACTGACATTCGAATGAAGCTACGGACACTCTACGTCAGTATCTTGGTGAAGAGATCCAAAGGGTGTGCGTGAATGCGCTCCGGATGCAAAGGACCGTATACGTTAGCCATGATTCTCTATAGCTTTTTCACGTGTCTACATGCTTCTTCTTTTTCATCTTATGGCTCACCAAGGACTAGCATGGAGATTCGATTCCAGGGAAAGAAAAGGGCGAGAGAAAAAAAAGGGAACAAGGTGTTGTTTACTGTGAACGAGGGTAGGAATTTGGGGGAAACTAAAGAGAGAGGACTTAATGTTTATTTTTGGGGATTTTAATTAGTGGGGATCACGGTTAAACTCTGACTAAAGGTGGTGTTTGGTAAAATAAAAGTGAATTGAAATGGTGAAAGTCACTTTTTTTTTGCAAGTGAGACAATGTATCCACACGAGCATACAAGTGAAATACAATGTTTATTTGTAAAATAAATAATTGTTGAAAGTAGCAAATTGAAGATGATGTGGCAATTTATTTATTTATTTATTAAATCAATTTCTAAATCATTTTCAAAGTAGTCATATTATTTTTGCCATTGTTAACTTTGTTTTATCTAAATTAAAAGTTTATTATTCTTATCCTTGACTAAAAGATTGAACTCTCAATAAGATTTTATTTATGTCAATTCATGTGCATATTAGTTTTGGGCATAGGGATACATGAGTCTATTAAAAATGCAAAAATATTGACCACATGTGTAAAAAAAAATTTCAACGATATCTTTGTTGTCCCTAAATTACCGATATCTTTGTTGTCCCTAAATTACCGAGATAATGCGAAAGGAATAAAACTAGTGGAGTAAAAAACAGTAATAAATTCGGTTATAGTTAAAAAGATTCATATATTAGTTAATATAGTATTTTAATTGGGAGTGGTCCATGTTTTTCTCACTTTCATCTGACTTCAGCACTTTTTTAGAGGAACTTAAACTTGCATTAAATCTGACGTGGATTCTTTTTGACATTTTACTTTCACAAGCACTTACAATTAAACAAACACCCGAAATGTTAAATGCATTTCACATTCTCACTTCCGTCTCTCACTTTCATACAAACAAACACCCTCAAGGGAGGGAGTAGTTAAGAAGCATGTGATTAACATATGATTAACTTAACTTTTTTATTATAGAAACCGCCTCTAATTTGGGTTACTATAGCAATGTCACACTTTTGGAGAATTTTTGCTGAAAAAAGACACTCTTCCACCAATATCATCACCCTAAGTACATGCTAATCATGTGAGACCCTCTTAACTCGACCTTAACTAGAATAACTTAACTAATTACACATGAAAAGTACATGCTTCCCTCTTTCCTCACCCTTATCTCTCTCTACTAAACCGTGCCCTAGCTTTAGAAAAGGAAAAATTGAGACGAAAAATTGGTGCAAATTGAAATCCCCCCTTTTTATATTTTTTCTTCCCCTTTCAATTAGCTGAGGGATGTCTAGATTTGCAATGAACTCTGAATTTTCTGCTACTTCTTCTTTCTCATCTAATGACCACCAAGGACAAGCATAAGGCTCAATTCTAGGGACAAAATGGAGACAAAAAGAGGGAACAAGGGGTTGTCTGTGAACGAGGTTAGAAATTTGGGGGGAGCTAGAGGAAGAGAGCTTAACGTTTATTTTTGGGATTTTAATTAGTGAGATCATGGTTAAACCCTGACTAAGGGAGGGAGTAGTTAAGAAACCCATGATTAATTAACATATGCTTAGAGTGAGGGCATTTGCAGAAGAGAGAGTCTTTTTTAAGTAGAAATAGGCCAAAAGTGTGACATCGCAACAGTAACCCCAATTAAGATGGTTTCCATAATAATAATAAACAAAAGAAACTAAAAGGTAATATCTATCAATTTGGATAAACGGAAGGGTAATTACTGATTATATATAGATGGACAATAAAAATTTGCTCAGTGATTATGTTATATGGCTGTGAGATGCGATGCAAATTGGGTAGCTGTCCTCTGGATGACTGGTTAGCTTTAGAAATTATTTGGCACTTATAGAGTCCATCAATATGAACATATTTTAGTAACATTATGGATTCCTTTTTCATGATTCAATGTGAAATGCATGATACTAAGGCTTTGATAAAGATGCAAAATTTGGGCCAAAATAGTTGGCGTAGTTTTATCATAAGAAGGCTCGGAATAAACTAAAAATGCTGTCCAAGTTAATAATGGTTTAACAACAATCTTTTGGCCTATGGAAAAATAGGCCCATACTGGCCCAGTGATTGTCAAAGACAGCGTAAGAGAGTGTCACTAACAGCCTAAGAGTATGTTTAGCAACCTCGTAAAATTGGGTTATGACTAATCCTGACTCAATTTTAGAAATTTCTCTTTTTTCTTTCTTTTTTTTTCTTTTTTGCCAAAGCTAAACTAGCACTGTCCATGTTCTTCCTAGGCCGAAAAACGACACTAAAACTAATTCTTTGTTAGGACACTATCATCTTGGTTTAATTCTAAACTAATTTAGAAAAAAAATTGAACTATGATTGATGCTAGCCTAGTTTTGAGTGGTTACCAAATTCACCTAATTTTTATAGAATTGCTAGATACAAGCAGTTTGTGGAATGCTTGTTGGGGTTTTATTATTAAATATGGAGTTAGTCGTTAAGTTTCTATTATGTAAAACTTGCTTGAATTTCGAGACCTATATTTTATATTTCTATCTTCTTTTCTCTCTAAAATCTTTAATTTGTCAATTGGGCAACTTGTGAAGCAGTAACTTTTGATGTACCTACTTGTAACTATCGGAATGGACTTATTGTCAAAGATTGTACAAGAGCTTGGGTTGGATAGTTTTTAGAAGTTGAAGTAAAAAATGTTTATGATTATTTTGTTCAAGACCTCCTAAATTCATAGTAATTTAAAAGTAAATAGAAAGTGAATACAACATTTGTTTTTCTCATAAAGTTTAAAAGTAAATAAATTAATAAATAAATAAACAAACTGGTGTCTGACCAATTTATATTGGAGAATCGATGCGTGAATATGATAGCCCACCTTTTCAATGCTCCCCTTGGTGACTCCGAAACTGCAATAGGAGTTGGGACAGTGGGCTCCTCTGAGGCCATTATGCTTGCTGGGCTCGCATTCAAGAGGAGATGGCAGAACAGACGCAGGGCCGAGGGAAAGCCTTGTGACAAACCCAACATTGTCACTGGTGCAACTGTCCAAGTAAGCAAATATCAACATTCAATTTATGCCAACAAATTTTATTTTTAAATTTCAATAATTGTTATTTGTATTTTGGTTCAGGTTTGCTGGAAGAAATTTGCGAAGTACTTTGAAGTTGAATTGAAAGAAGTGAAGCTAAGAAATGGGTATTACGTTATGGACCCTGAAAAGGCTGTTGAAATGGTAAATGAGAACACTATTTGTGTGGCTGCCATCTTGGGTTCGACTCTTAACGGTGAATTTGAGGATGTGAAGCTTTTGAATGACCTCTTGGTTGTAAAAAAAAAAGAAACAGGGTAAGCTTACATAAAATTGAATAATCAACTTTAGCTATCACATACATTAGCATAATTAGGTGTCCAATTACTGGGAAGATATTAGGTTTTAGGAAGTTATAATGGGTCTTAAATGGAGAATAAAAATAATACTAGATCTGAGTGGTCTATCGACTTGGTCTAAATTGACAATCATAAGATGACAACACAACACATCAAAATCCTATTATTTTTCATATATAGTCTATAGACTTCAATATCTGCCTGCTAACATGACATTTTGGTGGGCTAACCTTAATCAGTTTTACCACCAGCAGGTGGGTCAAGTGGTTAGCAGTCCCATGGTGGAGGAGATCTCCATAGGTACTCCTACCCTGCTAGCCCTGATCGAATCCCCGTTCACGCATTCACCTGTCCCCCTTGGTGAGTATGGTGGTTGGGGGGACCGGGGTTTACTTGGCTCGTACACTCAGCCTCGAGACTGTTTGGCTCGATGGGTCTTGGCCATTAGCCCATGAATAGTGGGGATGAGACCTTGGTAATAAGGCAAATCCTTCGGATGCAAGGATCGAACACGGGGCTCTGGGGCAATTGAGTGTGCTAGCCAAGGTTCCCTTATCCCAAAGAAAAAAAAAAAAAAAAAAACCCTTAATCAGTATTTTTTTTCTTCAATACTCCTGAGTTTCAACTTTACTTTTCCTTGAGTCATAACCCGGAACTTGATGTCCTTAAACAGAGGTTGAAACCCAAGTTAACCCAAAAAAGTTAAGTTGTTAGGAATTAGTTCCGACTTTCTATTTAAATTTACCACTATTTTCTAATTCTTTCAATGTGGTAATGTATATACTCACGCGTGAGATTTCCAACGCTAGGTGGGATACACCGATCCATGTAGACGCCGCAAGTGGTGGATTCATTGCTCCATTCTTGTACCCGGAGCTAGAATGGGACTTCCGACTTCCTCTAGTGAAGAGCATCAACGTTAGCGGTCACAAATACGGCCTAGTGTACGCTGGCATTGGATGGGCCATTTGGAGGAGCAAAGAGGATTTGCCTGAAGAACTCATTTTCCGTATCAACTATCTCGGAGCTGATCAACCTACTTTCACTCTCAATTTCTCCAAAGGTTAAGTGCCAAAATATTCTAATATATATCCTATGTTAATGTGATCAATGTTATAGTAATAACAATTAATTCTTGATTTGTTGTAGGTTCTAGTCAAGTCATTGCGCAATACTATCAGTTAATTCGCTTGGGATTCGAGGTAATGTTTCTTTTTTTTTTCCCCCCTTGATATCTTGGTTTTTGCATTAATTAGAATTTAATGAAATATCTCATGCAAAAAATGGAACTAAAATGCGGTTAATTTTAGAAACCCCTTTAACTATTTTAATTCCACATAACCCCGAACCTCCTTGAACTTTCTTTTATTCTAGTAAACCCCTTGAACATTTCCACTTAGCCCCTCTAAGGCAGCACAGTCAAATATAATGTCTCACGTGTCCGAACACGTGACGGAAAAAAGTGGAAATATCGCTCAGCCATCAAAAACTTAATGGAAATAATAAGAAGAATAAAAGCTAAATATTTAAGTCACTCCTAGCTATGAGTTGATATTGTAACTTGATTTCTTATGCAGGGATACAAGAACATAATGGAGAACTGCCAAGAAAACGCAATGGTCCTGAAACAAGGCCTCGAGCGAACAGGGCGATTCAACATAGTCTCCAAAGACAACGGGGTCCCCTTGGTCGCATTCTCACTCAAAGACCGAACCAGACACGACGAGTTCGAAGTCTCCCACTACTTGCGACGCTTCGGTTGGATCGTGCCAGCTTATACAATGCCACCCAATGCGCAACACATCACAGTCTTACGAGTCGTTATTAGAGACGATTTCAGTCGAACGCTCGCTGAGAGGCTCGTTCTTGATATCGAGAAGGTTCTTCATGAGCTCGATACATTGCCTTCGAAGTTGGTTATGACTAGAGAAGAGAAGAAGGTGATGAGGAATAGTAATGGGGTTGTTGTTAAGAAGAGTGCACTTGAGACTCAGAGGTCGGTGACTGAGGCTTGGAAGAAGTTTGTTTTGAGTAAGAAGACCCATGGAGTTTGTTAGCAAGCTATACAGAGATTGGGACTATCTTATTTATGAGTATTGGTAATGTAGAGAACCGCTTATTTCTTAATTAATGAAAAAATTAAAAGAAAAGAAAAACCAGAAGTTTGTAGGGCTGAAAAAGTATGCTAGATTATCAAGTGGGTTATTATTTTTACCGGAAAAATCAGTTACAAATCTCAAGAGCCATGAAAACCTATAAAACCCAAACTACATATCTTCAGTCTACACACAAACAAATGGCTTTAATTTTGTCCAATATCTTGTATGCTTTTGGTAGGCGGACCGTGAAACCGTCGGAAGAAACCACCACAAACGGAAGCAAAAACACAATAAAAGAGTAAAGACACGAGATTTCGTGGTTGGCAGTTGCCTCGTCCACGGGGTAAGGAGGATTTTCACTAATAGAAAGAGAATACAAATTAGGATTACAAGTTCTCACAAAGAAACCCTAAAACAAACCTCTCAATCTCTCAAAGATCTCCTCTCCAAAGATGCACAAAACCCTCTCTCAAAGGTGCTCCAAAGCGTGCTTGAAACTTATCCTAACAATCAATAGGTTAGGGGTTATTTATAGCTCTAAGCGAATGGGTTTGAAACCATTCCTAATCAGACCCGTTTTGAATGCACTTGATTAGTCGACTACTCATATTAGTCGACTAATGCCTCATAGATTAGTCGACTACAATACAGTTAGTCGACTACTCGATTCGGCCGAAACACGCTTTTGCACATACTGTGTAATCGACCTATGCTGTAGTGACTCTTGAACTAGCTGTCTTGTGCATGTTTTTTGTGCATGTTCTACAATTCTCCACCTCGTACATCATTTGATTTACCTCAAATTTTGGGAAACACCGAAGAACACCAAGAACATCTAGAGATCTCCATCACCAATCGAGGCCAATCCGACTCGCCACTACACCGGTGCCTCATTACCCTCCCGCGGGATCAAGCTCATCGTAGTTCACCTCAAATCATCTCCACCTTACCCATTACGCCCAGAAGTCATGCCCTCTTGGGCAAAACAACAGGTTGATTTGAAGCAAGTCTAAGCAATGCTTAAACTTACTACACCGTGACCACCTTGGTTAACATGTCCGAGGATTCTCATTCGTGTGCACATTCATGAGAGAAATATCACCTTCCTCTATGACATCCCGCACAAAATGATACGACATCGATATGCTTGATGCGAGCATGATGAACTTGATTCTTCGCCAGTGAATCGCACTCGACCGTCACACCACAAGTTCACGTTTTCTGCTCAATCCCCAATCGTCTAGAAGACCCCATAACCACGGTGCTTCCTTCACTCCCTCTGTCATGGCCATGTACTCGGCCTCTGTAGTAGAAAGTGCCGCTAGCTGAACATCGATCAACTAACGAGCTCCATGTATCTTAAATACATAACGGTGAGTAGATGCGTAGTCTATCTAGATGCATAATCGAGTCCACAAACCCGATCAATCGACATGTTTCTCCACCAAAACCGACAGTATCAGCGGTACCCTTTAAGTACACGAGGACCCACTTCTTTGCTTCCGGTCGCCTTTCCGGTTAAGCCATGAATCTCACGACCACTAACCTTTGGAAATATCACGGTACACCATTGCATACATTAAAGCGCCAAGCGCACTAGCATAGGAACACGCCTCCATGTGCCTTCTCTTCCATTGTAGTGGGAGATTGATTACCAGCCTAAAGTGTGGAGCCATGGAGTCACCACCGACTTAGCACTTTGCATCCCGAACCTCGCGATCACCCGCTCTATGTAGCCCTTCGGCTCAGAACAATGCGTCGATTAAGCTCTCTTCTAATCTCCATACCCGTATTTTCCTCGCGGCACCCATGTCCTTCATCTCGAACTCTTCACCAAGTTGAGATTTCAACCTATCTATCTCCACCACTCTTAGAAGCAATAAGCATGTCATCCACATACAAAAGATAGATAGATTACCTACCTCATGAAGCTTCGATGTAAACACAACAATCATGATCGCTTGAGAAAACCCATGCTTCGACATGAAGGAGTCAAATCGCTTGTACCACTTCTGGGAGATTGCTTTAATCCATCGGTGACTTCCTCAAAGCGACACACATGATTCTCCTTATCCTCAACCTTGTAGCCCTCGGGTTGATGTATGTATCTCTTCATCCAAGTCTCCGTGCAAGAAAATTTGTTTTAACATCGAGTTGATCGACTCAAAATCACCATAAGCAACAATACTCAATAGCCCGAATAGATGTGTGTTTCACCACGGAGAAAATATCTCATTGTAATCCACACCCTCTTCGTGCAAAACCCTTAGCCACTAGCCTCGCCTTGTATCTTACACCAGAGCTCGAAAGATTTTCCTTTCTTTTATACACCCACTTACAACCAATAGCTTTTCTTCCTATGGGCAATGGGACCACCTCCCATGTATGATTCTTCAGAAGAGATTCCATCTCTTCCTCCATCGCATTGACCAACTCTCACTATCCTTGTCCCGAATAGCTTCCTTGAAGGAGACCGGCGTCCTCCTCCACCAGAGTCGCGTATTCAACCATATTAGCCTGCGTGCTTGGGGGTTGATCAGCCCCGACTTGAACTTGTTTGTATGCTCACTTTGGCCTAGTGGAAGCCAAATTATCCTCATTGCTGTTGTTGTAGTGCTGTGTATTTTCTGCTGAACCTCCTCTGCTCAAGCTCATCATCCACGACTTCCCACTTGAGCACGATTAGAACCTAGTTGGTCTTTCGGTTCTATTTCAATAACACGAGACTTAGAAGTCTCACCGGTCATAACACCATCATCCTTGGGCCTTAGCAATCATGGATTTCTCATCAAAGGTAACATCCACTGTGACCACGAACTTTGAATCTTCCAGGTACACCAAAGGCGATAGCCTTTCATGCTTGCATATCCAGAATATTGCCTTTTTGGCCCTCGCGTCAAGCTTTCCCTCGTTGGCGTGATAGTAGGCGGTACATCAGAAATTCAGGCTTATCATAATCGCATGCTCCCGACCACACCCATAGGGTGTATCACCATCAATGTCGAATATGGTGAGCGGTTCACAATATAACAATTTGCCCACCGCTTGCCTACCATTCGTTGCCCAATCCGCATAAGATCGCATACTCACCTGCTTTCTCGGGTGTTGGTTCGATCTCTCGCGACCCCATTACCAGCGTGGTGTAGACGGTATCCCGGTGTCGAACAATTCCCTCGATCCGCGAACTCCTTGAAAGCACCATCGTATACTGCATGCCGTTATCGGATCTCGGCGTCTTCAATTTCTTTCTGTCTGTTCTCAACCATTGTTCTCCACTTCTTGAATGTCTGAACACCTCATTCTTGTGCTTGAAACTAAATCCAAGCATACCTAGAATAATCATCTATAAGCGAGACATAATACACGGAACCACCTTGGAAGTTATGCGGCGGGACCCAAACATCCGTGTGCACATAATCTAGTATCCCTCGCTCTTAGACTTTTCGTTCGAACTTGACCTGTGTGACTTTCCATACACACAATCCTCAAAAATCCATGCTAGGTTCCTTGATTCTTGGCGGACCCTCTTTACCAAGCGAACTAGACCCTTCGACACATATGCCCAAGCCTATGCCATAGCAGGTGTGTGCTCGCATGGGTCTCCACCACTTCGCCAGTTCAACGCTGCATCTCTGTCACCGCGTGCACGGAGAGTATATAGATTACCGTGGCCACCCTTCATCACTACTAAGGAACCACGAACAACCTTCTTCACTCCGTTTTCCGTCACAATCCACGCCACCAGAGTCGAGCACCAATGAGATAAGATTCTTCCGAAGTCGGGAACATACCTCACATCCGTCAAGGTTCGAACCACTCCATCATGCATCTTGATTTTGATATTACCTAGCCCCTTGTTTTACAAGCATGGTTATTCCCCATCAATACGGTTCCACCATCAATGCCTCTGTAGGTAGTAAACCACTTCCTATTTGGACACATATGGTAAGAGCAACGAGAATCAAGTATCCACTTCGGAGATATCCCGCCACGTGGCGACATAGCACTCCTTATCTCTTCCTTCTTCCTTGCCCTCTCTCCTCTGGTCTTGTTGTTGTTCTTCTTTCCACCTACTCTCTTATTTGGATGATGGACTTTGAAATGCCCGACTTCACGCGCACGAAACATCCTTTTCCCTCAAGAGGTCTTGATTTAGATCTAGACTTTCCTCCTTGCCTTTTCCTCGCTCATTGCTCCTTCCTCTTGCAAACAATCCTGCTTGTTCCTTTTACCACCATTGGCCATGTCACTAGTTGCAATCTTCGAAGATCGTCGCTAGAAGTGCCGTTCTAGTCTCATCCATCTTCAAATTTTCTCCCACAAGCATCGGTGTTTGCACCGGTTCTCATAAGACTTGGCTGAGACAGTAGTAGTAAGCGCTGATCCTCGTCTCCTACTTTAACATCTATGTCTTTCAAATCTGATATGATCCTATCAAACTTGTTGATGTGTTCCCGGATTGATGAGCCCTCCTCCATCTTGCAAGTATACAATTTAGATTTTAAGTAGATCCGGTTAGTTAGACTCTTAGTCATGAAGGTACCCTCTAACTTCTTCCACACGCTTGTGACCGTTTCCTCTCCATCTACCAAAGCTACATTCCTCTCAAGGCATAGGATAATCGGCCCGTGCTTCGAGATCCAACTCCTCCCAATCCTCACCGGACATATCCTTGTTCTTCTTCTCCTTTCCATCCAAAGCCTTGTGCAATTTTTGCGAAATTAGAAAGTTTTTCATCGCATCCTCCAATAGGAAAAGTCGTTCTTCCCATTGAACTTTTCAATCTCGAATTTTCCCACTTTGATGATTCTTGGTTGGCCATCCTGTTTGTCTTAGTGAATCCGCTTCTCGGGAATCATAGAACACCCCTCAAATTAGAAATTACACCACTTCCAATCGGAACAATAGCTCGATACCATTGTTGGTAGCGGACCGGAGCCCGTCGAGAAACCACCACAAGCGGAAGGCCAAAACACAATAAAGAGTAAAGACACGAGATTTCATGGTTCGACAAGTTGCCTACGTCCACGCGGGGAGGTAGGAGGATTTTCACTAATAGAAAGAGAATACAAATTAGGATTACAAGTTCTCACAAAGAAACCCTAAAACAAACCTCTCAATCTCTCAAAGATCTCCTCTCCAAAGATGCACAAAACCCTCTCAAAGGCTGCTCCAAAGCGTGCTTGAAACTTACCTAACAATCGGTTAGGGGTTATTTATAAACTGTGGCGTTGAAAATTGCCTATAAGTCCGAGCGTAGCTCGTGATGGCGAGAATGTCGACAAATCATCCGATGAAGTAATGGCAAACCGTTGACGACACAACAAGTGAACGCATAAGCGCTCTCCTCAAGCGCCCTACGAGTTTTGTGTCCAGCTAAGCGGTTAGCGGTGAGGGTCAAGGGGCGGCGGCCCTCTTGGAGTCGAGGCGGCGCTGAGCCGAAAAGAGCTTTCTCCTTTACGAAATGCCGGTGATTCCGGAACCTTGGTGGCCCGATCGCCATGAGTGCGAGTGAAGGGATAAACCCGACTTTGAAGCCTCAAATTAAGCTTCGGAAAACCGGCCAGAGGCGCTTCGGTCAAAAGGGATTCCGAAGAGGTGTCGCGCCCGTGAACACCAGGTGTCGCTCGGTAGACCACAGTGTCTCTCTGGTGACACCCGAGTGTCGGCCGGCGACACCAAGGTCGAATGGGCTTTTGCCGGTTCGCCCGCATCCATTCTTTACCTATAAATATGTGGCTAGGGTTTCATTTTGAGGAGATAAAAAGAGGACTGCCCGAACTCTTGTGTGTGCCTAGGGTTAGAGAATTTCCAAGGGAGAGGAGATCAATATCTAGACTTGCGGGGAGGTGAGATCCGAGATCAAAGTTTTGAGATCGGATCTACAACAACAAACCATCCTTTGGATCAAGCTTGTTGAAAAGAAAGCGGGTTAAGCTTGCGATCTCGTTTACTACGTTGATTAGTTCCTTGGCGAATTAATCTCCGTGATTTAGATCGGATCGTCGATCTAAGAATTCCACGTAAAAGGAGGGATTTTTAGATCTAGATCCGATCAGATCTCGTTGATCAACACTTGGGAAAGGAATGGTAGCGGTGGTCCACGGAACACATCCCGCAGGCAAAGAATCCCCATAGCGAGGATCAGATAAGCGGATCAGCGTTTGTTCCTGAGGAGGAAAGTTGTAATTTTATTCTTTTTCATTGTAAAAGCCTTATAAAAGGTGATTTTTATTTGAAACTCATTTGTAATCCCATCAAGGTAGAATGATTTCACCGATGAAAAAGATAATGACTTTTCCGAGAACAAGCGACGCGATTAAGAGCCAGGTCTTACATCAGAGATCGTTGTCAGCTGACCAGTTCGATCCGGTGTCGAGAGATCGATGCAATTCGACGGAGAAATTTGAGGCCTATCTCTACGCCTCATCCAACTCCTTTCCCCTTAAAGCGAAGCCCTCCACCGCAAGTAGGACTCACAAAGTCGTCAGAGTGGCAGCTCTCCCTCGCCGCCGCCAGCGACAATGCGGCAATAACTCCCCAGCGCCATCCAAAGGTGCGGATCGATCTCCCTCCTCCGGCCAATGAGGAGAAGTCCACAAAGCGATGTGACTCTCTCAAAGAGCCCTTGGCAATCACAACGCCTGCGTTGCAATACGCAAAGGCGTTAGAATCCATGGGCGGTGTCCAAAGAAAGTTGGTTTGTTATTCATTGCTCGTTTGAACTCGTTATGCAGCTTCTTTGGCCTACAACAAAATTTCAAACAAAAGAAATGCCTTTATTTTAGTACAATGGCGAAAATTACAACTTTCTTCCTTTTGTGAACAAACCACGAGGATCTCTATTTTACGGGATCCCGGCTTGCGTCGAGTTCTTTGCACTGTAGGGACTTTTGTTCGTCCGTTGACCGCAGCGCAATTCCGATCTGGTGTAAACCCGGGTTGGAACTCTGAGGCGTAGAGGGCTCGTTTCCACGAAGGAAGCGAAGCGCTGAGGATCACACTCGAAGGAGAGGATCGCTGCGAGGATCACACTCCGCGAAGGAGAGGATCGCCGGGCGGGTGAGATCTACAAGGAGAAATCCAGGCGCTATCCACGAGATTAAGGCGAAGCTTAACCTAGAGGGTATCGTAGTTCGACCGAGTTTTCTTACCCGATTTGTGGATCGGCGTCGATTGGACTTGTACTGCTTTGTGCTTTCGGGCAGTGCGTTGGCGGCTCGTGGATCTCGTGAGGATTCTTGAAACTCCTCGAAAATCCCTCCAAAGCCAAAGCCAAATCCTCAAAAATCCAAGTCCACCAAAATCACCAAAATCCAAGCTCAAGATCTCCAAAATCCAAGCTCAAGATCTCCAAAATCCACCCAGAACCCAGTAGAGACCCCCTATTTATACATCTCAAGGGGGTTGGCTCGGCCAATTAGTAGAGCCACCTCGACCCGTGGGAGGCTCGACCATGTTTGGCTAGAGCCACCTGCGACTGGCGAGCCACCTCCGACGGCGAGGGCTTCGGCCATGTTTAACCGAGCCTCGACTTAGGGGTACCTCGACAAAGTTGGCGGGGTGGCTCCGACCATAGTGGCCGAGCCACCTCGCCACTTGGCGAGATACCTCGACAATTTGGTAGGGTCCGTCGTCTCGGCGTCGTTTTCGCGTGTTCTCGATCGATTCTTCGGTCTTAGGGCTTGGTTTTCTCCGGTGATGTCGGTTGTGTTTGAGTCCGTATCCGATCAACTTCCAGGCTCGAGCGGTTCGTTTGCATCGACGGACTAAATGCGGTTGATTCCGTCTCGGCGGTTCGAGTTTAGTTAACTTCGCCTCGTCGAGCCATTCGGCACATCGTTTACGTGAAACCGTGCGCTACTTGACTCGCTTCATCGTTGTAGAGTACTCACTTTCGCCAATGTTTCGAATTGGCGTTATCCGGACGGATGGTCGGTTGTCAACCCACCATCCGCGAGTCTTGTTAGAATGCGATAAGCAATTTTAAGCGCTCAGATACCCCTCCAAAGCGTCTCGGTCGATTCTTGATGAGTGCGGGATGCTTTGGACATGATAAACCCTTCACTCTTTAATGGCGTGATAGGACTTGTGAATGACCACGGCGTTTGATCTCTCCATTCCCTTGGTCTTTCCGTGCTTTGTAGGATTGTGAAGGTATTACGATTCTTGCATTTTTTGTCGACCGTTGTAAATCTCGACCGAAGTCAATAGATGAATTTCTTTTGAGGTTGGCTCCGATATTTGATTCCTCCAATTCTCTCGGGTTCTCGTTGCTTTGTAGGATACAGGGGTGTTGCTGATCTTGCATTTATTGCTTGACCGTTGTCGAATTTCAAGCTGTAGCTAATTGAGTTCATTTGCTGTTGACTCGTGTGGTGGATTGTCGTCCAATTGACCATCGAGGTTCCTCCGTTGATCGGGAATTCTTGATGGATCCGAACCGTTGATGGTGAATCCTTCGTCGACGGCGTTGGTTGGCGTCGCTCGCATTACTTCGTTGAAGTGTGTTCATCCGGTGGGAGGTATTCTTCCCAATTGTTGATTGGTAGGCCCTCGGCGGCATGAATCGGCACCGATACGATGGGAGAGTCCTGGTAGAAGCGTTGTCGGCATCGATATAAGCCTCCGTCAATTTTATCCTCTCCGAGGTCCCCAGGTTGAGGGTTATCGAGTTATCCTTAAGAATATGGTAATATTCTCGGGAACTTCGTTAGGAACTAGTTTATACTCGTAATCCTATTTGGAGTAGGGCTAGGCGACATGGGAGAATATCTGGAAGGTTAAGTCTGCCCGGGCCATTTGTTGATGATTTCGATCATTTGGAGGTTAAGCTCCAAAGTCCACAAGATTTTGAGGTAGCCGGGTTCTCCTCATATATAGAGACAGAGACGGCGGCTCGCTGGCTTGGCAAGATGCTGCGTTATTCTTGGACTCGAAGTTTAAATCTGTGAGACCAGGTGCATATTAGGAGGCTAGCGTATTTGAAGCTTCATCTTCCGTGGGACATCTTTCGGTCTCATGTTGCTGCCGGAGAAGCGAGGATAGTAAAACTCGAACAGGAACTTCAAGCGGCGAGAGAGAGAGTCTGATCATCTTGAAGCTGACAAAGGTCGACGAAGAAGAGGCTCTGCCGTGCAGAAATTTAAACTCGAGCGGTGATTGACATCAAGAAGGAGACTGCGGAGGCCCTTAATGGCAGCGAGGAGACTTTCAGGGCCGAGCTTCAGGAGGAACTTTAACAAATCCGTTCCCATAAATTTGATGTTTAACGATCTGTAATCTCAACCTTTCATTAATCAAATATGTTTCGTTTTCTCTTTTGTGCTTCATTATGATTCTTTTATTTTGTCAGAAATAATTGATCATAATACTTATAGGATTTTTGGCAAACCCTCGGCCGTCCAGGTTGGTTAGCCTTTACCAACTACCGTTTGAGTTGGGCTAGCGTGCGGATTATCGGATCCGTTCCGCTGGCGTTGTCTTTGGAAGAATGAAACTCTTCTAGACTTGTTGCTATGATATTGAATACATAGGCTCGGTGCTCTTTACGGGCAAGAGATCGCTAGGCAGGCGTATGGCGTTGACTCATCCCGCTTGAAGCCGGGGATGAAATACCCGGAATCCGAACTCACGGTGTCTTCTTCAATGGGAGAAAAGACTTCGCCCGTAGCGTGTTGGCGTCGACTTCATCCTTCTTAGGTTTGGGATGAAATACCCCAGTCGAACTCACGGTGTCTTCTTCAATCGGAGAAAGACTAAAAGCGGAAACCGCGTGTGGCGTCGACTTTAGGGTTATTGGACCCCGGCCTTCTTGGTTTGATTAGCCTTTACCAACTCTGCGTTTGAGTTGGGCTAGTATGTAGATTATCACGAATCGTTCTACACACAGCGTTGTGCTAAAGAATGAAACTCTCTTAGACTTAATGCTAACGATGTTGAATCACGTGTCTTCGTCTTTATCAGAATACGACTACTTAGCGTGTGGCGTTAGGCTTTATCCCTCTTAGGCGGGATAAAATGCCCCGAGTCGAACTCGGTGTCTTCTTCAATCGGAGAAAGACTAAACGGCGGCGATGTGGCGTCGGCTTCATCCCTTCTTAGGTTCCGGGATGGCCCCGAATCGAACTTCAGTGTCTTCTTCATCGGAAAAGACAAAGGTTGGCGTCGACTTCATCCCTTCTTAGGCTTGAGGATGAAATACCCCAAAGATGAATCTTGGCGCTTCTGGAGAAAGTTGAACGGAACAAAATTGATTGAGGTGGGAAAGGAAGAATGTATTCTATTTCAGAAGGTGGAGGAAGGAGGATCTTGTCTCTATCTCAGGAGTGAGGATGAACAAAGAGGAAGGAAGGTTTGTGTCCTATCTCCAGGTGCTCTGGTAGAAAATAAGAGAGGAAGGTTTGTATCCTATCTCTTATTGATGGAGGAAGGAGGATCTTGTCTCTATCTCAGGATATTGGAAAGGAAGGATTTTTTTGTCTGTTTCGGTGAGGAGAACTAAAATGGGATCTCCACTTTGAGAATCTTGAAAGATGAGACTAGGCGGGATCTCCACTCAGAATCTAAGACAAGAGAGGAAGAATGTATTCTATCTCTTGCTACGGAAAGAAAGAATGTACTATCTCGGGTAAAATGTGGGAAAGGAAGAATGTATTCTATTTCTGATGAGAAACTAAGAGTGGGGTCTCCCTCGAGAGAATCTTGGAAGGGTATGGATAGCTGGCTTTTTGTAGGATTGCTAACGAGGGTGAAAGTGGACCTCTGTTAAGTGGAGGAGAATCGAGAGAGTTTCTTTGGTGGTTGGACCCGGGGAGATTTTAG
This sequence comes from Asparagus setaceus, assembly GCA_012295165.1. Lineage (NCBI taxonomy): Eukaryota > Viridiplantae > Streptophyta > Magnoliopsida > Asparagales > Asparagaceae > Asparagus > Asparagus setaceus. The sequence goes on along the minus strand of CM022706.1, from coordinate 10,210,030 downwards.
TGGGCCCACAGTCAATGAATTTGATCGGTGAGAAGATTTTGGAGGAAAACACAATAACTTAGGGTTATCCTCATGAAAATGAGTGAGATATTCTCTGAGGAACTTCCCATCAAGCGGGTTATCTGAATGTATTAAGGATAATACTTTAAAGCTTCCCATTATCGGCATTAGTGCTAAGATTGCAGCCATACGTGTGATAAGGCGATATGCACCGTTGAATAGACCGTGTCTATTATAAGCGGTCCTTTTGGGTTGAATTTACCTTTCTTCTTGGAGTTGAGAATTATCGGTAGTCTAGCGAGGGCGAGATCTCCCTCCTTAAAGGTTCTCGTCGAACTTTCTTGTTGAAAGTCCTCGACATTCTAGCTTGATAGAACTCAATGCATTGTTGAGCCTCCGGGCTTCTCATCTAACATCTCAAGTTCTTGAGGCGTTTTGATGTTGTTCTTGGTCGTCATCTGTTGCAAGAGGCGAAGTGGCGGAATCTGGATTTCCAGCGGAGAATTGCTTCACGCAGAGTAGACCCGAGAGTACGGGTAGCTCGGTCGTGCGTACGGATTGTGCGATATGCCGAGTGCTTCTCAGAGTTTATCATCAGGTCTCGCTTGTTATTCTTCACAAGCGACAAAATTTTGATGATTGTCTTATTGAATACCTCGGCTAATCCATTTTGCGGTGGATTATGAGGCGTCGACGAGACATCTTGTATCTTTAATTTTTAGCAAAACACGATGAAGGAATTGGCGATAAATTGGGGACCGTTGTCATGCGATCCGTCTTGGGACACCATGTCGATAGATGACATGGTGTTTGATGGTATCGAGCGGCAATTTTCGCCTTGACCTCTTTTAGTGGGATTGCTTGCCCTTGGAGAAGTAGTCGGTGATCGCTAGAATAAGCCGATCTCCTTTAGCGGCGGAGGAAAAATGGGACCTACAGCGTCCATTCCCATGTCTCGAATGGCGAGGATGTGGCAGAAGGATCACGAGCTGCTACGGCGATGTGCATATAATTAGCGTGAATTTGACCGCAGCGTGGCATTCGGCGTGCTCATTGCGTCATTAATCATTGTGGGCCAAAAGTAGCCCATTCTCTGATTCGATATTAGAGCTTTGGGAGGGTGTGCACCACATTCACCCTCGTGTGCTTCGAAGGACCTCTTACGCCTCCTTGTTTGAAAGGCATCGGAGTAAAGACCATCGTACCGCGATATAGCATCACGGGTTTTACGTGTGCGTAAAGAATCACGGAAGCTCTTGGCGGATTGATTCTCTCCTTCGTCTTAGAATCTGGGTGTAAGGCGTGTCGATGATAGGAAAGCCAATCTCGGGGGCTCCAACTTGGTTTGGGTTGCATGCCTCTTTGGCTACCTTTGTCTTCTTGTACCCCATCATATATTGAGTACGGGTGAGTCTGACCGTAACTAATTGCTTTCGGTCACCGGGAAGGTTGTGCTAACGACCACGATAGCGCTAGTGCATCTGCGTGGCGTTTTGGGCGTGGGATATATTCGATAAAGAATTCTTGAATGAGCGCCATTTCAACGGCTACGATGATAGGGGACGGATCGGGGTTCTCGCCGTAGTCACCACGGACTGCTTAACTATCGATTGTGAATCTCCATAAGCTTGAGATATTCGACCCCGGCTCCTTGGCTAAGTCCTATAAGTAGCGTTATATTGACTCGTTATTGGAGCGAGGGTTTGGTGAATAAGCGGGGCATGACATGATTCCCGGGAAATCAAGACAACTCAGACTCGGTGATTTTAAACGTCGAGGGGTACTTGCTACATTAGTGGCGAAGCTCCGTCAAAATATAATCGCCATATTTGTTGGTGCGGCGTGAGTGTTGACTTCTGGACTTCATCAGGAAGATCATCATATAAGCTCAAGCTGCGTCGTTGTCGGTTGGCGACGAATGCAAATCGCTTGCCCTTTGGTGACCACGTTGTTTGAAGTGCGAGGTCGTGGGACAAGAGCAAGGCCCATTTAAGCCAACGCCAACTCATTGAAGCGGTGGGTCATAAATATTAGGACCGGTTCACGTTAGAATAACATAAATCGTCATCAGACTAAAATAGTGTCGCATTTTGAATCGCGAACACTACTATGCAAAAGCACTTCGACCATTGGGTATCGAGACTTCGGTGGCCGACAATGTTATTCGAGTAATACCTGCTGCGCACGTTCATGACCGCTGTCGTCGTCTGCTTGATAAAGGCAGTGATCCGTTGCCTTGGCGTGATCGAGAGCGGTTTTCGACTGCGGTGCAACAAGAGCAGAGGTTTAGCGAATCTGATTTGATCTCTTCAAGCGGCTTTTCGGCGGTCGTCCCCGAATAAGCGATCGCCCTTCTTGTTCAAGCAGGAGGTGGCACTTCGGATAGGTTCGATATGAACCGTCGGATGTCATGTCGTCCTTGTAACCCCGAGTTCTCTGATTTCTCGGAGGTTGCAACTCTTGAATACCTTCACTTTGTGGGATCGGCGTGGATTCCTTTGTCGGTGGCGACAAAGCGAGAACTTGCTATGGACATCCCAAGGAAGGATTTGGCGGGATTCATCTTTAGGCGATGAGTCGCATGAGCTCAATCTGGTTCTAAGATCCTTAATGTGATCTCTCTTGTCACGGCTTTTCCGACCAAATCGTCAGCATTAGCATTCGACCGTTTAGAGATGATCACGGAAAATCTCGAGTCATTGCTTTCGGCTGGTATCATTAGCGGCATTTTTTGGCCGAAACGGCATGGCCGTGTAGCAATATATCTGGATGGAAGTTACGACTTATGTGTTTGGCGTCATCGGGGTGCATCTTGATTTGATTATACAGAAACCATCCATGAGCGACATTCTTTCAAATCCACCGTGTTATTGGCTATGACGCCGGTGATTGGAAGAGAAGTAGATCTTTTGGGCAGCGGCGTTCAAATCTCTGTGAGTAAACCGCAGTCTGTCGAACCATTCTTCTTCATGGCCGGGACTATATTAGCCACCAATCCGGATGTTGAATTTCCCGATGAATCGATTCTATGAGTTTCTTCACTTCGGCGATTACGATTGCAAGATTTGTGGGCCGAAATCTTTATTGATTGCTTGGCCGGTTTGACATCCACCTTGATGTTGAGGCTGATGTGTAAGCTACATTAGGAGTCGAGCCACGGCATGTCCTCATAACTCAGCGAATACATCGATATACTCCACGATCCAGTGATCAACTCTTCCTTCTCTTCGATGGAAGAGTATTGCTGATGTTTATGAGCTTAGGATGCTCTTCATCACCATAATGCTTACTGGACTACCTGCGTCTTAGTGGGGGGCTCTCTTTGTTGAATCTATCCCCAAATTGCTCTCAGGTTGATGGATCCATGGGTCTTCCCATGTTGGCATATCTTCATCATCCTCAATAGTAGCGAGGATCGTAGCCATATTCGACATCAAAGCCTAAAGCTTCTCGAGGTGTGAGAATCCCCAATAGAAGAATCAGACGAATGTCGTCTCCCTCATCGGTGGATTATTATCAATTAGCCATGAGCATTCATCTTAGGAGGATTGGTATCCCATCCACGTCCAAATGCATAGTAGTTATCAGGCCCTTTTGGGACATATGCGCTTTAGGAGGGACTCGAGGACCTATTTCGAAACATAGACCTTCTCCTTGTGTCAAGTTGTACCCCACTTCTTCATGATACCCGGTGTCTACGGACTATATCTGAATGTGTTGAGGATAGGCGTTGTCATCTTCATCTTCTTCTAAGAAATGATTGAGTTGGGCTGCATCTCCTTTAGTAAACCAGTCTTTTCACTACTTGATCTTACGTGGGATGGCAGTGTTGTCCCAGGAGTCTTGGAATTGCTTTTGTGTAAAGCAAGAAGCCAGGATTGGTAAAGTGCAACTCGGATGGTTGTATAAACACTGCCATTACATCATTCAAAGACAAAGGGTACTCTAAATCGTCATTTATTGATTCATCGACAATTTGCCAATTACAATGTTCATCAGGCGATTCTTCGTCAAGATTGATTACAAGGGGTACAATGTCATTTAAAACAAAACCACCATATAAGCAAAGCCCGTGTCGGCTTCTTCACGCGTAGTGCTGGTAGATGATTCGATTTAGGACTCATTCAGGTAGAGGAGAGAATCGATGAAATAATTCTCCACCCCTTAAGCGGTTTTTGTCGCGACCAGATCTTGACCTCATTATTACGTGTCTACATATTTGAGACGATGAAGAGTAGATGGGACTATAGCGTTACCGTGGATCCAAGGTCGACCCAACAATAAGTTATAGGAAGTCTGCGTCAATCACGCAGGTGACTTAGGACTTTAAATCCCCATTTGGCACTTTATCAGGATCTTACCAGTAGAGACGGCTGGTGTTAAACCCATAGATCATTGTGCTGTTGATGCGGCTTCTTGGCGATTCAAGTGATACATGGTAGCGGGGCATAATGCTCCGCGGAACCCGGATCGACTTGATCGGTTAACTTCACTAGAAACAATATACGGTGAAGTATAGCGACGTCGTGCTTGGAATCTCGTGCATATCCTCCTTTGTAAAAGTAATCACGGGGAAGTGTTTGGTTGCCAAGTTGCATTGTTGTGCGATTCTTAGAATCGGCTTGATCACGAGTGAAACACGAGTCGACCCGAGCTTCTTGTAGAGCTTCGGGTTTCCTTTGACAATCGAACAACTTCGTAGAGAGTTATCCTGGCGGGATGTTGCCCGGCGGGCCATGGCGGTCGAAGCGGTATGGAGAGCCCGATGTTCCCGGTCTATCCCTCTGTCAGGCGATTGAATGGAAGGTTGCCGGAGTTGAGCTTCACGGACTGGAGATTTGTTTCTCGCTCTGCTTGGTGCTTTTCTTTCTGCACTGCGAGAGGAAGTCGGTGGTCACCCAGCTCGGCGGTGTCTTAAGCGTTTGGATTTGGAGTGTCGGATACTTGTAGGAGTATTCTTGTCCACTCTAGTAGTGAACTTCCGCTTTTCTTCAGTGGAAGGTGGATACTTTTTCATCATCCTTCTCACGGAATTCTTTGAGCGGCATGGCATACTGCCTTTTCCTTGGACTTCTTTTATGGCCGAGGATGTAGTCAGCGATCGTCTTCCGGCAAGTGGGGTGGACCCAAAGGATTTCTCGGATTTCTTCGTGGGTGTGCGCCTGAGCCCCTTCTTCGTTGCGTGAGGATCTTCATTCACCATCTTCATTCCCACCTTCTGGCGGTGTCGGTTGGAACCAATCGAAGGAACGATCGAAGCTTATAGAGCGCATTTGCTCCCACCTTCTTCTCTTTAGGGGTTTTGGAGTAATGACTCAACATCGATCAGGCACGAATCTTGTCCTTGAGATGGTAGAGAACTTTGTAGGATGATGTACCGCCACAGTAGTAAGCCGCGGTACTTAGGATCTGTAACCTTGTTTGCCTCCTCTTGGTTTTACAATTGGGGGCAGCTGGATTTGTTGTTTTCGGAAGGTATTTGAAGATGCGGAACTTCCTCGTCCAGCGAGTAAGTCTTGGGAAACCTCGAACCGGATGGTTTCGATTCGAGTTTGTTGGCGCCGTTGGTGCGATTCTTTGTGGTGCGTTGTGCGGCTGCTTGTTGTGGTTGCGGTTGAGCGTTTGATTAAGCGTCATAGACTTTCGCCGCGCTTTACCTTTGCCACGGGGACAAAGTTACGCTTGTGAGCATCCACCATAGGTGACCTCTCTCAGCTTTCTTCCTCCTGGGAATCGCTCGGCTTGCTCTCCACGTATCCTTAAATCTTTCCGGGTCTCGGACGGTGCGGTTCCCATTGCTTCCAATAGCAATGACAGGTTGCTATGACAAGTTTGGAGAATGAACTTCTCCGTTATCGGTCTCGGCAATTCATTGCCTTATTTACGAACCTCTTGGAAGTTATCCACTTTGTTCCCGTCTTTACGTTTCGTCCAACAAAGAACCGATGGATACCTCGGTGTCATCGTCGAAGAAATTGGTGAGAAACATGGCTTCATATCATCCGGCTATTAGCGCTCCTGGTTTGAGGCGGCGGTACCAATGAAAGCTGCTCCACGAAGGTGCCACGAATGACCGAACCATGGGCTCGTTAGAGGAGATAACACCTAGATGAGACTTGAAGTAGATCAAGTCGAGTGGGCGATCCCTTCCCAGTCAAATGGTGTAAAGTTGATGAGGTTGAATTTTGTGGGATCACGGGATTGATTCCCTCCTTGAGTAAGGACATGGTATACCCATCTTCTTTACCTCTTGGCGGAAATCAAAGTATTGATTTTGCTCTCGAGGTCTTTTATCTTCTCATTTTCCCCTCGTCTCCGTTCGGGTAAACAGGGAGGAATAGCGGTGTTATCGCTAGCGTTACGCGGCGGCATGATCATCACGTTCCGGCCTCCTTCTTTGTCCGTATGGCTATCGTTAAATTGACATTATTGCGATGACTTGACTCGCCTTGGCGGTTCATTATCGCTGGATCTGTTGGTCATGCATTGCTCTCATCTGGCGCATGGCGGTTCTCAAGCTTAAAGCGTCCTTTTGCTTGGTTAGGGCCTCTTCAAGCATCACGGGACACTTGATCGTGCGATCATGAGCGCCTCGCAAGGTTGTCCTATCTTTGGAAATTGTATTATCGGAAGCCATTGCGAGCCGGCATCCGACACTTCATCATCGAGGGTAATCCCATCGCATCTTTATTCGTGCGATTAGTCTCTACAGGTCGGACCGCAATAATCGAGTCGTCGTTCGCGATGCCCGAGCGACGTGTGACGCGTCCCTCTTGGTCATATTGATGGTAACACTTCGGCAACTCATCACCAGCGCCCATCTCTTTTCTTGGCGTCTTGACTTTGGATTGGGCATTCTCGCAGGAGCCTATCAAAACCGGCCTTGCTTTTCGGTCGTTTATTGATTGCACTCGATAACACTTTGCCTTGATCGGTTTGAGCACAAGCAAGGCATGTTTGATTCGGCGTTCCTCCGGGTTACCGTACCCCGGCCGCGATAGTACAGCGGCGTCGGCATGAATCACGGAGCAACCTATCGTGTGTTAGCCGCGACTTCGTGTATAGCGTTGTCATCGTCGGATGAAGGCGTCTCCTTACGGAATAAATACCCTTTCATAGCGTGGCCAGCGAGTGTGAATCTTGAGCTCGGACTTGATTTGAAGCGGTCGCGGCGGCCTGCGAGCTTCTTCTTATCTTTGTGGATACGATCCACGGTATTAGGAGTGACGTGATTCCTTTAAGCGGACCAGGCGATCCTTTGGTAAGCTGCTGGTCGTGGCGAAGTTAGCCATTTGGAAGTTTGGGTCTGAGCGCGGAGGTGACCGGTGTCAGCCACTTTTTGCCGAGGTGCTCACAATTTACGATTTGAGCACGGGGCGAGTTGGCTGGCGAGAACTAGGCTTGGATGTTGGGTTCGTCGAAGTTGAAACCTCGGCGGACTGAGCTAAGCTAGGCGATTTGTCGACGACTTCTTGGCAGCCTCCTTCTTCACTCCACGGGCTTGTTGCACCAAAGCCCGCGGTTGCGCTGAGAGCTGCGTGGCCCGGATCGCTCCTGAAGCATGGAACGATTCCGCTTTGACTGACCCATTCGCTCGCCGCCTACCAGGAATTGGCTACGATCTCGACTTCAACCTCTCGAAGTCAACTTAGATCTTAGATAGCGGACCCCATCCATTGACTTCTTTCGCCCGGCTAATTGTTTCGCCAGCGCCGACGCCGCTTCTCGACGGGCTCTCTTGAGAGAGTCAACGCCATTGGCGGATCGATCCCCGGGAAGACAGGGGTTCGAAGGTTTGGCCGTTGTTAGGGCGGGAACCACCGTTGTTCCGCAGCCTTGACGTGGTGGTGGATTTTCGCCTCGATCCGAGGCCGATCGGGCCTTCCTTGCGCCGAGACCATCTTGGACTTGCGGGGAACGGATCTCGACGAGGAGGAGAGGTATTCTTCATACTGGCCAACTCGAACTCGACCTCCTCGATGACCGATCGGGACTATGGTGCGACATCTATCGGCTTTCTTTGAAGCCGTTTCCCATCGTGGTCACCAACTTTGTTCAGGAAAGTTGGTTTGTTATTCATTGCTCGTTTGAACTGCGGTAATGCCTTCTTTGGCCTACAACAAAATTTCAAACAAAAAAATGCCTTTATTTTAGGTACAATGAAAGCAAAATTACAACTTTCTTCCTTTTGTGAACAAACACGAGGATCTCTATTTTCAGGGATCACCGTTGCGTGGAGTTCTTTGCACGTGCAGGGGACTTTTGTTCGTCCGTTGACCACCGCGCAATTCGATCTGGTGTAAACGGGTTGCGGAACTTCTGAGGCGTAGAGGGGCTCGTTTCACGAAGGAAGCGAAGCGCTGAGGATCACACTCCGCGAAGGAGAGGATGCGCTGCGGGGATCACTCGCGAAGGAGAGGATCGCGGGCGGGTGAATCTACAAGGAGAAATCCGGCGCTATCCACGAGATTAAAGGCGAAGCTTAACCTAGAGGGTATCTGTAGTTCGACCGAGTTTTCTTACCCGCGATTTGTGGATCGGCGTCGGTTGGACTTGTACTTCGCCGGTGCTTTCGGAGCGGCGTTGGCGGACTCGTGGATCTGTGAGGATTCTTGAAACTCTCGAAAATCCGCCTCAAGCCAAAGCCAAATCCTCAAAAATCGAAGTCCACAAAATCACCAAAATCAAGCTCAAGATCTCCAAAATCCAAGCTCCAAGATCTCCAAAATCCAACCCGAACCGAAGGGCCCTATTTATACATCTCGAGGGGGTGGCTCGGCAATTGGTAGAGCCGCCTCGACCACTTGGCAGAGGCTCGGCCATGTTGGCGAGCCACCTCGGCTTGGCGAGGAGGCTCGACCATGTTGGCCGAGCCACCGACCCGAGGCTTCGACCATGTTTAGCGAGCCACCTCGACCTTGGCCGGTACCGCCGACCATAGATGGTAGAGCCACCTCGACCACTTAGTGAGATACCTCGACCAATTTGGTAGAGGTCCCGTCGTCTCGCGTCGTTTTGCGTCGTTTCTCCGTCGATTCTTCGGTCTTCCGGGCTTGGTTTTTCTCCGGTGATGTCGCCGTTGTGTTTGAGTCCGTATCCGATCAACTTCGAGCTCGGCGGCTGCGTTTGCATCGACGGACTGTCACGGTTGATTCGTCGTCGGCGTTCGAGTTTAGTTAACTTCGCCTCGTCGGCGCCGTCGGCTATCGTTTAAATCGGCTCGTACTCCTTGCCAACTTCGCTTCATCGCGTTAAGCGATACTCACTTCGCCAATGTTTTAGGTCGCGTTATCGGACGGATCGCGGTTGTCAACCCACCATCCGAGTCTTGTTCGCACCGATAAGCAATTTTAACGCCTACAATCTCGCCTCATCCAACTCTTTTCCCCGCAGAAGCGAAGAAGCCCTCATTTGCAAGGAGGACTCCAAAGCGTCACCCGACTGGTGGCAGCTCTCCTGCGCCCGCCGCCCAGCGACAATGGCGGCAATAACTCCCAGCGCCATCCAAAGGTGCGGATCGATCTCCTCCTCCGGCCAATGAGGAGAAGTCCACTGCGGCGATGACTCTCTCAAAGAGAGCCGCCAATGGTCGACAACGCTAGCGTTGCAATACATAAAGGCGTTAGAATCCATGGGCGGTGTCGATACAAGCCGGATCCGAAGTCCCGACGGGCATGAGCCCCGAAGACGAAGATAGGTGGTAACTCCTCTAAACCGCCGACCAAGAATGGATCTGCGTCAGCGAGATCGCTCCACCCTCGGGCGGATCCAAAACGCCGTCCCTACGACGCTGCGCACGCAGGCGTTGTTCAAAGCTACTCAACAGCCCAAAGGAGCAGAGGTGACCAAGAAGTCACCAGAAGCAAGTCGAACTCAGCCTCCCAGACCAGGAGCTTTTTCCTCGATGCACGGCGCTTTCCACAAGACTCGACCAACACCACACCCCTTCCGATAAGGGTTCGTTTCAACGCCAGGTCCTATTCATCAAGGTGAAAGGTCAACTCCTGCGGGCTTGTTGAAGAGATCCGTGACAACTCCGCAATGCCGGGATAGTTTTCACCGGACGGAAGCCGCCGGAGAATCCACCAACTGGTTTGCGGATCGAGGTCCAAAAGCCCGCTGAGACGTCGCGCACCCAAAAGCGTGCGTTAAGGCGCGTAACTTTCAAAGACTTCGTGACGCCAACCCAACCTCAGATGGAGACGCCGTCATCTGATGATGACGCTATACCGAGATTGTGTCGCCGCGACGGTAGGTTGCTCCGGCACTCATGCCGATGAGTTGTACTATCGTGCTGGGGGTAGGAAGAAGTCTCGTAGACAAAGCTCTCCAGAAACCGCATCCTCTTGCATTTGTACTAAATTGATCAAGGCAATGCTCTCGAGTGTAAATCGCCATAAAACTCGAAAGGGTATCGCCTTCCAAAGATCGAGCACCAACGAACCGCCAAGACCTCGGTCAAAGCGTTCCCGAAAACGACATGCACTCTGTCAAGGCAAGGATGAGCCGCTTGAGGTCACCATCAATATGACCAACAAGGCAACGCCACGCTGCATTCCAGCCCTCCCAACGGTGACTCGCTAAGGGCCTGGGTACTATCGACGGCCTAACTATCACGACCGCAACGAGGGATCCCTTCAAGGCACACCCGCAACGAAGAGTACCTTCTAAGATGAAGTATCGGATGACGGCTCGGCAATGGCATCCGATAACACCGTCTCTAGTGAAGGCCATACTCGTGAAGCACTCATGATCGCAGTGTACCGAGGGCCAAGCTACTTGAAGAAGCCTTGGCAAAACAGAAGGACAACTTCAAACTCGAGATGGATATGGCCATGCAGCAGATGAGAGAAATGCATGACCGGCAGATGCAAGCGATGACTAATCGCCATGGTGAGGGCAGTCGTCGCAACAACGTCAATTTGTGGATAGCGACAGGATGAAGAGCAAGACCTTAACACCATGAGCGTAACGATGATGATGACACCATGGTCCCACCTCAAAATCACCGGACAAAATGCAAGTGAAAATGACAAGATCAAGGATCCGAGAGCAAGGTCAACTCGCTCATCTCGGCTCAAGAAGTGAAGAAGACGGGGATTCCGTGCCCCTACCCGAGAGAGTGGGAGTCAATCCCCTATCCGGCGAAGTTTAATTTAATAAACTTCACGCCGTTCGATGGGAGAGGGTCCCCTACTCAACATCTTATCTACTTCAAGAGCCATTTGGGAGTCATCTCCGGTAATGAGCCCTTGATGGTTCGGTCATTCGTCGGCACTCGCAGGGCGGCTCTCGATTGGTACCGCCGCCTCAAAGCGGGCAAGATCAACACCGGAAGACATGGAATCTATGTTCTGGCGAACTTCTTCGATGACGCATTACAGGTTTCACTCGGGTGCTATGGGACGAAGCGTAAGGATGGAGAAACCGTGGATAATTTTGTCAAACGGTTCCGCAACAAGGCGATGAACCGCCGTGACCCAATCACGGAGGAATTCATCCTCAAGACCTGCCAAAGATAACCTCACTGACGTGATCGTATGCATGGGCACCGCACCGCCTAAAACCTCGGAAAGACTTGAAAGTCCGAGGGGAAGAGGCGGCGTTTCCTCAAAAGGGAGAAGGAGCGAGGTCACAGCGCCAAATCCACGGAACCAAAATTTTGTCCCCCGAACAAGGGAAGGCGCCAATGAAGAATGTTGATGCGCATCAAACTTTCCAACCGCAGCCACAACAAATAAAGAAGAAGAGCGACCCCATCGCAAAGAATAACAGTCCTAAACCGAGGGCGCCCACGCCGTGTTTCCCAAGACGATTCTTTCGTGGACTAAGAGGTGCCTCGATCTGGCAACTTGCTAGACAACAACAAGATCCAACCGCCACCGATCGCCAACCGTGAGGAAGCTCAAAGGACGACGGACCCCAAGCATCTGGCCATCATGGGCGATACACCACCGACCAAGTCATGCTACCGGTGAAGGACAAGATCCAAGCTTTGATTGAAGTGGGGTGATCACCCAAAACCAAATAAGGAAAGCAAGGGCGCAAACGCCGACGCCCATAAGCTTTGGGACAAGGCCTACAACCCGGTTCCGCCGTAAACCGTGGTCAAAGTGGGAATGAAGACGGTGAATTACGATCCCCACAAGCAAAGAGAGAAGGGGTTAGTGCCGACACAGCCCCAAATGGTGAACTCCTATGGGTCCACCCGACTTACTTAAAGACGATCAAGGGCTTAACGCCTTCGCCTAAAAAGAAGTCCAAGGAAAGGGCAAATCTTGCAATGCTACCTCAGCGGTTCTACTCGACGACGACGAGCAAATTCCTACGTGTTCTTTGTCTGAGGAGGAACAGAAGCCTTTGTCACCGTGAGTGGGCGGAGTACGCTTACAAATACCCGATGACTCCAACCTTAATGCTAAAACGTTAACGAGCTTGGGGTAGTAACAACCCCACCTGCCCCGCCACCCCTAAGGAGGACGCCACCGAACGAAGGGAAACAACCTGCAAATCCCGAGGTGCAACCCCGGCAGCCCGCTTAATCGCGCATTGGAAGGGATAGACCGGGAACACAAGCTCTCCCTACCGCCGATGTGATGGCACAATTGGCCAACATCCCACAAGAATAACTTTATAATGAAGCATTGAGGTTGTCCAAGGAAACCCGGCTGCTACGAGAAGCGCCAAGTGCATCGCAGGTCTTCCTAACCCACATTAAATCAAGTCCGAGGAGCCGAGTCATCACCGAATGCAATGTGGCCTCCAAGCATATTCCCGCATCACGCTCTCTAAGGAGGATATGCATCGAAGACGCCGGCATGACGTCATCTACTTCACTGTGGTACATTGGTTCCAAATGAAGTCAACCGGATCCAAGTTGATCCGGTTCCACAGGAGCATCATGCCTTTGCGCCGATGTATAGCCCGGGATTCACAAGAGCTCGCCGACCGGCATCGGATATACGGATTTAACACCGGGTCTCGCCACTTGGTAAAATCCGCATTAAGTGTCGATGGGGACTTAAAGTCCGAAGTCACCGCTACGCCATTGACGCAGACTTCCTATAACTTATTGTTGGGTCGCCTTGGATCCATAACCATGTTATAGTCCCTCTACCTCCATCGGTCCAAATATGTCGACACTAATAACGAGGTTAAGACGGTGGTCGCGACAAACAACCGCTTAAAGGACTGGAGAATTATTTCAGCGACTCCTCCTTTACGGTAATGAGTCCGACATCAATCATCGCCCATGGCACGGCCGTGAGGACGCCGATAAAGCCGGGCTTGACTATAAAGGTGGTTTTGTTCAATGACATTGTACCCTTAGTAGTCAATCTTGACGAAGAGGATCTTCCGATGAAAGTTGTAATTGGCGCTTCGTCAAGAAGAAATAAAAGATGATTTAGAGTACTGCTGTGTTTGAACGATGTGATGAAAAGTTGTATAATGACCACGAATTGCATATGCCAATTCGGTCATCCCGTAATACGTAAGCACCTTCGAGACTTCATCCAAGACGACTTTCGCCGTCCAAGGGAAGGGAGGCCGCAAGAAAGACTTAGTCTGGCGGAGGAGTTGACTCCCACGCCCAACTACTTCCCGCAGACGGGTTCCGATGAAGATAAACCAAACTTCATCTTTCCGTGATATAGCCCAAAGCAAAGACCTCATGAAGAAGTGGGGTACGACTTTGCATTGGGAGAAGGACTTTATTTGGCTGGGATCTCCGGTTCCACCCAAAGTCGCATATGTACCGAAGGAAAACCCGATAATTATTAACGATTCAAAGGGGATTGGGATACGATCCTCTTCGAAGATGAGTGTTGTTGGTGATCAATAACCAACCACCCAACCTAGATGATGAGTACTCATCCGATTCACGCCTCGACTCGACGCCAAGATCGCAAGATGTTCAAGGGGTTGATGTCCAACATGGCTACAAGTGGACCCCACTACACCGAAGAAGATGAAGAATTGCCAACATGGGAAGACCCATGGGTCCATCACCTCAACATGCGATGGGGACCGGTTTGAGCAGAGGGAGCCTCCCGATCAAGACGAGGTAGTCGAGATCAACATGGGTAATGAAGCACACCTAAACTTATAAATATTAGCAATGCCTTTCCCCGAGGAAAAGAAAAGGTTGATCGCTCTTGTCAGAGAGTATATCGATGTTTTCGACTGGAGCTACGAGGACATGCCAGGGCTCGACCCCAATGTGGCAATGCACCGCCTCGACATTAAAGTGGATGCCAAACCCGCCAAACAAAGAATGAGACGGTTTCGGCCCACGATTATGGAGGCAATTGTTGCGAAGTAAAGAAGCTCATAGCCTCGGTTTCATCCGGAGGTTCAACATCCGGATTGGGTGGCGAATATCGTTCGGTGCTAAAAAGAACGGACGATCGTAATCTGTGGTTCACTACAGATCCGAATGCCGCATGCCCAAAAGACGACTTCCCACTTCCAATCACCGATGTGATCGTCGATAATACATGTGGATTTGAGCGAATGTCCTTCATGGATGGGTTCTCGGGTTACAACCAAATCAAGATGCATCCGGATGACGCAAAGCACACGGCGTCGAACTCCTCTAGGCATCTTCGCATAATACCATGCCATTCGGACTGAAGAATGCCGCCCACTTACCAAATACAAGAATGACAAAGATCTTCGGGATCATCTTCGAAGACGGTCGAATGTTACGCCGATGACTTGGTTGTGAAAAGTCGACAAAGATGACCATATCTAGGACTTGAGGACGGTATTCGACCTCATGCGAACTCATCAATTAAAGATGAACCCCACCAAGTCTTTCCTCGAATGTCCAATGCAATTCCTCAGTTTGTTGTTACCAACAAAGGTATCCACATTGACCCCGACAAAATAAAGGCAATCAATGAATTGCAACCCCAAAGAATCTAAGGGAACTCAGAGGATTACAGGGGCGATTAGCGTACATCCGGCGCTTCATTTCCAACCTCTCCGGAAAATGTCAGCCATTCTCTAAGCTAAACAAAAAGGGGGTGTCCTTTGTCCGATGACGCCTGCCGGCATTCAAGATATCAAAACGATCCGACGAATCCTCCCCGCATCGCTGCACCGGTCCGTAAACCGCTTTGATTTATATCAAAGTGACGAACCATTCGCTGAGTGCTTTACTTGCACAAGACGCACTCCACACGGCGCGTTTATTATCTAAGCCGAACCTTGGTAGGTGCGAATCTCGCTACCCAATGATCGAGAAAGAGTGTCTCGCGCTGGTCTTCGCGATTCAGAAAATGCGACACTACTTAGTTGGGCAAACGATCTACATCATTTCTAACGAAATCCCGCTCGGTGTTCATGACGCAGCCTCTATGAATTGGCTGGCGAAATGGGCTTTACTTTTGTCCCAAGATGACCTCGCACTTCGCCAGGTCAATTAAGGGACAAGCCATCTCATGATTTTGGCAGCCAACCAAAAGGATACGCTGAACTATTTGATGATCTACCGATGAGACCCACGAGGTTAACACAACTCGCACCAACAGTGTGGCATTTATATTTTGATGGAGCGTCGAGCTACCAGCGTGGCCCGGATGTTCTAAGATCCACGAGTCGGAGTAGTCTTAGTTTCCGGAAGCATGTCATGCCTCGCTTATTCATCGACCGAGCTCGCTCTAACAATGTCGCAGTACAACGCTCCTCATTGGACTTAGCTTCTAAAGAGCCGGGGTAGAGTATCTCAAGCTTTCGGGATTCCCAACTCATTGTCAAACGCACTGGGACTATGAGGTCGTGAACCCGATTTAGTCCCATACCATCGTCGCTATCGAAGTTAGCGGACTCGCTTGAAGGATTCTTCATCGAAAACATTCCGCTTCCGCATCGCGTGATGCGATGCACCGGCGGCATTAGCGGTGTCTTTGGCAACCCAGAGGCCGAGCAAATGGTCACGGTGAGGACCCACCGATTATTCATTCCTATTTATGATAGGGCGAAAATGACGAAAGGATAGTCACTAAGGAAGTGTATGCAACCCAAGTCGGACTTGAGCCCGAGATTGGCGCTTCCCTATTATTGACTACGCCTTGCACGGCATCCCCGTAAGATATGAAGGAGCTGAATCAGTCCGTAGAAGAGCCAAGGTTCTTCTACAATACGGAAACTGCATTTATCGGCGTGGGTATAACGGTTTGCTACTCCGCGCCTTTCAAACAAAGAGGCGAGGAAGTTCTCCAGCATAACACGAGGAGAATGCGGCGCACTGCCAGTCCTAAGCTCTATGATCGGATCGAAGGATGGGGTACTACCGCCTACTATGGTCAATGATGCGGTCGCGATATGCTCGAAGTGTCACGCGTGCCAAATACCGCGAACTACGCATCAACCTCCGAGCAACTTCACCCGCCACCACATCTTGGCCATTCGAGACATGGGGCATGGATGGTAGGCCCAATCTTTCCTCTGTCGGCCAAAGGTGATCGGTTTATCCCGGCGACACCGACATTCAAGTGGGCGAGGCGATTCCCCTCAAGGAGGTAAAAGCCGTGTAATTCAGTTCATCAAGCACCACGCCATCTATCGACACGGTACCAAGGCGGATCATACATGATAACGGTCCCCGCCATTAGCAATGCCTTCATTCGGTTTTGCGAGAAATTAAGATCCAGACGCCTCCTCAATCGCACAATCCCGCCGCAAACGGATTGGCGGAGGCTTTCAACAAAACGATCATTAAAATTCTCGAGAAGCCGTGAAAAATAACAAACGCGACCGATGATAAACTGAGAAGCATCATGATCGCGACGACGATTCACAACCGACCGGGCTACCCCGCACTCTCTCGGTATATGGGTGTGAAGCAGTCCCGCCCTTGAAGTTCAGATTCCATCTCTCCGTGATTGCTCTCAAACCGAGATGACGACAGAGGAGCTACATCAAAAGATCCTCAAGAACTCGAGATGCTAGATGAAAAGCTTGGAAGCTCAACAAACATACTGAGTTTTACCAAGCAAGGATGTCCGTGGCCTTCAACAAGAAAGTCCGACAAAGGAGCTTCAAGGAGGAGACTTGGTCCTCGCCGCCGACGACCGATAATTCTCGACTCCAAGAGGAAGGGTAAGTTTGAACCAGTGGGAAGGGCGTTTGTGATTGAAACGGTCTATTCCATGGCGATATCGCCTTATCACCCAGGATAGGCAATTAATGTCGATCAATGGGAAGTTCTCAAGAAGTACTATCCTTAGTACCTCTAGGATAACCCGCTTTGGAGGAAGTTCTTCGAAATACTTTCTGAGAAAACCTAATCCTTTCCTCCGAACCCCACCGATCAAACTCATTGGACTGGGTCCACAAAATTTTCTCGGTCCCTCCACCAAGAATTCCCCCTTGACTTCTTTCAATAAGCAAGGTCCACGAAATTTTGATCCTCTATCAAAATCCTCTTGATTCCTTTCAATGAACAAGAGGTCCACTTTCAAATTGAGATCACTTTCTCATGAACGAAGCCTCCATCGCTTCTATTTCACCACGCCTCCCATGGCGGTAGTACTAAAATTGGAACACTCTCGATAAACGAGACCCTCAGATCGTGGCTAATCCTATAAAAGTGAAAGCTACCAGATCTCTTCGATTCTGAGTGGAGATCCCACTCTTAGTTTCACCTTAAGAGATTCTCAAGTGGAGATCCCACTTTTAGTTTCCTTTCTTGGAGATAGGATATAAAATCCTTCCTCTCCATCTTCCTGAGATAGAATATAAAATTCTTCCTCTCCAGACTAAGAAACAGGATATAAAATCCTTCTTTTCTTATGTGCACTTGGGGTTCGTCTCTACCCAGACAAAAGGAGACCTGGAAATAGAATATAAAATTCTTTCTTTCCAGCACTTGGAGACAGGATATAAAATCCTTCCTCTCCATCTTCCGGAGATAGAATATAAAATTCTTCCTCTCCAAGACTAAGAAACAGGATATAAAATCCTTCTTTTCTTATGTTCACTTGGGGTTCGTCTCTACCCAGACAAAAGGAGACCTGGAAATAGAATATAAAATTCTTTCTTTCCAGCACTTGGAGACAGGATATAAAATCCTTCCTCTCCGACATCGGGAAACAGAATATAAAATTCTTCCTTTCCCACAATCAATTCCATTCACCAGTTCGATCCGGTTCAGTCGCTCTCCGGTCAAAAAGAAGACACCAAGATTCATCTTGGGGTATTTTATCCCGAAGCCTAAGAAGGGATAGTTAACGCCTACCACGCTGCGGGTAGTCTATTCCGTGAAAAGACGGCTTCCACGTATTCAACATCGTAGCATTAAGTCTAAGAGAGTTTCATTCTTTTAGCACAACGTCACATGCGAACGGATTCGATAATCCGCATGCTAGCCCGGTCCAAACGGTGATCGGTAAAGGCCAATCAAATCCGTTGAGGGCTGGGGGTTGGCCAATAACCCCAAAGTCACCAACACGGGCCTAGTCTTTTACCCGTGAAAAGTGACAAAGTCTATGTATTCAAAATCATAGCACCAAGTCTAAAAGAGTTTCATTCTTTTAGCACAACGCCACATGCGAACGGATTCGATAATCCGCATGCTAGCCGGTTCAAACGGTAATCGGTAAAGGAAAATCAAATCCGTTGAAGGTCGAGGGTTTGCCAAGAATTCTATGAATGCCGTGGACAGAAAATGACAAATCGCAAGTCACAACAACAATGGAACTACCGACGACGACTTCCGTAGTTGGTCCTCTACACCTTTGGCGTAGTAACCACCGCTATACCTAGCTTTGAAGGAACATCTTACCAATAGAAAAGAATTCATCAAAACCGCCAAATTGAGGATGAACTAGCTAACAGACTAGTCCCCCAATTAAACGGGATGGAGACTCAAGTGTTTCCAGGTGGGCTATCATAGAGAGCCGACCTCATAGCACCAAGAAATGGGATATGTCAACCTAGATGCATGGAGTCAATCGGGATGTACACAAGGGTCAATCATTACTTCTACGTGGTCGATTCATCGATCTCCCCGAGTAGGGTCACAGTGAACCATGCACCGCTTCTTTTATTTTGTGACGGAGCCCTATCGCAAGCACCTCCTCAAAGGAGATCTTAAATGCGTCCCCGCAAGAAAACTCCCACCGAGGCACTAATAGTATACAAGTGAATATTGATCTCCTCAAGCAAAGATATTGATCTCCAAAGGGGAAAGAGGCGTCAATTTGCGTCTCGCCTCCAAGTTGTCCCTAGAAGTTTGAACAAAGAACTGACAAGTTACTTCATGGTCACCAGCAGTTCCAACCACGACCAACGGATCAACTTGCGCCAGACAATGAATGCAACTCATGAAGGGTTCCTCTCCACCGGATCAAGAAATCCCCATGATGGTCGAACCCCGAATACTCCAATAAGGAACATGAGTATAAACTGCTCCCTAAGTTATTGGAAAGTTCCCGAGGATAACCTAATTCTATTCCAACAAGGAGTAGGATTCTCCCAACGCGATACTCCAACTAGGTATACGAGTCTAAACTATTTCCTATTTTGTCGGAAGTTCTCGGAGAATAGTTTTATATTCTTAAGGATAACTCGACAATCCCCAATTTGCTTCCACCGGGTTCACCTACGACCGGACAATTCGTTGTGATGAAAAATCGCCAATTGGAGGTTGAATTCGAGAAAATTTTGATGCCACAACGCGCCACATCTCGAAAATCCCTCCCGCCGTGGTCAGTCCCGCAACGAGCATCGCAAGAAGAGTTCACCAATCAAAGGATGAATCCTCAATATCCTCCCACCGGGTTTAGTCTTATGCCAAGCCATGCTGGAGATTTCACCGATTCAAAGCTAAGTCTCACGGAATTGGATGAACAGTTTGGCGACAACTCACGATCCACGAGCTAAAAATAAGAAAATTCATTCATCGGCCATCGAGTCAAGATTTCGACGGTCGACAATAAATGCAGCACCGTGACACTTTTAGTTATCCTACAAAGCACCGATAGTCTGAAAGAATCGGAGAGATCAAGATTTGAAGCCGTTTGAGTCCTATTACACCGAATCGGGTCCGGGTTTATCACATCCAAAGTATTTCGCTTCTTCTATAAAAGAGCGAGACCAAACACTTTGGAGGGTATCTGTGGCGTTGAAAATTGCCTATAAGTCCCGAATGTAGCTCGTGATGACGAGAGTAATCGACAAATCATCCGATGAAGTAATGGCAAACCGCTGACGACACAACAAGTGAACGTAACGCAAACGCCTCCTCAAGAGCTTTCCTTTCCGCCACCGATTCCGAACTTGGTGAACTGATGCGCCATGAGTCGCGAGTGAAGGGATAAACCGACTTTGAAGCCTCAAATTAAGCTCGGAAAACCAGCGAGAGAAGCGCGGCCTTCGGTCAAAACGAGACACCAGAGGTGTCTCGCCCGAGCGACACCAGAGGTGTCTCGCCACCGAGACACTTCAGAGGTGTCTCGCTGAAGGAGACTCCAGAGGTGTCTCGCCAGCGAGACACTCGAGTGTCTCGGCCGCCCGACACCAAGGCCGAATGGGCTTTTGTCCGCTGCCCGCATCCGCCGCCGCACCTATAAATATGACGGCTAGGGTTTCATTTTCGGGGAGAGATAAAAAAGAGGAGACTCTCACGAACTCTTGTGTGTGCCTAGGGTTAGAGAATTTCCAAGGGAGAGGAGATCAAGATCTAGACTTCATGCGGAGGTGAGATCCGAGATCCAAAGTTTGAGATCGGATCTACAACAACAAACCATCCTTTGGATCAATCTTGGCCTTGATCGAAGAAGAGTAACGGGTTCGCTTGGCGATCTCGTTTACTACGTTGATTAGTTCCTTGGCTAATTAATCTCCAGATTCGTTTAGATCTCGGATCCGACGATCTAAGAATTCCCGTAAAAAGGAGGGATTTTAGATCTAGATCCGCATCCGCATCTCGCTTGATCAACACTTGGGAAAGGAATCGTAGCGGTGGTCCACGGAACACATCCCCCAAGATGCAAAGAATCCCATCTAGTTTAGATCCGATAAACGGATCCCGCTTGTTCACAAGGAGGAAAGTTGTAATTTTATTCTTTTCATTGTAAAAGCCTTATAAAAGGTGATTTTATTTGAAACTCATTTGTAATCCCATCAAGGTAGAATGATTTCACCGATGAAAAAGATAATGACTTTTCGAGAACAATAGCCTCTAAGCGAATTGGGTTTGAAACCAATTCTAATCGACCCGCTGACCGCCTGCATTAGTCGACTACAACTCATATTAGTCGACTAATGCATCAGATTAGTCGACTACAATACTGATTAGTCGACTACTGCTCCTCACCAAAACACGCTGTTCACATACTAGTAGTCGACTACAATGCCTAGTAGTCGACTACTGAACCTGAAAATTGTCTTGTGCATGTTTTTTTTTTGTGCATGTTCTACACTTTCTTATTCGTTCTTTTATAGTAATTTATTTATTTGAATTTAGTATAAATAGTTTTTTAACTTGTCTTATTTGCTAATGAGAAGCTTTCTACTCATTGAATGTAAACCAACCCCATTGTTTTTAATTTTTCTCAGATGAAAATTAGATAGCTCAGAGGTTTGGGACATGAGAATGATCTTTTAGACAGTGCTTGATGCTAAGAGTTCGTAGTTATCTTAGAGGTGCTTATGTTGATGTAATAAGAGTTTTTCAACTCATTACAGTGATCTTGTTAAATATAGTTTTACTCCGAGACTTTTGTATTAACAAAGTTTCTTTTTAGTGAAATTTTATTTGAAATATGAAAGTGCACGGCATTCTTAGCATATACTTTCACATGTGTCGCCGTTATCATGCATCTCAAAATATGTTGCGCATTTAGGGTGTGACAGGTAGTTTTGTGTTAGTAGTTTTGTGAGGGTATGAATATAACTATTATGTATTTGAGGTTTCTATTAGAATGCTATATGTGATGTTTTTCCAGTTAACTTCAAAATTAAGCTTTGTTTGGAGAAAGAATGCCAAGTTTACAAATTTGGCTTTACAACTCATGTTTAGTTTTAGTTTTTTATATTAGTAACTTAAATCTTTAGTATTCCGATTAAGTCCCTTAAACCATTGAAATTGTTAATTTGGCCCCTCAATTCTTAAATTATGTTAAAATTAGTTCTTCAAATCATTAAAATTGCTATTAGGCCCCGATTCTTAAACTATGTTAAAACTAGTCCCTCAAATTATTGAAATTGCTATTAAGTCCCCTGACTCTCATAAGTTGTTTCAAATTAATCCCTCAAAATGCTACTTGATCTGGTCTTGATTGGAGGGACTAATTTGAAACAACTTGCGTGAATAGGGAGATCTAATAGCAATTTTAATGGTTTGAGGGATTAATTTTGGAATAACTTAAATATTTGAGGGACCTAATAAAAAATTCAATGATATGAGGGAGTAATTTCAAAATATTAAAGATTTAAAGGACTAGTATTGAAAAACCCTTTTTTTTTTATTTTGACAAATGCGGCAGCATCCTTCTGTCAATCTATGACATAATTTCGTTGTTGTATTTGGACCTTGTGAACTGAGCGCAATAATCATATCTCCCTTCAATTAGAAATCAAGGCCGACTGATATCATTTGTTGTACTATGATATGACCAACAAAATGCTTTGAATTATGCCTTTGAAAAAGCAAACAATTTCCTTTAGTTACTTGTTGGATTCGGGATGTCCGTGGAAAATACTATTAACTGATGATGCTAATAAGTGCTATACAAAGAGTATAGACCCCCTCGTTGAGTAATATCATCATTGATTAAGATCTTAATTTGGGAAGTACAACCACTTTCAGATATTAAAGGTAAATTATTTGAAATTCAAAGTTCACGTAACGCGCGTATTTCCAAGATTAGTATAGAAGACATAGGAAAATGAAAAATTAATGGGTCACCACAATAGTGACTTCCAACCTATCATATAGCTGAACTTGAGAGAATCATGGTATGTGTAACTAATCTAAGATTGCTCTATTTCATCAGTAATTTGTTATGTAGTTTGTCTCCGGCCCTGTCCATTGCGTTTGCAAAAGAAAGCTTATAATCCATGAGTAGTTTTTTATTAAGTAATAAAGCCACCGGGAATCGAATCCAAAATCGTGGGAGTCATATTGGAACCTCCCAACCATCTAGGTTAGATACGGTGCTCAATATTTTGTGAGTAGTTAAGTGATGATTTTTTATGTATTTAAAGTGCACATATAGATATGTATGGATATTCTAGATGAATAATTCTAATCAGAATAAGATGAGTGGCATGGCTACTACAAGTGTCCCCTACCCTCAACAATCAGAGGCCTATTCAACTTGCCTATATATTGTTCAACTTGATGACAGAAATTAATGAGGTACTATTTCGTTGAAACCTACAAATATAGAGTTATATATCAAGTATTAATTATTTCACAAGGAAATTAAAAATTCTACCTTCTATAATATTTGGTGTGTGCTTCTTTCACTTCATAGCACTCAATCTCTCGCAATTGAGAATATATGCTCCCAGTAGTGTACCAGAGCACAAGTACTCCACATACCTACCGCTTGTCCTTAAGTTCTATCTTATTATTCATTCATTCAATCATCGTCCTGTTGGCATAAGTTCAGTGCACAATTCTTGATCGTATTCACAAAGATCTTCGTTCTTTTCCTTATGACCTGAAGACCATGCTTTTTTCTTTTTCTTTTTCTTTTCGAGGTATGACTGGTAGATTTATTCATAACCAATAGCAGGAATAATGCATACTCAAACCTCAACACTTACTTAACATTTTGTTAAGTAAACCTCTACCTAAGCTCAAACCTCAAAGACAACTATGCAGACTATCAAAACAAAACCTGTAAAGATAGAACATGGATGTACAATACATATATGAATTAAACAATCAGTTAGATGCTAAAATTAAAACCACACAAAAATTTAGTATCACTGAGTATGATTGATTATTTTTGAAGCAATTTCACTTCTGTCCACTTTTTTTTGTGTATTATTAATATTGTACATGCACTAGCTATATGAGTGTAGTTATTTTCTTCACTTTTATACTTTGTCCCTGTCTCCAAATTATTTGAAAAGGTCTGAAGTCTGAGAAGGTAATCAACAAGGCACCATCTTTACAGAATCTCAATGTTTTATCTTGGAGTAAAATGTAAGTTGGTCATAAAATTTCATTCAAACTTATGACAGTGATTAAAGTGGTTTTGATGATCACCATGACAATAGCGATTTACAGTTATAAACTGTACTAATTCTTGTATTATGTCTGAAACTATATCCACACTCTTTGTCCTACTATAGTTGTTTCTTCATATATCATTTCCTTTTTGACTAATCAATTGTTATATTACACATTTCTTTTGTCGATTTCCCTTGGATTACACGCAAATTCTATATATCAAAGCTACCGTGATTCACTCAGTTTCCAACAGCCTAGCTTTCGCTT
Source organism: Asparagus setaceus (assembly GCA_012295165.1). Lineage (NCBI taxonomy): Eukaryota > Viridiplantae > Streptophyta > Magnoliopsida > Asparagales > Asparagaceae > Asparagus > Asparagus setaceus. Next base: position 10,185,567 of record CM022706.1, on the reverse strand, counting down.
TATGTTGATGGAGTCAGCAAACACCAACACCTTAGCGGCATTTTTCTCTCTCGAGTAGCTATCAAGAATCAATTTTTTCTTTGCCAAATATTTGTTGCGCCGAAGACTGTTACAGGTCTTGGTTTTAAGTACCACTTTCAGTCAAATTCAGATCATGACTGATTTAGTCACCTTTGCTTTTCAAATTCCACTAGTGAAAGAACTTGCATTTAAAGATATAGGCTAGATATTATATCAGTGTGTAGGTAGACCTTTAATTTCATCGGTAGATCCCTCCAAAATTCACGTTTAAAATATTAAATGGTAAAAGATATGTTTAAAACTAATAACAACAGGCAAATTGTACATCTTTTTAAATCTATATATAACTGATTTGAAGAATTCTGAATGATATAATAATGCAACCTCTCAAACTGGGGTCACTTTCTTTAAGTTCTTAACGACTATATGGGAAGGGAGAAAGAAATTTATCTGTTTTTCTAAGCACAATATGAAGGTGATAGATTTCCATCAGGGTTAGTACATCATGCATTTTGAAGCATGTATCCTTTTCATTTGAGATACTCAGTTCCTTTTCTTGTACCTAATACAAAGAATTTAATTTAATTTGTGATTTCCCCCAAAAGGGGAAGCTTCCTTTTTATCTTTCTTAACCTCTACTCCCTCTTTAAGGTGTACTATTGCCCTTCCATCACACTATAGCAACACATGTAGCACACATTTATTCTTAATTTTTATCCACCAAAACTATATAGTTGTAACACTTTTCACAATCATAGATCAAAGATCTGATATTATGCAATAACTTTATGATTATTATTTTGCTTTTTATATGATGGAAATTTTCTTTTTGATGAAATTACTGAAAGAAAAAGACAGATGTTAATATATACACACATATAGATGATAGTATGTATGTTGTTAGGTAAAAGGTAGGTATGTTGTTGGAATGACCAGAGAGCTTGTTGGCTTTTGTTGGTTAAGATGGACTCCTCGTACCATTCATATAGGGTTAGAAGTTTAGGTTAGCTTTAATACCCAGAAACCCCTAAGTCTAACCTTATTTGTTGAGTTTTTCTTTCAAACTTGTTCTATATGTTACAAGGGAAAAATTAAGTTATCGAACAATTTTTGCTAATTTAACACAAGAGATTTCCTTAAAAGATAAAACTCATCTGAGGGTTTTCGTGATCTTTATTTTCTCTTTGATGTAGAAATATCAGAACAGAAAACAAAAGAGTAAAGATCAATGAGGGAGCTGATTAGCTTTTTGGGGTATCGTCCACCTCTATAATTACTTTAGTTGCACTTCTCTTCAATTGCTAATGATCTCTGGTCAAATGATCCATTTATCACTCAACTCAAAAATAATAAATAATAAATAATAAAACAAAACAAAACAAAAATAAATAAATAAATAAATAATAATAAATAAGAAAGGAGGAGCCATCTATCATTAATTGTCTGCCCGTAATGAAGGGCCGTTTGTTTGGAGCTGCCATATATGTTTGTTTATGTACTTAATTAATGTGTTTTATGGCAAGAATTGATGCTCTTAGAGGTGAAAGCATTCCTTGAACGAATTGATATTTCTTCCAGTGAAAAGTCATACATACTCTAACAATACTTCTCATTAGGTGATCGATGCTCCAACTGTGTGTGTGTGTTTATGTATATATATAGGAAAAAATGTATATGAGGTGGCTCATTTTCTTAAATGAGCTACCAAGAGATAGCTATGGTGAGGCCCACCTCGCTATTTACATCAAAGGTGTGGGCCTCACCTCTCTATCTCTTGATAGCTCATTTAGTAAAAAGAGCAAGAACCTCATATACATCATTCCCATATATATATATATATATATATATATATATATATATATATATATATATATATATATATATATATATATATATATATATATATATATATATATATATATATATATATATATATATATATATATATATATATATAGAGAGAGAGAGAGAGAGAGAGAGAGAGCGAGCTATATATGCATCCATGTTTGAAAAGCACTATGATTAGCTAACAGTGCTCATTAATTATATATATTAATGAAAAGTCAAAACAAATGGTGATAAATGGAAAGATGAATCAGTATTGCGGTTGTTATCTTATATTCTTGATTCTTTAATCAATGAATGTTGCACAGCTAACAAAGATCACTGAGAAAGAAACCACTAACTGTTTTCCAACTGTAGAAAATATTACTGCAAAAATAGAGAAGAATGAAGAAACCATATATAACTATATTTATGATGATATTTTCAAATCTTGTGTGCTCTTCCAACCTTTTAAACACATTACGTAGAAGTTAACTATTTAATTTTGTGTGTGTCTTTTTTTATTTCACACTTTGCAGGACGAGAAGGGTTAGGCCAACGGTTAAACTACACTTCATTCAAATAACACTCTTACCAGAAAGCAAAGAGTAACATGCAAAGCAACCTTTTTTTTTCCTTGTTGACAACAAACTATGTATGGACATTGAGAGGACACTTCTTAATAATTACATATATGCATATGCTATGTATATTGCATCTATAAATGAAAGAGACTGTCTCACCCTTGTTCACTTAATTATTATCCTACATTAATCATCCATCCCTGAACCCCACCAAGACAAAGAAAGAAAGAAAAGAACTTAATACTCATGATTGATATTAGGAGATAAACTTAGAATGTTTTATTGGAGAAAGGATTGATAATAACTTAAAGCTTTCACTTTCAGTACATAAATGTTAAATCTAACATATGTGGTACCAAACCCATTCTAATAATTACATGTATGTAAGTATTTATCTATCTATTTGTTCCAATTTTACACAAAAACAAAACATATGTATTCCTATTTCTCTTAAAAGAATCATCAATAGAAAACAATACATCTGTGTATTAACTAGAAACCTACATTAACCTCACCTTTTATTTCTTTTTTGGTAAATGAAACTTTTCATTAACCAATTGAAAACATTATGTACATAACAAGGCCAGGCATACCGGGGTAACCACAATGACCTCAAATAGAGGTATATAAAGAAAAAGCACCAACTCCTACAAAATTAATTTTACAAATTTGTAATGACCTTTTAGTTTAATGATGGTTATTATATAATTTTACAAAATTAAGTTTACAAATTTGTAAAATTAATTTTACAAATCATCAGTTTAATGATGGTTATTGTGAAAAGCTTATTGAAGCAATTAATGTCATACCTTTTAGTTCTTTATTATTAAACCCTATAGCCTGCTAATTTAAAATAATACTTATCGGTCTTGTTTTAAAATCAGACAATATTGTCTTGACACTTTACAGTTGAACTGTACAATAATTGGGGAAAAAACTTTAGTCAATTTTTTTTCTAATTACCTTCCTATGATCAACGCACTAAATTGGAACTGATTCACTTTGTTAAACTAACTATCTAAATTAGGCACTAATTGTAACTAAAGAGGGTGTCAAGTGACTGGGTGAGAATCTACTTCTAGCCCTCCGTTCCATAACAAGGAATGATTGTCTCAAAAATAAAAGAAAAAGATAAAGAAGGAAAGACAATTACAAAGGTTTTGGTAAATTTTCCTCCATGAGCATACAACTTAATTAGATCAACATTTTACATTGTCTAAGTTAAACATCCTTTAATTTTATGATTGCATGCATGAACACGTATATATATGATCATATGATGTATCCAAATTGCACATGAACTATTCATGTTTCATATTCCTTCATTATGCTGATTTTTTCTATTTTTATGTCTGTGAGATATATAACAAAGCCCAACAGTTTTCTGTCTCTATCCTCTATTCGGTCTCCTACCTAGACTCTACAGTAAAATATTTATTAAATGATGACATCAGTTTAATGATGGTTATTGTGAAAAGCTTATTGAAGCAAACATTACGTTTTAATAGTTTCCTAATTATAATCATCAATTATTTAATTAACAGATCGATGCAGTATTTACAGATTAAAATGAATGCAACTCATTGAATTCATATATAGGATTATGACATTAATTGAATCACAATCATCCTTAGTATTAATGGATCAAATTGAAAATATGATCTCTTTTACAGCTAAATGGATAGGACGCAAATTCCAAATGGACATAATTATCAAAATATTATGCGGCAAAAATCCACACGTGTGCAACTAGTATCATTAAACTAACTCTGTGTAACAATATTCTACCTCCCAATTTGACCTAATACCACAACTTGTTCTCAGCTTCCACGTGCGCCAGCCAACTAATTTCTAGGGAAAATTTTTGGTTTCAGTTAGGTCCCACAGACCAACAAAACAAGAAACCCTAGAGTTTAACCAAGTCCAAGTCTACTGTTGTCCATGACCTCTAATCTCAACCGTTAGATGAACAATATTTTCGTGATAACTTGTTAATGACCGTCGGTTCACTGGGTAGGTAGCCTATGCAGCTCAACTTCCAATGTGCAAGAGTGACATGCAAAGTTATTTTATACGTATAGTTACATGCAAAAATAAATAAATAAATAACTTGTTTAGAGAGAGAGAGAGAGAGAGATATTGGAAGAGGTTGGTTCTAAGTAGAGGGTTGTAGGTTGGAAAACATTAGAGAGATGTTGAAAGCAGAACGGAATTCAATTCACCCCCACCAAGCAATCTATCTCTCTCTATATAACTTTCTCTTTCATTGATATTTATTTAAAAATGGAAAATTAAAGCCATTTGTTAGCCCACACGTAGCATCAAGCTCTGGTGCAACAATTTCTTTGTCTTCTCTCTCACTAACGAGAAAATATGCAACACTTTACTCTTTCCTTTCTTCATAGAATAATCTCTTTTATCTCATAACAGATCCATTGTCCCTAACCCTTGTCTTCATCCAATCAATATATATAACCTTACCCTCTCTATCTAATCTAATTATCTTCTTCTTCTTCTACTTTAGCTTGCAAGAACTAAACACAGCAAATTATATAAAGAAATTAATCAAGAGATATGTGCACAAGAGGCCATTGGAGGCCAGCAGAAGATGAGAAGCTGAAGGAGCTTGTCGCCCGATATGGTCCTCATAATTGGAACGCCATCGCTGAGAAGCTTCAAGGGAGATCAGGTTCAAATATTTCTATATATTTGTAATTAGGTTTTCATCTGTAGTCATATATATATTTCTTTATTTATTTATTGTGTTTTACTTCTGAAACCCTAATTACTGTAATAGGAAAGAGTTGTCGGTTGAGATGGTTCAACCAACTGGATCCAAGGATCAACAGAAGCCCCTTCACTGAAGAGGAAGAGGAAAGGCTTCTTGCTTCGCATGGAATCCATGGTAACCGCTGGGCTATTATAGCTAGATTGTTCCCAGGGCGCACCGACAACGCTGTTAAGAATCACTGGCATGTAATCATGGCAAGAAAGTGCAGAGAGAGATCAAGATTTCATTCAAAGAAGTTTGATCATCACAATAAAGAAGAGAAATTGAAACAAGGATTTTCGAGCTTGTTGCCCTTTATTGAGAATTACCATAGGCAACATGAAAACTCCAGAGAATTAATGATCACAGGTAAGTAAGTAATTATACTGAAATTGATTTGTTCATGTGAATAAAAATAAAAATTTATAGGTAATGATATTATTATTATTATTATTGCAGATAATGATAATAAGATCGAGTTTTATGATTTTCTTCAAGTGAACACTGAGTCTAGTGATTCAAAGTGTCGTTCAGGAGTAGAGGAAGAGCAAGAGGAGGATGAGGAGGCAAAAAAGGAGGATGGTATTCCTTTTATAGATTTCTTGGGTATTAGAGAAGGAAATTATGTGACCTAGTTTATTAATGTTAATATAGGGAAGAAGAGTAACTATTAGGACTTACTATACAGATGTAAATGCTTCATAAGAAGGATGTAACATAGTTATGTAGAGCAAACTCTTGGAAAATATTTGAAAGAGTTAGCTTCTCTGAAGTAAATTATGGCTTTTCATCTCTCTCCCTCTCTCTCTCTTTTGCTTACACACACAGTTATAACAATAATCAATAAGATCATCTCAATCTTCCAGAAGGTTTTAGTTGGAGGGTCATGTTTGACAATTGTTAAGTTTCACTATAACTGATTAGATTATAGATTCACATGATATATATGGTTTTGTCATTTACGATTAATAGTTCTGTCATTTTAATCTTTTGTGAAATTAAAAATGATGCAAGTTTTCCCTCATATGAAATTGACTTACTACCTTAGATTTGGAGTGTGAACAGCATGATAGCTACAAATTCAAGTTCCTAATTATCTTTCCTCCAACAACATCCAGCAGAGGAAACAAGAGGTATTCTCTCAAAATCTTAGCCTGGTACATTGAATAGAAATTTAAATTGACTGCTTACTCATGCTACACCTAAAAACATTTCCACTACTTTTAAGACTTTTAAGTAAAAATATATATGTGATGTACAGTTTGATAACTCAGTTTATTTACAAGGTTTCTTATGACACAATTTCATAGTATTCCTGTTGACGTTAAACTAACTAAAACTAGAATCTTACAGGTTAAGTGGCTATGTCACTGAAAGTCACATTATGAAAATAACATGTATATTATGTATATATTTTCTGTTTAGTTATAATTTGGATCACAGAAGACGCACATGATTTCTTCAAAAATATTCAGTAATGGGAATTTCATGGTTACAGTTTACAAATATAATTTTTGTTAATGCATTACTATTAAGATGTTATGTATTAAACTTTTAAATTTTATTTCAAATGAGAGTATCTCTTTGCTTTTTAAGTCATAACTTCTCCAACATTTGAAATTCGTAATTAATAATTTTTCATGCACTCATTTATCTATGTACATATATGTACTTTAACTTAATTGTATAATGCTAATATTAGAACCTACATTTTATGTTCGGTATATAACTTTCTGCAAATGATGTATATATGCCATTTCATAGTTTAATTGGACACAATTGATGATAATACTTCCTCAATTGCAAAAGCAGAAAGGTTATGCAATACATTCTTCATAGATGGAGGTCATTTTCTAATATATGTATAAATCTAGTATTTCTTATATAATAACTTGAAAAGCTTGTCACATAATGTGAATAGTATTTCATTCGTCAGTGCTAGTTGAAGAATAATTGCTCATATGTAAAGATATATATTACATCATTTCCCAGACCATTCATGCATACATATCTATGCACGCTCATGGTGGTAGAGACTAATTAGAGATAGTATAGATTAATTTTCACTAGCAGAGAGAATTTATAACTTATAGATACTTTATTGCTTTAGGATTTTTTTCTATATGTATCTAGTATAAATATGTAAGCTTTACTTATCTTAACGTCTCTACCACGTACTGCACAAAAATTTGAAGTTATGGTGAGGGTTGATGTTTATATTTCTATATTCTAACATGTTTACATAGGTTGAATGCTATTTTTATGGAGGAAAACTAGGACTCAAACAACGGTATTATTATTTTTAAAATCCACTTGAAATTAGTTGTCGGTAGGTATTTAACTTGTGATACCATCTTAATGTCATTGTCACTGCACCATAACTCCAAAATTATGGTGAGGGATGATGATTATATTTTATATCTTAACGAATTAATTGCATTTAGCACTCTACCGAGAACTGCACGTTATATTAGACGTGTTATAAGTACATTTAATAGGATTAATATATTAATTAAATACATTCCTGTAATTAAATAACTATTTAATTATGGTTTGATGTATCAAATATTTCCACAAGAATCATGTTCAGGTATAGATATTCTCTCAGTTTTAGAATATATATATGACATGTTTTATCTGATTCTCTAGCTCTTCTATATTTCCTTCCAACTTCTCGATTTCTAGCTAGCAACTTACCCACGTGTGTTTGTGCACTCCATGCTATGTCATATTGTCATGTATTGAGAGAGAGAGAGAAGGGGTTGGGGAGGGGGGGGCGGTGGGAGGGTGTGTGATACCGTAAAATACAAATGCATAGAGAAGTAATGTTAAAGGAAGTCAATTAACTGCAAAACCTAATAAGTTGACGGTGTTATATGTAAATTTACCAATTACTTATATGCAGCTGATGCGTGGGTTCGTCAAAGGTGTGCGGATATTTCTCACGTGCCCTGTTTAGAAGTTTGAAGTAATATTACTTCACGTAATCAGCTTTATTAGCTCGCGTTTTATTCTATTGATTCATGGGAAGTGTTTGTCTATTTGGCTCTAGGATTCAAATGAACACAAGGACTTACTATTTTTTGTCTATGTTTACTTGTTAATTTATGGGAAACCCCTGAAGATAGCAAGACTTAATTAACAGGATTTGCACCATTTTTCTGTAAATTATGCGATTTTTCTGCTATTCCTTCTTATAGCTTGTATATTTCAACTTGGTTGGTGAAAACTTGGTTGGTTAAACGCGTTGAGGATAACTTTCATTATGGACCAGTACGTATGTTTGAGAAATTAATGGCTCCATCCTATAGACTTGTTCACTAATTTATTCTTCTCAATTTCACTAGTCCCTAGTCAAAATGAAAACTTTCCTACCTTTTTTATGGCTTATTTTCACTTTGCTATCCAAAAGTTTACCCATTTTTAAGTCTGATATTCTAAAAATTTTTGGACTTTTTGATATCTCAAGGTTTTAATCTCACTTTACTTTAATATCCCTCTCCACATTCTTTTACATTTTCTGTTAAAATGCACGGTACCATGAGCGTTTAGGTTAGTTATACCCATCTATTGAAAATTAATTCCTCTCCTAATTAACCCATTTCGTCGTTCTCTTGTTATTTAATTAATTAGCTAGGCTTCTAAACCCATTCCTATATATATGAACCTAATTTTTGTTCTTGATCATTTGCATGATCTTAAAAAGAATAGAAATTTTGTAAGAATTAAGTTTGCTCCTTCTCTTCATTTCTATGTTGGTATATATACTGTAATCGAATTGGTTATTTTAGTCTTTTCAGATTACTTAAAATTGACAGTAGACCAACAAAAGACATCATAGTGAAATGAGACCGAAACCTTGTGATATAAAATTAAGTATCGAGAGAGCTTTGGAGCGTCACAATTATGAACTGGATAAATTTTGGGCAGTGGAGCTAAAATATGCCTTCTTAAAATATGGGTGTTTTATGTACATCGATCTTTTGAATCATGAGTATTTGATGAAAACTATCCTGCAAATTAATCTAAGTATTTATATAACTATGCCCAGTCATCAACGTTGGAAAGAAAAACCTTCCAAATTAACAAATCATTAAATTTGATAGGCTAATATTTAGATGCAATGTAAAAATATTAACAAAAATAGTTAAGTTTCTACTAATCGTATAAAGTTGATGATTTTATGGATTTTGGGGATATTTTTATAAGGGTTTTCTTTTGGTTAATACTAGTATTTTAGCCGTGCTAAGCGGTCTTGCCTCAATTTATTTATATTTCATCACTTTTAATCTCCCTCATCCAAATATAATATTTAATATCTAAGCACTTGCCCCTCAAACACGTGAATCACGCTCTCACACCTCCCTAAGGAGGTTAGATAACATATATTCGCTTGGAAATAAAGATATTAAACAAGCGATATAAAATATATAATTAAAATTAATATCATTTAAACTACATTGTCATAATAAACGAAGAAAATGCAGATAGTTAAATTTTCTTAAATGAAAGTTGAACGAAATTAAAACATAAAATTGTTTAATATTCAAAGACATTATTCGCAAATGAAGTCGTGATAAAAAGTTCTCAATCAATGAAATTGTCATAATTTAATAACCAAAATATAAAGAAGAGCTATAATAAGTCGAAATTATTTTTCTCCGTCTTCATCCTCTTCTTGAATGTTGAAAGTTCGGTTCTTCGTCCATTTCTACAAAATAAAAGCATGTATATATAGTAAATTTAACAATTAAAAATTAAAAATTACATATTAAATTTAATTAATGTATAAATTAACTAACCTTATTGCATCCTTATTTTTCACTGGTTGTGGCGGTGTTTTGAATACGAAGAGTCTAATGTAGCAATTGTGAAACATCTAAAAATTTTTGCCTTTGCTATTAACGGTGGATATCGGTGTGGATAAGTCGAGTGAATTCAACGATTCATTATCAATGTTACCATCCTCATTCAATTCAATTAGCTTCTCATTACGTAATAATAATACATTTTTCTTAGAACAACATGTTAATAATTTAATTTTTGATATGATGAAAGTAATAATATATTTAGCAAACACCTTCTTCTTTGATTTTTATCAAAAATATTTCCGTGTATCGATAGGTTCAAATATATTGAATTGATCGACTATCATCGATACCAACCGAGTCATATCGAGTGAGTTATCATCTTTTAATAAAAAATTTAGTATTACAAAAATACACATTGCAAACTATTGATGAATATAATTTTATTAAAACAGTTTGCGAAAATTTTACCTTTCCGTCAGTTAGTAGTAACAGCCCATTGAGCTTTTCATCATCCACATCATCGTTAACGATTTTAATAACCGTGTAATCTTCAATGCATTTACTTGTGTTAAATTTTGTAACCTTCACATGAAAACGCATATGTCTACCTATTAATCTCTTAATTGCAAGCGAAACTCCTTAACATGCATCTGTATAAGCGAAAATATATTAATTTTGGATTTCTTCTATTAAAATAAAAGTGTAGTAAAATTATGATATAACTTCCATGTAAATTACCAGACCCAATGAAGATGCTAACTCTGAAGGACCAATTTTCATCAAACAAAAAACGTCATGATGGAATAGTACGAAAGTAGTTATGCCAGTTCCATCTGTCACTTATGCGGTAAGTTTGTACCTAAAATTAAATACATATTTTTGTTATATATTAGTTATTCAATTTAATTTTAATAAACTATAAATAATAAATAATTTATATTTATAAAAGTTCTAATATCATGTTTACCTTTCTTCTACATATTTGATTTCTTTCTTATGACGATTGCAATAAAGAATCCCATTAATCTCTTTCAACTTGTTATTGCAATCAGCATGAGAAGAATATCGCCAACGGATAGCTCCTCAATTCCCATAATTTGAGCATTGCAAAAAAATATTTTTCCGAAAGTAGTATAGATAAACAATATTTTCATCATCGGTTTAATATTTAAAACCAAGATATAATAAAACACATGCTAAATGGAAAAAATATTTATGATTCAAATATGTTGTGTAATAAAGGATATTTTATCATTCCCTTTATGTTTCTTACATTGATATATTGTTAAAAACTATTATTGAATATATATAAATTTTAAAAATAATTCAATACAAAAATAAAGTAAAATTCACTTACATCGCCTTCATTCAATTCCTTTACTTGAAAATATCATCAATTGTATCATTGTCGATTTCAATTTTGACTTGTGTGCTCGTGATCGTGTTCCAGTCTCAATAATTTGGTATTGGGTTGGTATCGATGTACACGAGGAAAGAGATTAGTAAAATAATTACTTATAATTATTATAATTGGGAAAACAATTTATGAAAAGGTAATTATATTTTGTCACAAAAGTTTTAAAATACCCTTGTGTTTGAACAACATCCCTGTTATCACTCAAATTTATATAAAACTTTGTAGCATATGTGGTGAAGGCTTGTCGGTCCCTTCACGTGAAAAGAAAATATCTTGAAATATAATATAATGTCAAATTTATTTAAAATCATGCTAATTTATAAATAGTGTATACACACATACACAATTCATACTTTTAAATCTAAAGTACAATAAACCGGTCATAATAATAACCAATGAGCTTTGATTCTCCCTTTTAAATTTTCCTCCAGAGCACATGCTAAATCTTCCCACAAAGTGATAGCTATGGTATTGAACCTGATAAAATATAAAAATATATTAATATTTTTCTTACAAAATATATTTATTTATAATTCATATAAACAATAATAAATTCATAACTTACTCATTATCATGCATTGTAAAGCTCCTAAAGAATTTTTTATTTCTATCCATGCTATCAAGCACATAAATTTCATCAACTATTCCAATCACATCTATTTAAGAAAATAAATAAAATTTAATATAATTTGACATACATGAGAAATATTGGGGAACAAAACTTTATCATTACCTATAATAAATTCTTTTGAATCAATTCTTGATTCAATCTCTCCATAAGGAAGAAATTAATTTGTGTTTTTCTATATCATCGTCATCCTCTGCTAGAACCTTGAGGTTTATGCGATAACACAAATGAATAGATACCGAGTGCTTATCAACGTACATCTTACTTGCGGGAACAATCTTTACGTTTGAGAAAATTTAAATTTTTCCCTCTTGTATTAATTTTCTCAATTGTATTGCATCATTCTTACGGCAAAAATCATGTACATGAGTGTTCTGTTTAGAATTGAATAGAACATGTCATAATTAAACTAAATTTTATTATTTAAAGTCACAAACAATAATTATATATAAAAATTTAAGTGAACCTCATTACCAAGGAGAATAAAATTAATTCTGGATGATATTCCAGTACTTGCGTTGTTCCTTCCCATGCGAGTTATTCTTCCTTTCAAGATGACATCGTTTTCAACCACCCTAATATCAATTAATGGCTTGTTTGCTAGAATTTATTATTTTGTCCATACATCCGATAAAATATGCACAAAATAATTAAATATGAATTCAATTATCAGTATATATTTAATTTGCAAAATTGAAACTAATTTATTTAGGAAAACTTTTAATTGCCTAATTAATTTATAAGACTGAAAAATTTTAATTGTATATATATATATATATATATATATATATATATATATATATATATATATATATATATATATATATATATATATATATATATATATATATATATATATATATATATATATATATATATATATATATATATATATATATATATATATAATTCAATCCATTAAGAAATGTGTATTAGTTGTTTATATATTTTGTGAAACCCAATTAAACTTCATGTAATAATTTTTTTAATTGGTCTACTAATTTAAAAATTTTAATGTAATTTCTATAATAAATTGAATTACTATTTGCCATAATATTAATAGCCATAATATTTTTAAAATTGAATTACTATTTGTAAAAATTTAATTATTGTAATAATATAAAACCAAAAATATAAGTTTAAAATTTGCGTTGCTAAAATATTTCATATAAACCCTACAAAAACTATTCAATTAAAAATTTAGTACCTATAATTTTGTAAAAATCTAATTTCTCACATATTAATTGCTATAATATTTTACAAAACCTGCAATTCAACAATTGATAAATGATAAATTATAATTGCTACTAAAGAACTTAGTAAATTATAACTAATACATTTAACTGATGTAATATTCTAAAATTGAATATTTACTTTAAATTAAACTTCATATAATTAAAAATTTTAATTGCTCTACTGATTTAAAAATTTTAACGTAATTGCTATAATAAATTGTAAAAATTTAAAATATTTTTATTAAAATAATATTTATAGCCATAATATTTTTAAAATTGAATTACTATTTGTAAAAATTTAATTACTATAATAATATAAAAACTAAAATAGAAGTTTAAAAGTTTAGTTGCTAAAATATTTTATATAAACCCTACAAAAACTATTCAATTAAAATAATTTAATAGCAATAATATTATAAAAATCTAATTTCTAACATATTAATTGATATAATATTTTACAAAACTATAAAAATATATTTTAAAAATATTTAACTGATATAATATTCTAAAATTAAATATTTCATATTAAAAATATATATTAAATTTTTAATATTATAAATAACCTGCAATATATCAATAATTGATAAATGATAAATTATAATTGCTACTAAAGAACTTAGTAAATTATAAATAATATATTTAACTGATGTAATATTCTAAAATTGAATATTTATTTTAAAATATATATATATTAAATTTTTAATATTTTAAATAACCCACATTATATCAACAATTAAAAGATATTTTAATATAAATTGCTAATAAAGAACATAATAAATTATATATAATATATGATAATAAGAATTTTAATCCATAAAATAACTAATTCTATAAAAATTTCATATCAATAATTGATTTAACGTTTATTGTAGATTAGAATTTGATAAATGATGATAAAGAAATTTAAAATTACTAATACCATATAAACTTGATTAGAACATAATAAATTATATATAATATATGATAATAAGAATTTGATTTAACCGTTAACTATATACATAATATTACTGCATACCTACTAATCATATATATAAATTATACAAAAATATAAAAGTATTAACAATTTTTTTAAAAAATCAATAAATAATTGATGATATAATTTTGGTTTCACAATTAAACATTAAATAAGTAAATAAATTATTAATCATATAAAAATACTAAACATTCCTAAACTACACAAATTCTTGGTTATTTAATGATTTAAATAAAATTGAACATGAAATAATCAATTTATTAAAATAATTAACTGAAAAATTATTTTAAATTTATTAAAATGCATATCCATTTTATTATGATCTAATTTAATGGTCTAACTATTTCTTGAACATTGCGTTCATTGGAAAACAATAATTTTGAAACATAATATTTGGTTAAATAATAAAAATTATAAACAAATTAAGTGATTTCATTAATTTTATTAACAATAATAAATATAATATAAATTAGGAACTACTTATATTCTATAGCAATAAATAATTTTCATCATATAATAAGAAATTAAATATGTACCTTTGGCTCATTGTAGAAATCAAAAATAGGGATACTCCGTTGTCTAATTCCTTGAATAATATTTAATGAAGAGAGTTGTATTAAAATACACACACACACAGAGAGAGAGAGAGAGAGAGACACACACACACACACACACATATAGCGTGTATTTAATATTTTGAAAATTAAATTTCAGAATAAATTCTACAATATCTTTTGATTTAATATATAACAAATTAACATAATCTTAACTAATATTCTTCAGTTAAAATAAGATTTTATACCATATATAAAAACTAAAATATATCATGATCTTAATTGATATCTAAACTACCTTATCTATTAAATTTTAACTAATAAATAATGATAAAACCGGATTATTAAAGATTTTTCCAAAATTAATTCCTATAATAATTATATTCTCTGGTCAAAGTAAGATTTTATGCCATATATATATATATATATATATATATATATATATATATATATATATATATATATATATATATATATATATATATATATATATATATATATATATATATATATATATATATATATATATATATATATATATATATATATATATATATATATATATATATATATATAAACTAAAATATATTATAATCTTAAATAATATCTAAACTATCTTAACTAATAAATCTTAACTAATAAATCTTAACTAATAAATAATGATAAAACCGGATTAATAAAGATTTTCTTTGAAAATAATTAATATAAAACCGGATTGCTAAAGATTTTTGTGAAATTAATTCAAATAATAACTATTTTCTTTGGCCAAAACGATTTTATGCCATATATAAAAACTAAAATATATTATAATCTTAAATAATATCTAAACTATCTTAACTAATAAATGATGATAATACCGAATTAAGAAAGACTTTTTCGAAAATAATTAATGTAATAATTATATAATTATATAATTATATATATATATATAAATTTAAAGTAAACATATAATCTTAAATATTATCTACACTATCTTTAGTTATAAATGAAAATAAAAGGCAAATTATACCAAATGTAATATAAATTTATTAAATTAATTCATATATTTTTAAAATTAATAATATAGTTAAAAGTAAACAGTTGATTAACATCCAAATTAATCAAAGATGCCAAAGACTATGAAAACGAGATATAATATTTTTGGTAAAAAAATGTATTCCAAATATAAAAACTAACATCTATTATTATCTAAATTAATACATTCAAATTTTTAATCTGAATTTCATAGTGTAATTAATTAACTTTTATTAACCGAATTTATTAACGAGGTAATTAATTAACTTTTATTAACCAAATTTATATGCTAATTATACATTCAAAATTTTTATTATACGAATTTATATACTAATTATACATTCAAAATTTTTATTAACCGAATTATTATTAACTGAAATTATACTGTGATTATTTTATTTTTGAAATCGTATATTACAATATTTTTATTTTTGGATTATTAAATCTAAGATATGTAATAACTGTACATAATCACAATTTTTATCATCTATTATTGTAAATATTAATAAATACAACATCAATTAATACACTAAATTGTGTAAATATTTATAAATCCAAAAATATAATAATTTAAACTAAATATTAATAATTCATAAAATATAACATCATTTAATACACTAAATTGTTAATATTATCAAATATAACAATAAATAATCTGAAAATCTTTACAAATAAAAACTATGACAACCATTTCTTGTAAAAAATGCAACAACAATTAAGAATTTTCTGCTATATAAAAACTTTGAAATGTTATATTAATTGGAATTTTTCAATTCAAATGAAATATATTACTTTCATTAAATTTCTTACTTTTCTGAAAATCCAATTATACGGTAAATAATCTGAAAATCTGAAAATAATCTGAAAATCTTTACAAATCAAAAATTATGACAACCATTTACAACAAAAATGCAATAACAATTAAGAATTGTCTGCAATATAAAAACTTTGTAAATATTATATTAATTGGAATATATTTCAATTCAAACGAAATATATCACTTTCATTAAATTTCTTACTTTTCTGTAATAAATTTGATAACAATTATAGAGTTAAAAAATATAAATATTGAAAAATAATACCATTGAACTATTAATATATTAATATAAATTTTATAAAAGTATATATCGATTATATAGTATATTTATTTTAATAATATACTATAATTGCAAATATTAAAGATATAACAATAATTAATATAAAAATATAACAACAATTAAACTAACAACAATTAATTTAAAAATATTTTAAAATATTAATCTGAAAATATTAACAAATTATAGCAACGAAATTGCTTAACGACAATTAATAATATAATCTTAATATTTAAATATTAAGAAATATAACAACAATTTATTTATTTAATATTTAAAAAATTAAATTAAATTATTAATATAAAAATATAACAACAATTAATTTAACAACAATTAATTTAAAAATAATAAGAAATATTGAAACATTATAAACCAAAAATATCTTCAAATTATATCAAAATTAATAATATTAATATTAAAATATTTACAAATTATAAACAATTAATTGTAAATAATTATAAATATTAAGAAATATATCAACAATTTATTTATTTAGCATTTAAAAGAATTACAAAAATTAATAGAAATTATTAGAAAGGATAACAACAAATATCAAAAAATGTTAATTCGAAAATATTTATAAATTTTTAAATTAAGTGAAAAAATATTCAAATGAAAATATTTACTAATTAGAAAATATAAAACAATTAATACAAAAAGTATACAACAACAATTAATAATTTTCTTAATTTAAATTGAAAAAATGTGCTAACAATTAACAATTCATAACAAAATTAACAAAAGTGTACTTTAAATAAATATAACAATTTTAAATAAATATTTACTTAATTACAAAAATATATGTTTACAACAAATAGTTTAAAAATATTTAAACAATTAACAACAATTAACAAAATGATTAGAAAATATAACAACAAATATTTTAAAATATTAATATGAATAATATTAACAAATTATAACAATTAGTTATAAATATTAAAAATATAACAACAATTAATTTATAAAAATTATTCATAAAATATTTTAAATTCAGAAAATATAATAACAATTAATACAAAATTAATACAAAATATATATATATGGCAACAATTACTAATTTTCCTGAAATAAATGCCAAAAATGTGATAACAATTAACAACAATTTATAAAAAGTACCATAACAATTAACAACAATTTATTTAAAATGTGATAACAAATTGTAAAACTTAATTCTAAATATTAAGAAATATAGTCAAAATTTATTTATTTAATATTTAATTAATTAACTGAAATTATTAATATAAAAATATAACAATAATTAATAATTTTTCTTGAAATATATGCCAAAATGTGATAACAATTAACAATTCGTACAAAATTAACAAAACCTACTTTAAATAAATATAAAAATTTTAAATAGACATTATTTACAAAATTTTTATTTACCAATAATAAAATATATAAATGCCCAAAAATATAAAATCTAAATAATATAAATTGTTTAAAAATAAATAACAATTATATAGTATAATCCAAATTTAAGAAAATTAACAGAAATTATAAAATATTTAAACCTTAATATATTAGAAAATATAGACAATTAAAACACTTAATTATAAATATTAAAAAATGACAATATTAAATTTAAAATTATCAATTTGAAAAATATTTACAAATCAGAAAATATAACAGCAATTAACCAAAAATATATATTACAAAAATTAACTATTTTCTTAGTTTTATTGCTAAAATATGTCATAACAATTAACAATTCATTTCAAAAATAACAAAAAGTTACTTTATATAAATATAACAATTTTAAATATATTTTCGGTTAATTAGAAAATTCATTTTGTCATAACTAAATTTAGATACATAAATATATAAATATTTAAAAATATAATAATATAAATTAATTAAAAACTGAATAATATTTACACAATTAATTTTCTAAAATTAAAATAAAATAAAAATATTTAAAAATTTACAGCAATATTTTTTATTTATATAGATCTTTTGAATATGGGTGTTTTATGTACATCGATCTTTTGAATCATGAGTATTTGATGAAAAACTATCCTGCAAATTAATCTAAGTATTTATATAACTATGCCCAGTCATCAACGTTGGAAAGAAAAACCTTCCAAATTAACAAATCATTAAATTTGATAGGCTAATATTTAGATGCAATGTAAAAATATTAACAAAATAGTTAAGTTTCTACTAATCGTATAAAGTTGATGATTTTATGGATTTTGGGGATATTTTTATAAGGGTTTTCTTTTGGTTAATATAGGATCATTATACATAACCAACTTTGATTATCAATTAATATATAAACAACCTTTGAAGGAATTTGTGTTGCAATCAACCACCGACCCACTTTTTAATTATTTTTTATTTTGCTTAAATTATTAGTGACAAATACCAACTATGTTGGAGAGGTGGTCCTCAATGGTAGCTAGGTAGAATCAACCGAGAAAACTTTCTTGAAAAGTAGGTTCAAGTGGTTGATCACAACATAAAACTATTTTAAAGGTGATTTTTGTATTAATTGACAATCGAGGTATGCCCAGATAATGATCATATTTAAAGTGATCTCTAGAAAGAAAGAAAAGCCTTTAGCAAAAATAACCCCAAAAGCAATAAAATTATCAACTTTTTATGATAAGTAAAAATTAAATATTTTGTTAATATTTTACTTTATAATTAAATATTAGCCTATCAAAGTTGATGATTGCCAAAGTGAATGATTTGGGGATAATTTTGCAATTACTAAGATTTGCAAGATAGTTTTCTAAATACATGATTGTAAGAAGGTATATTTTCACTTCTATACCGCCATCCATCCAATGTAATAAGAATTCATAAGAGAGTAACGAGTAGAACCTACGAGCAGAAAATATTTTAATTTTAGGTAATCGAAATTATATAAATATCGTTTCATATCTAAAAATCAAATGAAATTATGACCCTATCATCTTCTCGCTAGTTGTTTAATCTTCTCACTTTCTTAAATCTATATCTATATCTATATCTATATCTATATCTATACTACTATAACAAGAGGATTGAGGTGTTAAAACTTTTAATTTTCTTTTTGCCCTCTAAAATTTTGATAAATTCTAACTATGCCATTATCTCTAATTAATCTATCATTAAATAAGTATAGCCTCTTATTAATTATGAACCTCCTCACCTTCCTAAATAATTATAGTTATCAATAATATTATAACTATTAATTGTTTAAAAATAATATAATAAAATAATTTATAAAATAAGTATACACAATTATTAGTAGTAACCAATTAAATTATTATAATAATTATTTATGAATTATAATAAAATAATTAAAATAATAATATAAATAGAATATATATTACTAAATACTATTAAGAATTATACTATAATTCAATAAGTAATAGAATAAATATTTAATTGCATAAATAGTGTAATTATTTTAATAATATCACATAAATTATGAATTACATTATTTATTTAGTATTATATTATTAAATAAATTGAATAAATAATTTAATATTATTTTTGAGTATTTGCTCAAAGATTATTACATGATACTGAATAATCTATACTTGGTAATGATTGAAAACTAACCTTTCAAAAATTTATTTAATATTAATAATAGTATTATTAATTGTTAATGATAGTATAATAAAATTTATTAAAAATTCATTTAAGTGCATAATTAAAAAATTTAATTAGACAAATATTTTATAGTATAAAAATAATATAATTATTTTAATAGTATTACTTGAATTAAGAATTATAATATTAAATAAGGTAAATTATAATATGAACTTTCAAAATCACACTAAAACCGTAATAACTTTTGTAGAAAGCCCTAATATCTTTTAGGTAAATTACATCAAACCCCAATAACTTTCAAAATGCCTTATTATGTCATTTTTAGTTCTAATTTATAGGGTTATCTACAAAATTCAAAAAGTTATTAGAGGTTTTCTTTGAAACGAAAAGTCATTAGGGTTTAGTGTGATTTTAAAAGTTCATAGGGCTGAAAGTTCATAAGGGTTTAGTGTAATTTGCCCTATTAAATAATTATAATGAGAAGTAACTATTACGATATGTTACGGTATTAAGTGTAACTATGTAAGGAACATCGAGGAAAAAGCTAGCAAGATTAATGCAACATAGTTAATTCAAAATTAAGTTAACAACTTTCAAGTTGGAGGGCATATTTAAGAGAACTTATAGAATTGGCGGTGTTTTCAAGAACAATGTCGATTTGGGGACTTATTTAAAAAAGGTTAGCCGAATCATTATAAGAAAAATATTCAATTACAATAACTACACAATAATAATTAATTCACACATTTCTTTTTAAGCAATCTTATTATATAATTTTATTTATTAACACATAGTTTAACTATTCAATAAAAAATTCAAAACTTAAAACATGTACGTTCACGTGCAAAGCACGTGCATTATACTAGTCTCTATAAATGTTTATTAGACATGTAAAAATAAAAATAAAAAAAATCAAATGATCAGATTTTAATTATCCACCTCATATCCAAATATTAGATTTATTAGGACATCAAGCTATCCCCTCCAATGAAGCAATTATGCTACATATGGACCAAAAATGGGACGAGTATAAAGTGCTCCCCGGCTGAAGTTTTATTTTGGTAACCAAGTTTTATTCAGAAATAGAATTTCTAAATCATCTGTTGGTTGTCTCTTGCTTCAAACTCGAAGTTTGCTTAGACACCAAGATGAGAAAATTGAGCACGTAAACATCTTGAAACTGAAACATTGTATGTGAGGATCAAATAATGAAGCAAGCGAAGTGATCCTAATGTACCTGTTAATTTTTACTCGAGTGTATTCATAATGCTTTGAAATTTTGATGCACATTAGAAAAGATTGTGAAAGTCATTTAAACTTGGTTACCAAAAATAAAACTTCAGCACCGAGGAGCACTATATACTCGTCCCATTTGTGGTCCTTATGTAGCATAATTGCTTCATTGGAGGATAGTTTGATGTCCTAATAAATCTAATATTTGAATATGAGGTGGATAATTAAAATCTAATCATTGATTTTATTTTATTTTATTTTATTTTTACATGTCTAATAAACATATATAGAGATTTAAGAAAGTGAGAAGATTAAACAACTAGCGAGAAGATGATAGGGTCATAATTTCATTTGATTTTTAGATATGAAACGTATATTTATATAATTTCGATTACCTAAAATTGAAATATTTTCTGCTCGTAGGTTTTCTTTACTCGTTACTCTCTTATGAATCCTTTAGTTCTCTTGTTGCTAAGAGTGAGAATGTTTCTATTGAACATGATGCTATAATTGATAATGGTGAAGGCTATGGTTTGCATGGAAGAAAGGCAATACTAATCTTTCATGGAGGTGGATTTTTGGAATGTCAGGGGGCTTACTAAGCCCTTTCAATAAAAATTAGTCAGTAAATTTGTACATAGTAAAAAATTTTGTCTTTTTGCTTTGCTTGAAACTAGAGTAAAGGAGCATAAGGCTAGCAGTATTGCGGAGAAATATTTCAGAAATTGGAGTTGGAGTAACAACTATGCTCAAACTGTAAATGACATAATTTGGTTATTCTGGGATAAGAATTTTCTTACTGCTTCTGTTTTACAAGCTACCGATCAAGTAATACATTGTGAGGTGCCAAATGATGTATTTCATTTTATTATTTCTATGGTATATGCATCCAATTGTCCTACACAGAGACAAAATTTGTGGGATCATCTAAAGCAGGTCAGGCCTTCAATATCTCTGTCTTAGATGGTGATGGGAGATTTTAACTGTTGTGCCATAGAAATAACCAAATGTTAATCAACTGGCAGACGTGTCTCAAGCAGTACACACTGGGGCACCCCAACTTCCGAGGCGAGACAAAAGGCGTCCCTTCTCTTCTTCCTTAAGGGCCGAGAAGAAAGGCGTCCCTTCTCATCCCCCTCGAAAGCCGAGACGAAAGGCATCCCTTTTCGTCTCCCTCGAGGGCCGAGATGAAAGGCGTCCCTTCTTGGCCGTCTCGCAGAGCCGAAACGAAAGGCGGTCATTCTCCCCTCGCCGACAACCAGTTACCATCACCTTAAATGCACGGTCGGAGTCATGATTACATCCTCCCCGAAAGTCTTAATGACTCATCGGATCTTGTCAGTACCGTACTCCCCCTGTCACCGTCGCATTAATCACGAGGGTGACTCATGCCATCCATAGCCAACATCTGTAAAGTATCAGCTGAGTAAGCTGACTGCCTGGACTCGACTGAGATTACATAAATACCCTCGTCAGCTGGGTATAAATAGGTGCATCGCCTACTGATCAAAGGTACGTAATTTCTGCTCACTTAGAGAACTTGATCAGTTCCTTTCCCCACTTCAGATCATAACTAACTTGATCGTCAGAGAAATCATCGGAGAACCTAACTCCGGTCCTCTAATGTGTTGCACATGTGCAGGACACTCTTCCTATCGGGGAATTAGCCATCAAAGGAGATCAATGGACCCCAACCTCTTTAAATTCAGCCCTAAATCCCGCTGTTAACCATCTATGCATCAACATTAACAATGTGGTTGCTCACACGAAATTTTTTTCATATCATCCGGTTACTGATGCTGAAACTAATGATCTGGTGGATTGTATTGAATATTATGGTTTCACTCATATGAAAAGTATGGGATGTTGGTTTACTTGGATAAATGGGCAGGATACTTGTCATAGAATGTGGTCTAGAATAGATAAGTTGTTTATTGATGATAAGTGGTTAAATTTGTATAAAGACTGTGTGGTGGATTTTCTTCTTGCTTTTATCTCTAATCATTCACCTGGTGTGATTTATTTAATGAAGAGCGCTTATGGGGATCTTAAGCCATTTAGATTCTTTGACATCTAGGCTACACATGAGGAGTCTCATCTTTCAAGATTCTCAAAATGGAGATCCCATTTTTAGTCTCTCTCCTTTGGAAGCAGGGACAAAATCCTTCCTTTCCAATATCAGGAGATAGGAGACAAGATCCTCCTTCCTCTCCATCAATAAGAATAGGATACAAAACCTTCCTCTCTTATTTCAAATTCGTGAGCTTCAGGAGATAGGACACAAAACCTTCCTCTCCATTGACAAGAGATAGGATACAAAACCTTCCTCTCTTGTTCATCCCTTACCCGGAGATAGGAGACAAGATCCTCCTTCCTCTCCACCTTCGGGAAATAGAATACATTCTTCCTTTTCCGCTCAACCTGAAAGTGGACCTCTCGTTCATGGATTATCCACCCCCAGCTTTCTTTGCAAAACTGGGCAGCATTCATTTAGAATAGTTTATACTCATATTCCTATTGGAGTAAGAAGGAGGGCGGTTTAACCTCTTATACTCATCGGAGGATGTTCTCATTAGGCTTATTTACGTTAAGGCAGCGGCCGATCAGCTTGGATGATGGCCTTGAGAGCTAAGCAATCCTTAGTAGGATGGAGGATCCTCTAGTGCTATACGATATTTAGGGTTGAAGTCTTGTCGACCTCCTCGATTTGTAATAGGAGGCAACTTGATTTTGTTGTTATCAAGGAGGTGTTTGAAGATGATGAACTTCTTAGTCTTTGAAAGAGTATGTCTGTGGAATTGATTTAGAAGCTTTTTGGCCAGCGGTCGTTGTTGCGGCGTTTGACTAACAGCGATCCGGATGCCTTTCCTC